>ML782232.1:205567-216372 GCA_009831015.1 Picea engelmannii | reverse complement strand
GGCGGTCACGTAACTAGCTTCCGGTGTAAACACGGTGTTGTTTAGGGTTCACTTAAGCCATTAATTCGCCGAATTTGCAGAACCGACCCTGATCTGGATGTCAAATCATCTCGGTGGAAGGTCCATTGGCGATCGGGAGGCCGGCTTAAGCATTTAATGTGCCGTATTAGCAGATGCGCGGCTTTTTATGTGGACAGTCGCGCGTCGGGCGCTTAAGCGCGCACAACACGTTCTTATCCCGCGCATACGCGCGCACCTTACTGATGTGAAGTGTCTTTCAATTTTTGTATAGTTTTTGACCCTTCTGGAATGCTGTAAACTTCATTCTGTGCCATGAATGACTTCATTGTTGTGTTGATGATGCGGAGTTCTTGTCGCCCTGTGTAGACGAAATTTCAGTGATAACAATGTTTTTAACTCATCTAGATGTGTCACCTCTCGAGGATGCCATGTGTCTTATCAACTCATTTATGCTATAATCATGTTAATATGTACACCACAAGAGCACCACACAATACTCTACCATTGAACTTAATAATTTTGAGTTGGCACCATCTTGTTAGTGTGGACTCTATGGAAATCCTCCATGTGGTTGACTATGATTGATTTTTTTCTATTTTTGATGGTTTAATGATGTGATTTTTTAGCAAGCTTCTAGGTTAGTAAGGGACTAGGGCATATCCTACTTATTGAATGGCCTACTTGGAACCTCTGTCATTATTGACTTGTGAGTCAAACCCATTGAGTAGAGAAAAATTGACCACCACTTAGTAATTCTTGTGAGCACATAGGGGGATGAGGCAAGTCTTGGACCTTGGAGCTTCACTTTAAAAAAATCTTACCAACTTCATACTAGCTAACAAGTCACCTAGTGACACTACAATACATAACCCTTTTGAATATTAATAAAGATATTGAATTTATACTTCACCTCATAAAGTTCCCTGCTACTAAATAAAAAGGAACTAGAACATCCACGTTCAATCTTATGTTTATATAGTGGGTGAATCACCAAGTAAACTTTTAAAAGGATGAATGCACAACAAGTATGCTCATAATTATTGTCAATGCCTATGATTTTAATCCATATTCCACACCCTACAAGGAAGTTCCATAAAAGGTTTTATTTATTTGATCACCATTTTACATGATGATCATGCATTTTTAGGATGGCCATCCTTCAAAAATTGTTTAATGGTTTAACATATATAACACACAAAAGGTTCAAATATATAGGCTTTAACAATAAGGAGTTTCCTGGAGTCAATATCAAGAAGAAGAAAGTTATAAGGATGCCTTATTGTCATCTTAATCATAAGATTTGTCACAATGATGGTCAACTTTCCATCATCGGCATTTCTCTAACCCAAGCCGACATTATATTTACATCTCAATGAGTCGAAATTTCATTATGACTTAGAGTAAAACATGAAAATGTACTTGGATTCACAATCCAATAAGTTCCATTCAAGCGTCTCTTGATAGAGAAATTGAAAAAATTTAACCTATGATGGATTGATCCTTTTATACTACAAGAATTTTGTTTGAATATTTAAGGATCATTCCCTCATGTTTCCTCATCGTAGGACAATATCAAGAATATGTCATGAAGTGAAAAAACTTGCTAAACAAGGATGCATCTTGAAATAATGAGACATTCTGACAACACCACCTCTATCTAGAAACACTTTCAGGGAAAATAACCCATTTACCTAAGATGTTACAAGTGGATGTTACAAGTGGGGAGTATTTATATTGTAAAAAATTTCCATAATTTGCACCTAGTCCCAATTGCCTAAATGACTTGCTTACACATGAGAAACAACCTACAAGAACAAAATGTAAATCTAAGGGATTTAAACCTTACGAGAATATGAAACATCTATACGTTACCATCGAACCAAAACTCTATTGACTTAAATGCACACAACTACTAAAGATATAACATTTATATAAAATGTTTCTACAACCAATTTTCCAAAGTCCATGTGAAGAAAAATATCTAAAACAATTCACTCGCATACGAGTATCAATTTAAAAGGTCGCTCTCAATTGAGGTCCAATCATGTTTATTCAAAAAATTTACAATATCTTCTCAAATTTATTGTTAAAAGAAGACTCACTATCCATCTATCGTTAACCCCTAAAATGCTCTCTAAAAACATAATCCTAAAAAATATTTACACAATTAAAATAAAATTGACCGATAATAAAACAAGGCTATTGACCCACTAATACTCCCACGAAGATGTGATTATTAGATTAAATATCTACCAAATAAGTTTAGAAACTTTGCTTGCAGCAGAGGAATATAGTAATGTATGCAAATCAATTAGTGAAGTCATCTCCAACCAATTAAAACAATTTACTTGTAAATTTTATTTTTCAAATTGTTTAAAATGTTAAAAGATGATCATTTATATCACATAAAAAACCATTATGTTTTTAAAGTTATTACACATACAAAACAATATCCAATAAAAAAATATGCAACTATAAAGGATGTGAATCTTATAAAAATATAAAACACATCTACTTTACCATTGAACCAAGAACAACCTTATTAACTTAAATGTACATAATTATTTAAAATATATACAATGTATATAAATATTTCTACAACCAATTTTTTCAAAGTCCATAACAATGAAAATAAATTAAAATTTAAAATATATACAATGTATATAAATGTACATAATTATTTAAAATATATACAATGTATATAAATATTTCTACAACTAATTTTTCAAAGTTCATAACAATGAAAATAAATTAAAATTTTCATCTACATAGAAGTATCAATTTTCATGTCAACTCTCACTTGAAATCTAATTCATCATGTTTAGTGTCACTTGTGTTGAATTTTCTATTTTCAAATTTGATAATTATTTCCTTATGATTTCAAACAAAATTGTATGCCACTGTTATCATAAAATAATTACACATTGAAAATCTCAACCAAAATAAAACTGCAGTAGAAACAATATAATCATAGAAAGATAGCTATGCACAGTAGACACGAGATTTTATCCTGGGAAACCCAACCTTGGGAGAAAACCCAACAACTTTTCTTAAGTATAATTCAAGCCAGAAAGCACATTGGCATAAAATGAAGAAACCCATCACATAAAGAAGTTTTCCCTTGTATGAGGAAGATTCCTCAAAGGTAGCGAACCCTAGACAGAGATATCACACCACCAAAATATCACCAAAAGGATAGTGCACCTCAAAACAGAGCAACTGGCAACTAACAATTCGCAACTACAACTACAACTGCAACTAGCTAGCGAATTACAACTAGGACTTGCACACTTGATGAGAAGAGCTTGTGTGAGAGAGATGTGTAAATGAAATGATCATGCCTCTTATTTATATAGTTTTAGTCACCTTCAATTTCCTTGTGGGTCCGACTTGTCATTTTACCTTCAATATTTCATTTAATGCTTTCCGGGATTTCTTTAATAGTTTAATGGACTTTGACTTGTCTTCTTGGTATTTCTTCTTTACTAGAAAATTTTTCCAAGAGCCTTGTTGATGTGTCATCTCCTCACATGCATGTCTAATTAATATAGGGCTCTAATGTTGATTAGATTCACCGAGAAGCCCCTCATCACAAGGGGTCTCTTGAGCCTACATCTTCAACATTAGACTAGATTTGTAAACACGTCAAACCGGCCCTATAAAAAAATAGATCACGTCATCCTGGAGAAGGAAATGTGAAAGTATCTCGAGTCTTTATCATTCCTTGTCAAATCAGCATGACTACTAGGAGAAAGACTACAGCTGGATCATTCACCACTAGCCAAATCAATATCTACTTCTCCACACTCAATCAAATGTAGTATACAAATAAATTCAAACACATTCTTAAAATCTTACAACCTTGAAAGAACTGTCTAGTTTAATATACCAGGAGCATAAATCCATTTATAGATACAGGTAATGCAAAAAATGGATTCTCAAATTACTCTGGAACTAATACACTTTTACAATTCAAGATGAATGACAGATTTAAAAATGAATATAATCACGCTTCAAAAATGTAACTAATTAAACATTACAAATTGTTGAAACTAAACTAGATAAAATGCCTACAGTTTTGGTGCACCAAGCTCATCATACATCAATTCACATCCAACTCAAACCAGAAATTGAATTATGCTAAGTACATGATGAATACAAACTAAGTATAGGATGATCACAAACCAACACTAGATCACACCACACTAGTTTAGGAACCAAATCTACGCTACAATTTTATAGTAAGCTCACCTAGTTGGACCAGTGGGCCCTTGTCGATGCCAACAGGGAAGCTTAAAATAACTCACAGGATAAAAAAAATTAAAGAATGCATAGGCTCAGAAAATTCCACTTCATATTAATCTTCAGCTAATAAGTTTACAAAAAATATGTGTTTATAAACCAATACTTCAGCATAACAATATTTGACTACTTCTTTAGTCACCTACAAGCCTTCTTTATAAGAGAAACAACCTGATACAATCAAGGTAACACATAACTCAATAATAAATGTGTCAAGTCTAATACATGAATTTTCTTGTTTTAAAGTTCCTTCATCCTCATGACACGAAGTGCATGAGGATGAAGGAATATCGTATAGACTTAGAATAGTTGATCTCATCCACCAATTGACTCCTCAAACTCATCGAAATATCCCTTCAGTTGATTCAGTTAATATTTTTTAGATTCTGGTACTGGATGGTTGTTGATGCAGGTACCAGATGGTTTATGGAACATTTTGGTACCAGATGGTTTCTGGAATGTTCTGGTACCGAATGATCTGAATTGTGAGTACCGGATGACTTGGAGTGTGAGGACCGGATGACCTGGAGTGTGAGTACCGGATGACCTGTCTTAATACGATTTCCACAACAAGGCTATTATACAGAATAAAGCATGTAGATAATTATTCTAACTATCAATAAACCATGAAAATAATAGGCTTAAACGTTTATTACCTCATGTACACCAAGGAACAGTCAAATGAGTGTATCATCAAGTAAAATGAATGGATTACCGATAGTTTTAGGGATATATAATAAATATAGGGTGCAAACGCAAGGTGACTGTGGATGTCAAAAAAAAAACTCAACATTTCCCCCATGCATTATCCATTGCATGTCCTCATGCAACAATGGTCTTCAAAATTTCAAAATTGGTGCCATTTAATATTGAATTAACCATCTTTTGCTTGGGTTAAGATGTCCAGCCATGAAGTTCCAACCTTCTTCATCTCTTTAAGCTCTCTTTTGAGTACTCTCTGATGTAACATATGCCTTTTAGCCTCTGTTTCCCACTTTTTACCCAAATGAACATCCTTCTTAAATTTGACAACGAGATTTACTTTCTTATCTCGTAACTTTTGATTATGGGCTTTAAGCAATTCATTCTCCTTCTTTATATGTGAATCCAAAACTTCATATTCAGCCACATCTTGTCTCAATTTCTCATTTTGTTTTTGAAGCCTGTGTATTTTGACTAGCATCTGATGCTTAGTCAGAGTTGTTAGGGGGTCTTCCTACTTCTTAACCTTTGTCTTATCTTTGCATTCAAATGATAATTATTTTAGAGTCTCTACAACAAGCTCCTTTGTTGCATTACTCACCTGAATAGTCTCATCCCCTGCCTCTCATGAAACTGGAATATCAATTGGTTCCTCTTGAAAGGTTGGAAGAGTAGGGATTTTCATTTGTTTAATCATACTCCTAGTGGTCATGTTGGTAGGCTCTAGATTGACCTGGGTTTTCTCTTTTGTTACCTCCAGAGTTTGAATAACAGGCGCCTCGACCTCATCCTTAAATAATCGCCTTCTCTTTATTTTTGTTGATGACTCAATACTCTGTTTTTTCTTTTTCGCTTTGGTCTTACCCCGGATAGAGGGTTTGGTACTAAACTCTGGTCTGGTACTAAACTCTTCATGAGTCTTACTATTACTTCGTGTTTTGACTCTTGACTCGGGAGTTTCTACCACTTTGATTGCCTTTTTCCATTTTGGTCTGTTGCTAGCCCCAACATCGTCAACCTCCTTGCTTGGTTTCTTCTTCTTGTGTTCATTGCTTCCCATATTTTCTTTAGACTCTTTACTTCCCTTTCCCTTTTGCCCTTTTTCCTATAGACTTAGGGATTCCTTCAGTAGGGCTTGTAGTAATCTCTTATAGGGTAAAATCTCGAGTAATGAATTGTTTCCAGCTACTTCCTCGTTTCTTTAATTCAGAGACAACCAATAATTTCATTAAGTCGTGGTGATAGAGAATTGTCTCTATTTTCTTGGAAGTAGATCTAACCCCTCTAACCATCTTACTTAAACTCATCCATAGAAAGTATAGAAAATTTATCTTTGGACCACCTTCCAAATGCAATAGTACTCTTAAATGGTAAAGGAAAGTGATGGCATACCTACCTTCGCAGGTTATGAATCTTTACAGGCTGGAAAGCATTGTCCAATACTCTAGTTTAACCCACTGACGAGGGATACCTTTTGTCCAATCCGGATTTGAATTCTCGTGCACTAAGAACTGTTGACATAGATGTCAGTTAATCACCATACCCTTAAAATATTTTTCACCTTCTAGTGGTAAGCCAGTGGCCTCTGCTATAGAAGCTTCGATCACCTGCATCGTTATACTCCCCAACTGAACGGTTTCACCATAATAACTTTGTGCAAAGACCTCATACATTTCATCATGGTGGCCTCGAAATTGTTCTAGAAATGGTACCCATCCAACCTGTTCAAAATTTTCTTTTCATGCCCTATATTCCTCCGTCTCTTGAATTACCATAAACACAGGTTCATGGCGATCAACCCCCATGCATGTATTGAAATAAATTATCAATTTAACACAGTGAATTTGGGTTTCTTCGATAGGAGGGTTTGGTACTGGAACGGAGTAATAGGCCTGGCAGAGTAACGGAACTGAGCAAAGTAACGAACCCGAGCAGCAAAGGTGGGATAATGAAAAAGGTTTGTTACAATATAACAATTATAATGATGCTCATTTTAATGGTGATGCCATTTATAGGAGCGTATTTTATCATAATGTTCAAATTATAGTTATGATGGCAAAGTAGTACGAACGACTTGTTTAAGCATGTCTAGCCATGAGTAATAGATAGGATTCGTTAATGATTTGACATTGAGTCATATCCAACCTGTTGTGAATAATAATTAGAGGAAAAGGTTTGAATGTGACTCTGATATGAATATAGGATATTGGCCAAGAGTTTTCATAACGATTTTAACTAATAGGCCCCCTACCTAGATTACCTTTAAAATAAAAGTGACATAGTTATGGTTTCATGCTATTAAAAGAAGGGAACACATAAAATAATACATCCTAAGATGATTAACTTGTCTCTTATCCAAGTTGATATTAAAATAAATCTCTTCTTGCTCAGGTAGGGTGAATTACATATACTGAGGGTACCACTTCCATGAAAACCTATCTATGTTAAAATATAGAACCCTAAAGTGGATACTGGAAGTTTCTTAAGGACATCATCCAAGAGATATAAAGTTCATCTCCTAGCCTTGATCCTAATAATGATTGCTTCATAATGAGACCCAAGGGATTTTATTTATTTTTAGGTGTGCCAATGTATGTTTTTCAACTCCCTTTACCTGATATAGCCCTACTGCCAGCAGGCCTATTTAATACCACGATGGGTTTACCTTAGTACCATACAAGCATGGCCTCACTGCTAGCATGCCTGTTCAGTACCCCGACGAGTTTACTTGTACTTCCTAATACTTCCTTTTATTATATTACTCAAAATATTTAGAATGATGTATATTGTTCATTGACAACTTTAGAGTATAAGGAAGGCATGTGGTACAAGAGTGTTTTAGAGTTATTAGGCACATAATTAATTGCTTTTAATTAGCCCAAGGATGACATCATCCACATTAGCCTTAAATCTCAGCTATTCAATATATAATGGAACATCTTGGATAATGACTAAGAGGTCCCTCTAGTTAATCTTGTTAGGATTCTCATGAAAGTCCATTGAGGTTTTACATGAGTGGGGACCACATGAATTTTTTCATCAATACTGCCCAAGAGAAGCTTGTGAAGAGAAACTTGGATAAGAACTTGTTAAATCAACTAGGTTAGTATCAGGCATAATGGTGTCAACCCTTTTCAATGGATAATATCAACTATTGATAACATAAGTCACTTTTCAAAATGATGAGGCAATAACAAGGTAGATGCACCCATACACATACCTAACAAAATAGAGCTAGATGTAGAAGTCTCTTTTTAAAGGGATATAAGGATGACACGTTCAAGTATAATGATTTAGGAGGGTTTACATAAAAGTAAGGAACAATTTAGCACAAGATTTAAATGATTCCTTGATAGAGAGAACATAAAAACATTGGCCCATATGTCCAATTACCTGAAGTGGAAATAATGTCAAGTACATGACAGTGATCATATTACTTTAGCACCAGTACTGGATTATTAACTAGTACCAGAACAAAATTTTGCAATACCAGAACATGACTCTGCAATATCAGATGCTCTTGATAAGGTACCTAGTTTTTATGATGTTTAAATTGGAATTTGCGGGCCTCACATTGTGGCTGGAACACTGTGATTTTCACACTATAGAAAAATGTTGGTGATCACAAACCAATACCATATCACACCATGCCAGTATGGGAACCAAATATACGCTACAATTTTACAGTAAGCTCGCCAAGTTGGACCAGTGGGCCCTTGGCGATGCCAACATGGAAGCTTAAAAGAACTCACAAGATAATAAAATTTAAAGAACACACAGGTTCGATAAATTCCACTTCATATTAATCTTCATCAAATAATTTTACAGAGAAGATGTGTTTATAAACCAATACTTCAGCATAACATTATTTGACTACTTCTTCAATCACCTACATGCCCTCTTTATAAGAGAAACAACTTGATACAATCGAGGTAAAATATAACTCAATAATAAATGTGTCAAGTCTAATACACGACTTTTCTCATTTTAAAGTTCCTTCATCCTTATGACACGAAGTGCATGAGGATGAAGGAATATCGTATAGACTTAGAATAGGTGATCTCGTCCACCAACTGACTCCTTGAGCTCATCGAAATATCCATTGAGTTGATTTCGTTCAGATTTCTAGGTTCTGGTACCGTATGGTTGTTGATGTAGGTACCAGATGGTTTCTGGGATGTTCTGGTACTAGATGGTTTCTGGAACGTTTTGGTACCAGATGATCTGAATTGTGAGCACCAGATGACCTGGAGTGTGAATACCGGATGACCAAGAGTGTGAGTACCGGATGACCTGTCTCAATATGATTTCAACAACAAGGCTATTACATGGAATAAATCATGTAGATAATTGTTCTAACTATCAATAAACCATGAAAATCATAGGATTAAACGTTTATTACCTAATGTACACCAAGGAATAGTCAAATGAGTGTATCGTCGAGCAAAATGAATGGATTACTGATAGTTTTAGGGAAACATAATCAATATAGGTAGAAAAAACAAGGTGGCTATGGATGCCAAAAAGAAGACTCAACAATCAAGAAGCAAGTGGATCAACTTGGGTCGTTTGTTTGGTACATTGATTCAGGTGCATCATGACACTTTACCAATAACAGGAATTGTTCATAAAGTACATTGCATGTCCCTTGAAGTTTCAGTGATCTTCAGTGGTGTAGAAGAATGCACAATGGTTGGCAAAGGGAATGTGCATATTTATTTTTAGAGAAAAAACATTAACTTTTCTCAATGTGTATTATGTGTCAAGTATGGAGCTTAATCTACTTTTAGTGAGTAATATTATATGGCACTACCCCCATCTAGATGTCAATTTTAGCAATAAAAAATGTTATATAATTGATGAGGCGACCAAGAAGACTATTTCTCTTGGTGTGGAGGATCATGGATTGTTCAGATTTGTTGATATTGGGAGGGTCACGGAGCATGCATTGGCATCCAATAGTGCATCAAACATCACTACAATTTGGAATCAGTGGTATGGGAACCTTAACTTGACCCAACTCTCTCATTTGGCTCGAGATAATTTGCTAGATGGACTTCTCGATATTCAACAGTAGATTCAGGGTGTGTGCAAAGCTTGCTAGGTAGGTGTTATAACCCTATATTTCATAGTATCACCTAGTGATTAGAATTTCTTCCTCTAGTCATATTTTATTGTAAATAATGTTTTATTTTGCAAATGATTTACATAAAGATAATAAAAAGGATAAAAATAGAAAAAATGAAAAGAGGGTATTAAAAAAAAAAAAGAGAAAACCCCGTGAAAAATAAATGTGGTTTAACTCATACCACATAATCATGATCAAACCTTTTAAATTAATGTTGATAGGTTAGTGAACAAATTTGCTCAAATAGTTTAATCTTGGCCAAATTAGTTAGGTTAGAGTAATAATTAATCCAAAAGTCTAAGCTGGATTAATGTGTCCGTTGATTAGGTTAGGAGTTAGGTTAGTGATGTTTGTTTCAATAAAAATTGCAAAGGGATTGTTAAAATACCCTTTATTTGAGTAAATTTGATGTTTTTACCTTAGGAAATAATAGCTTGGTGAAAAAATGAGAAAGGGTGAGCTTAACGCTACAGATTTTATGATTTTATCCTAATTTTTATTATGGATAAGACTATTTGTCGTGTTGAGACTAAAAGGTGCACAACTTCCATCAGTGGCATCTAGCAATGCCTAGATGAACAACCATCAGTGCATTTTGAACCCCCCTGACCTTTCTACCTTTAACGGTTGGAGGGGGGGGGGGAGGGGGGGG
>ML782232.1:179533-205552 GCA_009831015.1 Picea engelmannii | reverse complement strand
CTCAGCATTTCGGACCCCCCCCCCACTCAAATCCACTTACTTCCTACCCCCCCCCCTCCGGAATCCTTCCTAACTGCCTACCCAATACTGCGCACCTCACTCTGCCATCGTACCCCACTATCACCTGTCACACGTCACACCCCACATACCCGTTGGCCAATCAATGCCCTTTGTGTGACCATTATTCACCCCATCATCACCCCGCGCCATAATGGACACCTCTGTTGCATTGCTTAACCCTGTTTCTTCAACATTGTGACGTTATTTGCATATCCATACACTATCAATGCTACGCCAAATCGAGCCTTCGAGCCAACGGCTGCCAAAGTTCATTATCAACGAACGCTATTAACCCGGGTAATTACAGTCCTCCATCAATTCACCTTCAAAACTCTGTTATTCATGGCTCCCAAAGCTAAATCCCCTGAGACATCCAAAAATCCATTTCTTCCCCCTCCCGTCAACTTGGATCATATTCCCCTGATAGATAAAGACTACAAAGTTACAGAGCCGAAGTGTGAATTCGACTTCTTTGAATTACACTTCTGGCTAAAGGATATTTTTCTAGATCAAAGTGACAAACTTGGACTCTGGGAGTCCAATTTTCCTCTATACATGTTCCCCTAGACCTTCCACTTCCTGGAATTCACCCTGAAATGTCAAGCCCATTATTTTCCCGTCCAAAGGGCCATTGTTTCCTCTTCTGGTGAAACCTTGTTCACCGTTACCCCCAAATCCATTAATCAGATGTTACAAATCCCAAGAATTGACTCTACAATCCCTTTCTCTGTCGAAGCCCTGAATGACCTCTACCAGAAACTCTCCTTCCCCCAAAGAGCCCAAATTTTTGAAATCTTTCTACTAGAAGATGCTCAGTTTCCCAAGAAAAACCCTCCCTATCCATCCTCTATCTTCTCTGTCAAGGAAAACCAGATTATTTCTACCATATGTTACCTGTTAGGATACGTTTTAGATGAATGGGTAGACGAACCTATCTTAGGTTTTCTGTCTGTTTTTTCCATAGAAGAAAAAGCTACAGTCCAATTTTATTTCAGTCAATTTTTCGCTGACAACACACATGATTGGTTTTTCAAATTTTCAATAGAAGGAGTGTTCAGATATTCCTCAGTGCTGGTGTACCTATTCTTGTTTTTTTAGTCAGATAGATTCTCATGTGCTCTCTAGAAATTGGATCAGGAAGGAAACCCTCAATCAGTGACTTCATGGACCTCACCAGTGAGGAAAAATTCAACTGAGTTTAGCTTCAAATATTTCATTGATAAATTTTATCACCCAGTGGTTTGCATGCTTGGCAGCAGAAAAAAGCCAAGAATGAATGAAGAAGTCCAGAGAATTCTTCACCTCTCTGGTTTGGCCAAAACAGGATATTGGTATATGTACAAAAACCACATTGAAAAAAGAGTTTATGGATGTGAATTGCCATCATACAGACTACCAAAGTATCTCCTTGTAAGGATCTTGGCATTGGAATACATCAGGCAGATGGTGAACTCTGAGGATATTCATTTTGTCTCAGTCAAGAAGAAACAACAACTCAGAATCAAGACCCAAATTGGTTCTTTCATATGCAACAATAGAGTTGCAAGAGAATAGGCAAACAACCTCTTGAAACAAATGAACTTCACTCATAGTTTCACATGGAATTATGACCCATTTGGTGTCATCTTAGAGCTTTGGGTCAAACAAAAGAGCACTCCTTATGCTCACATACATAAGCCAAAGGTGGAAAAGTATATGAATAAGACATATTGGAAAGAAAATACATTGCTGGAAACAGAAGAACAACCTCCCCCTGTCACTGCTTCACATACCAACACACCTCAAATACAAACATAAAAGAGAGCAAGGAAAGAGGTTTCGCCTTCAGTCACAGAGGTGTCATCTGAAGACTTTCAAGTCTACAAGAAGAGGGATAAAACTAGTCGCACACCAGACCTACTCAAAGAAGGAGAAATGCAGTCCACCATAGTCATGGAGGGACCACATTCCTCAACCTTTTTAGGCATTCAGTTCATAGTGTCCACATCTTCATCTAAAAAACAAACAGGCACTACTATGTCAGTTGAATCCTCTCATGAGAAAACAGGGTCAAATATATTTGGCAAGTACAAACAGATCAAGCAGAGGAATGAACTCCTAAAAAGCAAAAGATATGCCCAATTCTAGAAGCATACCTCTACTGCCCAACAGAGACTATTGTCATCATTTGAAATAGAGAAAGGAAGAATGCAAATGGCATTCCTACAAGTACAAGTCCCTCATCCCAAGACAATTCTTGATTATAATAAGACTTCTTTTGAGTTTGATGTGAAGGAGGTCCATACAGTGGACCAAATGGACATGCACAGGAAAATAGGGGAGATGATATTCTCCACTTTGAAAAACACCTCATTGACTGCTTCAAAATTGCAGGTGTCCCTAAATAACATCCAGTCTCAATTGAAGCTAGAGAAAATCTCCTCTTTGGCCAAGGACAATAAGATTAAATCACTAGAAGAGTTGGTGATAAAGATTGGGTATGACCCATCGAATGTCAAGGTAGATGAAGAATTATTGAAGAAGAAAAATGTTGATATAGAATCCTTGAGAAAGGAATTTAAGCTTCCAACTACTGAAGATTCACAAGCAAAGGAGGTGGCTGAAACTGAAGGCCACAAAGAAAAGATGTTGAAGTTGATCATGGAACATCATGCACAGATAAGAGAGAGGGAGGCAGAGACGGACAAATTGATAAAGGAGAAAGAATAGAGAGTGAAAATGGCTATTATTCCAATGGAGGCAGTCCCTCTGACAAGATTTAGGACAACAGAAGAAGCTACAATAGTAGAGATTCCATCAACCATCCCATTGCAAGTTCCAGATGCTTCTGAGAATCTCGTGAAGTCTATGGAATACATGCCCCTTCAAGGGGAGGAGATCAGAAAATTGCAAGAGGAAGTAAAAAACCTCCAAGACCTGAAGTCTATGTTCCAGTCTAGTTATCATGCATAAATGCATAAGGCTCAGAGACTTAGTCAATAACTACAACAACTACAGAAGGAGACTGTCATGGAAAAGACCTTATCTGAGGCCAAGGAAAACATCTAGGTGGATATCAGCAAGTCTATGATAGAAATATGGCCATTCATACAGATCATCTTTGAACAACGTGAACTGGTACAAAAGGCCAAAGAAGCAATTGGGAAAATAAGAGAAGTGCTAGGAGAAAGACCTACAGAGGCCACTGAGCTCATCAGATTCCTAAACTCCAAAAACAAGCAGGAGTTAGAAGAAATGGAGATTGAATAAAGTACAGAGACCATCCTTGAGGCCAAGAAGGTATTGACTGAGAAAGGATTGATGTTGCAACTAGAGGAGAAGGCTCAGGTGATGGACATTAGAGTTCAGAGATTCTTCATGAAGATTGAAGTAATACACAAGAAGGTTCTCCCTGGACTGCTTGTTCTCAATGACAAGCTAATCACTTTGTCATATTACAATCATAAAATCAATGTAGTGGCAAAGTATGGTTCCAAGTTTGCAGGTATACAGGGAAGCATTAATAGAAAATCTTTCCTAGAGACATTACAGTTGGATCTAAGTATCCAGCATGAGATAAAAACATAATTTTATCACCAAGCCCACTTTTTCCAAGTATATTGAGATGGACGAGATATACAGAAAGTTACTCGAGGTTTCCATCCTCGGTAAAAAGAGATGGGAATATTTATGCTCTTTACTTGAGTAAAGGTAATTTTGAGGTTCGAGTCGGCATGGAGAAGACAATCAAGTCAAAGATAATGAGTCACTAACTACTTCCACAAAATCAGCACCAAGGATCCGAATAGATCAACAAAATTCCTATATTTTGTAATTTGAGATCTAGTTAGTTAGTTTTTTTTTCTCCATAATATCCTAGTCATTTATGACAAGATCTTCTGTAAAATTATTGTATAAATACTTCTTTTTTCGAAGTATTGAGGGTTGATTTTTGCACCCATGAGCTATTGTGTAATCTTTTCAAAGGATCGACCAGTAATAAAACAGGCTATTCACAAGATTCTTGTGTTAGATTGTTGGTGATGTCTCTCTTTCTTTGTTGAATATTTTCCTATTCTCTATTATCATTTATGTATTTCAGATCCTAATCATTAAAATAAAGTCAATAGAACAGAATTTATCTTGTATACTATGTCTCTAGGATTTTAATGGTCTATATGTTTTTCATCTGAAATTGAGTAAGGAAATTCTTGATTGCTCCTTTGCTTAGTGGACTCTCGTACCTTTTCTATCTTATTCACCTCATTTAATCTCAATAGATCCAATAGTTTTACTACCTTGACCTGTGAAGAAAACCTCATAAAAAGTTGAATATGATTCTAATATTTAATACAGACCCATATCCCAATGGAAATTTAATGCATTCTTTCAGCCAACTTTTACAAACAAACAAACAAATTTGGACTGTCATAACTAGCCTGACATTTAAAAACTTAAACAAATCTAAATCTTACAGGGAGATTCCTCTCTGAAAATGGTAGGGCTAGATCCCAGTTTCAAAAGTGGTTTTGGTAGTTACCTCTGTCAATTTCTTCTACCCTTCGACAACCTCTGGGAATTACAGAGTGATAATAGTAGGGAAGCAACATAGGGCACCATTTGATGAAGGATAATATTGGAGAGCAAAGAGGGTCCTTTAGTTGGTTCATGCAGACATTTGTGGACCAATGAACATGACGTCTATCACCAGTGTCATGTATTTCCTTGTTTTTGTTGATGGCTCAATAGGAAGATGTGGGTGTATTTTTTGAAACTAAAATCTGGTGTGTTTAATGAGTTTCAAAAGTTCAAAGCCTTTGTAGAAAAAGAGTTTGGTTGTCACATTACCACTCTTAAGTATGATGATGGTGGGGAATTTTGCTCCAAATAATTTAATAAATTTTGTGTTAAACATGGGATTAAAATTTAGTTCACTACACCATACACTCCACAATAGAATGGATTGGTTGAGAGGAAAAACCACACAATCACAAAGATGACCAGGTACTTTATATAGAACATAAGTGTTACAAATAGGTTTTGCGATAATGTAGTGTTCACAACAATATACCTGCTGAATAGATCTCTAACAATGGTGGTGAAGCAGAAGAATTCAAAGGAAGCATGGTCTATAAGGAAGCCTATAATTAGTCGTCTTAAGTTCTTTGGTTCTATTGGTTATGCCTAGATTCCATATGAGAAGAGAAACAAGTTAGATCCGAAGACCAAGAAATTGACTATCAGCGGGTAAATGACAATCATAAATCATATATATTGGTTGATGTTAACACCAATCAATTGAGCTTTAGCAAAGATGTCGTAGTTGATGAGGATGATGGACCTTTCCAAACTTCTTCAACGATCAAAATCCTAGAACAATAGCATGTTTCGGCTTATCGTTTAGGTATCAAGATTCAAGTAGCTCCACCTAAAAGAGGGGAGGATTGCATGAGAATTTTTCAATATTTTATCAGCGACAACTTTGATAGGTAAGATCCCAAGAAAATACCAGAGTGGTGGCATAGAACCATTGGGGATGTTTGGACAATTGAAATGATCAAGGGACAACATTGAGAAACCATAGTAGGAAACCTAATATGGTCAACTTTGCTCTAATGGACAATGTTTAGGAAGTATATGAGCCACGTTTTTGGGGAGGAAAATGGGAGATTTGAATGGGAGAAGGCCATGGCAGCAGAACATGAGAGTTTGATGAAAAATTAGACTTGGTATCTCATAACTCTTCCACCAAGGAAGAAACCCATTGGATGCAAATGTGTGTACAAGGTCAAGTACAAGGAAAATGGTACATTTGACAAGCACAAGGCATAGTTGGTCGTAAAATGGTTCTCTTAGTGAGAGGGAATCGACTATGAGGAGACATTTTCTCCTACAACAAATATGAGCATCATCTAATTAGTTCTAGTCATGTCAACATAATTTGGCTAGAAGATCAATCCAATGGACATGAAGAGTTCCTTCTTCAATGGATTTTTGGAGGAAAAGGTCTACGAGTATCAACCACATGGGTTTTAGGTTCCAAGGAAGGAGCATCTTGTTTCCAAACTTAAGAAGGCCCCGCATGGCCTGAAGCGGCAACCTCATGAATGGTACATTAATATTGATAGGTACTTGGAAGAACAAGGGTCCTAGAGGATTCCATTAGATTCCAATCTATATGTCAAAAGATTTGGTAATGATATCATTCTACTGGTCATTTATGTAGATGAAATCATTATTACAAGTAGTGAGGAGAGTGATATTGAACATACCAAATCTAATATGAGTAAATCTTTTGACATGACTAATTTAGGCCTCCTATATTACTATATGTGCAGAAGTTTGGAAAACATGTAGCAACATTTTTGTCTCATAAACAAAATATGTTAGGATTTTGCTTGATAGATTTGGAATAACATATTGCAAAATATCATCTACACCTATGGACAAATGGTTGAAGCTTTCAGCCAATAACAACTCTAAGGTAGTGAATGTGTTAGTCTACATGAAGCTAATGGGGAGCTTGATAGATCTTATAGCTACTAGGTTGATTTGAGTTATGTTGTGAGCTTCATCTCCAGATTTATGAAAGCACTGAAGGTAAGGCATTGGACTAAAAAAAAAAGAGTGTTGAGATATGTGAAAGGAACACTTGACTTTAGCATTCTATATAGCAGAAGCAAAGACCCTAAGCTTTGTGGGTCTATAGATTCATAATGGGTAGGTTTTGTGGATGATAGAAAGTCAACATTAGAATATTATTTCAACCTTGTCATGAGTGTAGCCACCTGGACCTGCAAGAAACAACATGTAGCATATTTTTCATTGCCAACACCCCTGCTCTGTGAAAATCAAGGGATGCCCAAACTAGTGAAGAATCGATACTTCCATGAGAATACCAAGCAGATTGAGATACATTTCCACTTAATCAAACAACTTGGAGAGGATGTATTTATCGAGCTACAATATTTTCCCATAGAGGACCAAACTCTAGACATTTTCCCTGAGCCTTTGGGTCTTGAAAAATATGTAAAACTATGGATAAGCTTAGTGTACTAGGTAGATTGACCATTAAAGGAGGATGTTAAAGTAAATATTAGATTATAATGGTCAATTAGATATTAGACATGGCCATTAATAAAGTCTCTTGGACTTTAGGTTATTTTATGCTTTATTTCACTTTAGTGTGTTTTATGGTCTATCCCACATTCATAAAGTGGATTGACTCAACTGGCTTGTAACTATTTATAAGAAATATTTTACTTTCTCATTATCAATGCAATCTATTTATGTATTTGTGTTATTATTATAGAGAAGTCAGTCTGTATATTAAGAAATTGCAGTTTTCTTGTCAAGTGTTTAACAAAATGCCGCAAGGAAAACAATTTAGAAAGTATTCTTGAAGTTGACAATTGTTGGAATGATGGCTCAAATTAAAAAATTGGATTCCTGTTAGAGTATACAAAGGCATGATTTATATAACTCATGGTTTGCAAATTTCAACTCCATAGAAAATTGGGTGAATTTGTGGAATACAGAGTTGGCTTTGTGCAAAAAATAATAAAATGTAGTTTGTAGGTAATTTGTTAGATAAAATTTCCACGAGGAAGAAGGGCATAAATCCTGCAATTGAGAAATTCATGATTTTTAATTGCCCATATAGTGTTTTTGATTGAGTTATATGATGGTAGGGAGGCCATCAAGGAAAATTGTAATTACGGAGTTTGGATTTGTATAAAATTTAGAGCAAAATTACAGAATTGTCGAAAATTCCCATTTTGGATCAGGATGAAATTTGATGTGGAGGAGCCACATGAAGTATGATGTACATGTGGTTGGCATGGTTGATCCGAGTTAGAGGAACCATGGAGGGTTGTAGGGTGACATGACAACATCAAAGGTTGACACATGGACATGAGTGCTACAACAACGTAGCATGTCATGCCATATAACAAAGATGACACGTAAACAAGGATGTCGTGTCAACAAGAGGTAAAAAATTAAGAAATAATAAATAATTGTTTGTGTGTGTGTGTGCGCGCATGCGCATGAAAATGAGCATGGAGAAAGAGTGAAAAAACTAAACAAAAGTGGCAACTTCAAAGAGCCATAACTTTCAACTCATAAATCCAAATTAAGCATGTTTATAGCCATTGGAAAGCTAGTTCAGAGGAGAACATGTTAGAATGTTAAAGTACTCACATATGGAACCGTTTGTCATAGAAATTTGTAGAAATGATGCTTTAGGAATTGATTGGACAATGTGATTGTCAACATGCATAATCTCCAAAGTAAGCTAAACTTGGGGAAAATTATGTATGGTGATATAAGAGTGTACCAAAAGTGAAATTGACTAATTTTTATTGTATGAGCATCATAATGGTGCTTGCACAATGGATTGGAGGCACAATTGGATGGATAAAATCATGGTAGTCTAAGGTGCATATTAGCTAGTAGGTTGAATAATTGGATTAATGATGGTTAAGGATTGACTCAAATCATAGAAGGACTCTAGATATGCAAGGATATTTAGGAAGAGATTATTATAGCAATGATTGATGGTGGAGGTCCTTGTAATTTAGATTCTAGGTTAATCAAGAGGAAATCAGGGATTGAGAGTGTTTGATGGTGCCTTAGCCAGAACACATGTAATGCATTGATTTGGATCAACATATGTAGGTTGCTCTACATAGAAGAGTTATGTGTGGTCTTGGTTAGTGTGACTAGTTATCATATACAACACAATAATCACGAAAGATAAAGGAGTCTAGAAGTTACTGGCAAACCAAAAATGGAATTATCATGCATAAGAATGATACAAGTCCTTAACCTCTCAAAGTAAGGGAAGGAAAATTATTAATGAAGGATTAAATAGCATGATTACAAAGGAGGAGGTCATGGAGAGCCTAGATAATAAAGGAGAATTTCCAAGGAAAGAGAAGAATATGCATGCATAGTGATGGATAAACCATGTGATAATTGAACCATCTCTATGGTAATTTGTATGTATGATTGGAAGTGTTTGTTGAGCACACACTTATACTGAGAGGGGGTGAATCAATATAAGACAATTTCTTACTTTTTCAAGTATTCATCAACCATAAGAAAACAATCACATATGAGATCTATTAACTGCAAAACATGGAACACAAGATTTACATGGAAACCCTTTCGGGAGAAAAACATAAAATTTCTCTTTATAATTCTTTGTAGGCACCAACCTATATTACAAATATTTGTAGAAACCAACCTACCAAGACACCAATCCCCACTAGTACAAATCCTAGTAGGCACTAACCTACTCTTACAAATCTTCGTAGGCACCAATTTACTAGAAACACCAATCCCCACAACTAAGCACCAACTTAGCAAAAGACACCAATATCTTTATTTGAGCGACACCAACCTACTCTTACATATCTTCATAGACACCAATCTACTAGAGACACCAATCCCCACTACTAAGCACCAACTTAGCAAGATACATCAATCTCTTTATGAGCTACACCAACTTAGCACGAGACATCAATCTATTTATGAGTTGCACCAACTTTCACTAAGTCTTCTTGTTACTTATACCTTCGCCGATTTTTCTCACTACTTCTTGCTTTACTAGATCTACTCATTGTTTTTTCATCCACCGTGTCTTTTCACTACTTCTACCTTTACCAGGTCTGAACAAAATTTGAATTTCCAATTGGTAATTTTCCCAAAGCTTGTAGTTTTGGGCCTCTTCCCAATAATGAACTTGTATAACATTCCACATATCCAATTTTGCAAATATGATTTTAAAATTTTTACTTGAAATACTTATGTATGTCTCCTCTATTATCTGAAATTTTCACAGTCTGAAGAGTCCCAGAAAAAAAGTTCTAGTGAAAATTCCATGTTGACTTGTTTGAAACTAATCTCAGGATCATTCAGAAACCCTAACTTCCTCAGAGCATATCTCATAAAGTACAACGAACCAAAATCTAAAATTTTTACCTGAGGCACTTCTATATGTCTCCTCTATTTTGTAAAAATTTCACAGTCTAAAGAGTCCCATAAAAATAAGTTATAGTGAAAATTCCAAAGTGACCTATTTGAAACTAATTTCAAGAACATTCAAGAATCCTAACTTCCATAGGGAATATCTCTGAAAGTATAGAAAACCAACATTTGAATTTTTTATGATATGTACACCAAGATCTCTCCTCTATCTCTAAAAAATTTCAAGGTTTGAAACATCCTAGAAATAAGTTATACTGAAAGTGCCAAGCTGACATGTTTTAAACTGATTTCAAGAGCATTCAGGAACCCTAACTTCCATAGGGAATATCTCCAAAAGTGTAGTGAAACAACATTTGAAACTTTTAACACATGTACACCAAGATCGTTCCTCCACCTATTCAAATTTTCAAGGTTTGAAATGTCCCAGAACATAATTTATCGTGAAAATTCCAAGATGCCCTGAAACTAATTTCACAACCCTTCACTTTTGGAATGATATTCAATCTTTGCTCATCCACTTCTTCAAATCTTATTACATCTTGCAAACACACACTTTCAATCAATACTTTCTCTTTATACTTTTTCATAACCCTTCATGAAGGGAAATGTCCATTAATAAAATAATTAATTCCTTTTTTTTATTTTACTTTTCTAAATACCATGGGAAAATACCCAAACCCATGGGTTCGAAACCCCCATTTCACAATTAACTTTTTCATGTGCACCTCTTTTTAATATACTTGTAAACCTATATATAAATCAATCTTGAAAATGTTGTATGTATTTTTGAAGTCATAATATGACATTGGTCACAACATGAATCCTTTGACATCAATGACAATAATTCCAACAATCTCCTCCTTTGTCATTGATCCGGATTATTTTCGGCACGAAATGAGAGTGGAGATATAATAAAGAAATGTACAGAGATATATCAAATATCCAATAATATAACAGATATATATCAGAGATATAACCATAAACACAAAGATACAATAATACACAATTTCTATTAATGAGCAAAATGTACAAAACTGTTGAAATACAGAGTGAAAGACTCGCTAAAATGGTGGCATCTTATCTCTAAGAAGAGATGTGATGGATATGCTCATTTGCAAGAATATGGATGTTACAATGAGGCTCCAAAGACATTTTTAACATAAATAAAATCTAAAACCCTAACCCCGGAAGATGAAAAGCCAACAATTTTGTGGACCCCGTTTTGGGTAGTTTGGTGTATCAACTTCCCAGGGGCGTAACTTTGTCATACGATCTTCGTTTGGGGTGCATGATAGCTCGTTTGAAAGGTATTGACAAGGAGATTCATTTTGGGGGATCAATCAAAGTATTCATATATTTTTGAGGTGTCCTATCATGAAAAAACATCATTTAGGCCCTCAAAATGGCCCCGAAATTTTTGGACCCGAAAAAACTGCTAAAAATAGTAAATTGTCAACAAACTATTTTGAGCCAGTTGGAATAGGTGGGTGGCCACTGATATCCACCTGGACCAATCCTCCCTCCTTGGGAGGAAATGGTATCCATTGCATTGATTTCCTAGGGGAGAGGGGAAAGCATTTGTTGAATCTGAATATTTGTGAGTTGCTTCCCTTATTAGAGAAGTTGTGTTGCTTAGCTTGTTGAAGGTTGTCATGAACCTTTTGTTGGCGGGGTTGAATATGTTCAACCAACCTGTTGTAAATTGGATTGAATTGGAAGTGTGTAGGCACCCTTATAGGTGAAGAAACAATATCTTCTTTCTCTTATGCAATCTGCTTCTATTGGATAGAAATGTCTTGGGCCAAGGCTATAGTGGTTGCAGTGTCCTTCTGTTCACCTTTTGAGCAGATTGCGAAGAGATTGAATTTTTCGGCATGAGAGATTACCTTGCGGCACTGTTTTGGTGGGACAGTAGTCGGAACTACCTATGGTATCTTGTATAGATGACCCCCCAGAGTAACAATGACACTACGAGGTCGAGACTCATAAATAGCATGGTGCTTCCACATATATTGTTGGACCAAAAGAACATCATAGAAATCCAGTGGGGAAAAATCACATAATACCTCATCCTTGAAGGGATGGATGCCGAATGAAAATCGACACTTCTAGCTGACACAAAGGTCTTGTCCCTAGAAAATCCACCCGTTGTATGATTGCGGGTGTGGTGTTGTCGGAAATCCAAATTATTTGATGACCTCTGCTAAGATGAGGTTCCTCTAGATTCCTCTATCAACAATAAAATGCAGTGGGGTTCCCTTCACCCACATCTGTGAATGAAAAAGGTGTTCCCCCTCTTCAAGATCTACTGGTTCTTTTGGTTGTATTATTACAGTCACGACAATAGTGGTGGGGTTTGCGTCAATGATCTGTCTTCTTTGATTATCTTCTTAATCAGATTTTGAATTAGGGTTCAACTCGTTTTCTTTGATCTCGACCACCAATGATTTTTTTAAGAGACATTCTTCAGTGTTGTGCCAAGGGATTTTGTGGAAATCGCACCACTTTCTAGTGTCCTTCTTCGTCTTTTCGTTACCCTTCTTTTCATGTGGCTTGGACTAGTTTTCTGGAGGCTGGTTGTTAGGGTCATATTTACCATACTTTGGTTGTTGTGGATTTGCAGACCCGAACTCCCATTTGTTCTGGTGCCTAAATTCCTGCTCAATTTTGACAACATATCGATAGGCAACTCCCAGTGATGAGATTTCCAGGAAATCCATTTTGGTTTGGATGTACTTATGCAAAGCCTCATGGTATTTCAAAACCAGATGTCGCTCATAGTATTTTATACCCAGCTTGGTGCACAAGGTATGGAAATTATTTGTGAACTCCTGCATTGTTTGGCCCCTCTATTGCCGCAGTGTGGTCCATCTCATGTACTAGTCGTCATAGTTACCAACAGGGTAATATTGTTCCTTAACCACATCCATAAAAAAATCCCCAACTGGGCTCGACCCCATATATTCTAGACTCCTCTGTAGAAATTTTCTCCTAGTAATTTTCCCACCAACGTTTGACATGGGGGGGAGCCTTAAGGAATGCGAAGTGATCTTTTCCCTGTCGGAAAAAATTTAAACAGAGAATTAACCTTCTAGTAGATTTAACCATTTTTCTATGGCATCTACATCAATCTGATCTTCAAATACGGGAATATAAAAATTAACTTGTACCTTGAAAGGAGAGGTGCCTCCAAAGTGGTTGCTTGATGAAGATGCGCCTGTTGTTATCGATAAGTGTTGAAGGATGTGGGAAAAATTCTCCATCATTTCATCCCTCTGTCGTGTGAGAGATTTCTCAAGCAATAGATAAATAGAATCTTATGCTCTATCATCTTTCTTTTCTTCCTCCATGGAGAGTTTCTTGAGCGTGCAAGAGAGATAAGCTCGAGATCCAACTTGCTATACTTGGACCTCATCGGGGACATGCACTGAAAAACGATCAAGAGCATCCTTCTTTGATACCACTGATCCGGATTATTTTCGACACAAAATGAGAGCAGAGATATAATAAAGAAATGTACAAAGACATATCAGATATCCAATAATATAACAGAGATATATCAGAGTTATAACCATAAACACTGAGATATAATAATACACAATATTTGCATCGATCTGACCTTCAAATACCGGAATATCAAAATTAACTTGTACCTTGAAAGGAGAGGTGCCTCCAAAGTGGCCACTTGATGAAGAAACATATGTTGTTATCGGCAAGCATTGAAGGATGTGGGCAAAATTCTCCATCATTTCATCCCTTTGTCACGTGAGAGCTTGCTCAAGCAACAGATTAATAGAATCTTATGCTTTATCATCTTTCTTTTCTTCTACCATGGAGGGTTTCTTGGGAGTGGGAGAGCAATTGTCCTCAAGAGAGACAAGATCGAGACCCAACTTGCCATACTCAGACATCGTCGGGGACATGCACTGAAAGACTATCAAGAGCAACCTGCTTTGATACCACTGATCTGGATTATTTTCGGCACAAAATGAGATCGGAGATATAATAAATAAATGTACAAAGATATATCATATATCCAATAATATAACAGAGATATATTAGAGATATAACCATAAACAAGGAGATACAATAATACACAATTTCTATTAATGAGGGAAATGTACAAAACTATATAAATATAGAGTGAAATACTCGCTAGAGTGGTGGAAACTTATCTGTGAAAAGAGATGTGAGGGCTATGCTCATTCGCAAGAAGATGGATGTTACAATGAGGCTCCAAAGGCTTTTTTAACATAAATAAAATCCAAAACCCTAACCCCGGAAGATGAAAATCCAACATTTTTTTGGACCTTGTTTTGGGTAGTTTGGTGTATCAACTTCCCGGGTGCGTAACTTTGGCATACGATCTTCGTTTGGGGCGCACAATAGTTCATTGGAAAGGTATCGAAGATGAGCTTCATTTTGGGGGCTCAATTAAATCCTTTAGTTATTATTGAGGTGACCGATCATGAAAAAAATGTTGTTTAGGGCCTTAAAATGCCCCGAGAAGTTTAGGACCCGAAAAAATGCTAAAAATAGTAAATTGTCAACAAATTGTTTTGAGCTAGTTGAAATAGGTGGGTGGCCACCGATATCCACCTGGATCAGTCATTGATGGAAACCCTGGAATGAAACACATAGTCCACCAGGTATAGAAGGAAATTTCCCCTTGTCTACAAATCTCCCCCTTTGACATCAATGATA
This sequence comes from Picea engelmannii, assembly GCA_009831015.1. Classification (NCBI taxonomy): domain Eukaryota; kingdom Viridiplantae; phylum Streptophyta; class Pinopsida; order Pinales; family Pinaceae; genus Picea; species Picea engelmannii. The sequence goes on along the minus strand of ML782232.1, from coordinate 190,816 downwards.
AAGGGATGCTCCCCCTGAGCTTGTGCTTCTCCTTAAGCACTTAGTGATGAGACAGATACTCCCAATTTATGTCTGAGACATTCAAATGTCTCTTTGGGAATGGGTTTTGTGAAAATATCCACAATCGTTTCTTTGGTGACAATATATTCCAACTTGACATTATATTCCGCTACTTGTTCTATTAAGAAGTGATACTTGATTGGAATATGATTTGGATTCTTTGAAATATCTATTACACTTGTGTTGTCACAAATTAATGATATTGGATGATTATATTCTACTTTAATATCTTTTAATGTCTACTTCATCTAAATAACTTATGTGCAACATGATGTTGTTGTTATATACTCAGCCTTTGTTGTGGATAGAGAAACTAAAGACTATTTCTTGCTCAACTAGGACACTAGATTGTTGCCCAAAAAGAATGCTCCTCCACTTGTACTTTTCCTATCATCAACACTTCCTTCCCAATCCACATATGTATATGATATTAGACTAAAATCTTCACCTCTTGAGTACCACAAGACGAAATCCAAGGCGCCCTTTAGATACTTGAATATTTTTTTCACTGCTTGTATATGAGTTTCTTTTGGTGCAGCTTGAAACCGTGCAACCAATCCTACTACTTGCATAATTTCCAACCTTGATGTCGTCATATGTAGTAGGATATCAATCATTGACCTATACAATGTTTGATTTGCTTTTGGAGATTCATCATCTTTGCTCAATTTACAACCTGTGACCATAGGTGTGCTAACTTGTGCACAATCTTCCATTTCAACATTTCCTTGATACTCTTGGTTTGTGAAAGGAATATGCCTTTGTCGAATTGAGAAATATTTACAATTCACCAAGTATGGACATCTCAAATTCCTTTTGCATTTCTATTGCAAAATCTTGTCACATTTTGTTCATATTGCCTCTTAAAATGATGTCATCTACATAAACCACAACAATGAACTAATTTTCTCCTACTGTCAGTAATTCCTCGTTTGAGGCCTTCTTGTTGTAGATATTTGTTGAGCCTTGAATACCAGGCTCTAGGAGTTTGTTTTAGCCCATGGATTGTTTTCTTCAATCTACATACATGATCCTTATTTTATGATAACAAGAATCCTTTTGGATGTTCAATGTATACTTCTTCCTCTAAATTTGCATTGAGAAAGACAAACTTGGCATCCATTTGATAGAATTTGAAGTTCTTGAAACACAAAAATTCTAGAAACATTTTGATAGCTTCTAGTCTTGCAACCGGGGCAAAGGTTTCTTCGAAATCAATACCTTCAACTTGAGCATAACATTTATAAACCAATATTGCTTTGTTTCTTATTACTTATCTATCTTCATTCAACTTGTTCCTAAAAAACCACTCAGTGCCATTCATATTTTTATCTTTTGGTCTTGGAATAAGTTCCCATTTATCATTCTTCTCAATTTGATTCAACTCTTCTTCCATGGCATCAATCCAATGCTTGTTTTCACTAGCTTATATAAATTACTTAGGCTCTATTTTAGATAGCAAAGATAATTTTGCATGTTCGGGTGCACTTTCTAGTCTTCTTCTAGTTTGAACTCTCATATCTTTATGACCAAGAATTAAATTTTTCGAATGATTCTTTCAGACAAATATTTATGGTGTCTTTGTATCTTGACGTTTTGATTCTTCTTCTTCATTTTATTCTCCTTCTTCTCCTTCTTCTTCTTCTTTGCGGCTTGGGTCTTCTATTTGAACATGTGCTTTCACCTTCTGATGCCCTAATTCCTCCGCTTTCAAATTGATGCTCTCCACGATTTTTTCCAATGCTTTATTGTAACATCGATAAGCCTTGCTTCTTGATGCATAACCCATATAGATACCTTCATCAGCTCTGGACTCAAATTTTCCCAAGTCCTCATTGTCTCTCTTTATGTAGAACTTGCTTTCGGAAACTTTGAAGTATTTAATTGTTGTTGGTCTACCCTTCCATAATTTGTAAGGTGTTTTGTTGTTGTTGACTCTTATTTTCCCTCTATTCAAAATGTAGAATGCGGTGTTGACTACTTCTCTCCAAAACCTATCTAATAGATTAGCTTCATTCAACATTGTTCTAAACATCTCTTGTACGGTTCAATTCTTCCTTTCTACCACATCACTTTGTCATGGATTTCTTACAGTTGAAAAATGTCTCTTTATTCCATGAAGCTCACAAAATTCTTCAAATTCAATTGAGATAAACTCACCTCCTTTGTCTGATCTCAAGCACTTGATTTTCAAATTAGTTTCATTTTCAACCAAGGATTTGAATTCTTTGAACTTATCAAAAGCTTCAAATTTTTCTTTTAGAAATGTAACCCATGTAATTTTAGAGTAATTATCAATGAGCAACATGAAGTAATTTTCACCTTGTAGACTTTGTGTTCTTGTAGGCCCACAAAGATCTATATGAATGAGTTCCAATGGCTTCGTTGTTGAGTACTCCTTTGATTTGAAGCTTGCTCTTGTCTGTTTCCCACGTTGACATTGCTTGCAAAGAGTGTTTGAAGGTTTAACAAACTTGTCATATCTCTCACTACTTGTTTGGTGCAGATTTTTACTAGATTATCAAAGTTTATATGGCACATTCTTCTATGCCATAACCAACTCTCATCTATTTGTCCCATATAACATTTTTCTCCCTTGATCTCATTCAAGATATACACATCATTTGAGGTTCTATATGTATTTTCCAATAATCTTCCCATGCATTTCTCCTTATCTCATAGCCTTGAGAATCAAATGTGAGAGTGTATCATTGATCACAGATTTGACTAACACTGAGAAGATTATGTTCCAAACCTTCAAGATAGAAGACATTCTATGTTTTGGTCTTTCCATTATTAAGAATAAGAGTACCTTTTTCGACTATCCTTGTGGTAGCATTATCTCCAAATGTTACACTTCCTTCATTTACTTCCTTCAAAGTGAAAAGATTGTTCTTGTCCCATGTCATGAGGCTTGAGCATCCACTGTCAATGTACCATCATTTTCCTTTGTTTTGATCACGAAGGGTAGTTTACACAAGCATAGATCCGCCCTTCTTCCACTTTCCTTTCTCCTACTTCCTTTTCCAAACTTCTGTGGGTTCTTTCTTTTGTTTGGCAAGGGTATCTTATTCCCTGTTTTGTCTAGAAGTTTCTACTAGGCCACTTCTACGAAAATGTGTTATGTGCCCATAGTTGTTGCACTTATAACATACAAGATTGTAATAAAATAATGGAGCAAATGAATTATAGTTTCTATTTGATAACCCATAAGTACTATTTTTGTTTCATACATTGTCATTTCTTGCATATGCTTTAAAATCTATTGCTTTATGACCAAAGTGATTGCAAGAAAAACAATAACCAAGGAAAGAGTTTTGGTACCGAGTTGTGCAAGGCCATCTTGGTGGGAAAGATCTTCTGAATCTGTCCTTGTTGTCTTTGGGAGGAATGATAATTTTCTACGAAACATCATTTTCTCTCTTCTTGTTGTCTTCATCACAGATGGAGCTTTTGAGTACATCAACATAACTTTTAGATTTTCCTTCATTTACTTTATTTGATGGCTCTGTAGCTTTTGAATCTTCTTTGGTGGTCATATTAATCTTATCATATCCAAGACCAATTTTAATGTGTGGTGATATTTGGCATTTGATGATATCATCTAAGATTCCAGTGCTCTTTTCAAACTTCAAGCTTCTATTCAACTAAGCAATTGACTTCTCCAATACCTTTCTTAAGGAAACAATTTTAGCTTCCAACTTCTCGCAATTTTCTTCCTTTTCCTTCAGTTGGATTCTCACTACTTCTTTTGTCCTTTTTGCCTCTTCTAGTTGAATCTTTTGGCTGATAATAGTCTTCTTTATTTCTTCAATAGTCCGTGAAATTTTTGCTTTTGCATCACTATCCTCCTCTTCATATTTATGCAACCGCTACTTTTGTTTCAAATTGTTTGAGTTCTTCTTCAAGATATACTTCCGCATATGTTTTGAAATTTTGTTCCTCTTCTGAATCCATCATTTTTTTCCCTCTGTATTAATTTTCCGAAGTATCAATTTCCATTTCCATGTGTTCTCTTGATATCTACCTTCCAATGATTAGATTGTTTCCGAAGGAATTGGCTCTGATACCAATAATTGAGCACACACTTATACTGAGAGGGGGGGGTGTGAATCAGCGTAAGAACTTTTTTTACTTTTCCAAACATTCATCAACCATAAGAAAACAATAACATATGAGATTTATTAACCGGGGAACATGGGACACAATATTTACGTGGAAACCCTTTCGAGAGAAAACCACAAAAGATCTCTTTATAATTATTTGTAGGTACCAACCTACTATTACAAATATTTCTAGGCACCAACCTAATGGAGACACCAATCTCCACTAGTAAAAATCTTGGTAAACACCAACCTACTCTTACAAATATTTGTAGGCATCAACCTATTGGAGACACCAATCCCTACTAGTACAAATACTGGTAGACCAACCTACTCTTACAGATATTCATAGACACCAATCCCCACCATTAAGAACTAACTTAGCAAGGGACACCAATCTCTTTGTTTGAGCAGAACCAACCTAATCTTACATATCTTCATAGACACCAATCTACCAGAGACAACAATCCCCACTGCTAAGCACCAACTTAACAAGAGACATCGATCTCTTTGTGAGATGAACTAATTTTTACCGAGTCTTCTTGCTACTTCTGCCTTCATCAGGTGTGCTCGTTGCTTTTTCCTTCATCAAGTGTGCTCGCTACTTCTACCTTCACCATGTCTACTCACTATTTCTTCCTCCACTAGGTCTGCTCACTACTTCTACCTTTACCAGGTCTAACAAAAATTTGAATTTCCAAATGGTAACTTTCCTAAAGCTTATTGTTTTGGGCCTCTTCCTAAGAACAAACTTTTACTACATGCCACATATCCAATTTTGCAAATCTAATTTTGAAATTTTTACTTGAGGTACTTCTGTATGTCTCCTCTATTCTTTGAAATTTTCACAGTCTGAAGAGTCCCAGAAAATAATCTATAGTGAAAATTTCAAGCCGACCTGTTTGAAACTGATCTCGGGATCATTCTAAAACCTTAAATTCCTCAGAGCATATCTCAGAAAATACAACGAACTAACATTTTAAATTTTTACCTAAGGTACTTCTATGTGTCTCCTATGCTATGTAAAAATTTCATAGTCTGAAGAGTCCTAGAAAAAAATTTATAGTTAAAATTCCAAACTGACTTGTTTGAAACTGATTTCAGGAGCATTTAGGAACCCTAACTTCCATAGGGAATATCTACGAAATTATAGCAAGTCAACATATGAATATTTTACCACATGTACACCAAGATCTATCCTCTGTCTCTGCAAAATTTCAAGGTCTAAAATGTCCTAGAAAATAAATTATAGCGTAAGTGTCAAGCTGACTTATTTGAAATCGATTTCAGGAGCATTCAAGAACCCTAACTTCCACAAGGCATATCTTCAAAAGTATAGCGAACCAACATCTGAAATTTTTACCACATTTACACCAAAATCTCTTCTCCGTCTTTTCAAAATTTCAAGGTTCTAAATGTCCCAGAACATATGTTATCGCAAAAATTCCAAGATGAATTGAAATTGATTTTGCAACTCTCCCCTTTTGGAATGATATTCTTTCTTTGCTCAACCACTTATTCAAATGTTACTACATCTTGGACACACACACTTTCTCTTTTTAGACCTTTTCACAACCCTTCATGAAGGGACATGTCTGTTAATTAAATAATCAATTCCCCTTTTTAGTTTACTTTTCCAAATGCCATGGAAAAATATCAAAACCCATGGGTTTGAAACGCCCATTTCACTTTTTATTTTTTCACGTGCGCCCCTTTTTAATATACTTGTAAACATATATATATATATATATCTTGGAAATATTGTGTGTATTTGTAAAGCCGCAATATGACATTAATGACAACATTAATCCTTTGACATTAATGACGATAATTCCAATAGAGTTGTAGGTTATAAACCAACAACTTATGTGTAAAGAAGGTGAAGTAAATAATGAATGTCTAATCAAGTGGGAAGATAATAGTGGATAAATAAAGAACTACATTGAATAGGTTGTCTTGGTGGACAGAATTGAACTTCATGGATAATTCTCCATGGAAATGAAAAGGATAAAAAAAACTCTAGAATTGGATAAAGATTAAAGACAACTAGAGATGAGAATATTAGATACCATATAATGGAGGTTCATGATCCAAGTAGATATTGGTGGCCACCCACCTATTCCACTTGGACCCCCACCATTGCTTCTTTCAGTTTTTCAGTTTCCACACAGTTTACTATTTTTAGCAGTTTTTCGGGTCCTGAACTTCCGGAGCCGTTTTGAGGCCTTAAACAACGTTTTTTGGGAAAACGGGGAGCAACATGGACCACAGATTAATGTTTCTCACCCAAAAGTTGTATTCCTCGGATAGATCTTTCTAACGAGGTATGGAACGCATCAAATGGAGATCGTATGCCAAAGTTACGTCCCCAAAAAGTTGATGTACCAACTTACCCAAACGGGGCCCATAGTCTTGGCGTTTCATCTCCTAGGGTTAGGTCTTTGAATGTTTAGGGTTTTCCATTGTTTCTCAATAAGAATAGGCCTTCGAGCCTCATTGGAACACAGTTCAGAGGCCAGTAGCCTCCACATCTCTTCTCAGAGATAAGCTACCAGCGCCCTAGCTAGTTTATTTCCATTTTGTCTATAAGCATATTTCAGTCATTTGTTATTAATGAAATGAAGTCTTATTTCCGCTGCATCTCTGTGTTTATGTGTATTTATGTATTTCATTGTGTTCCTACATAAATCCGGATCAGTGGTATCAGAGCAATCTGCTCATTCTCGATCCTTCTTTGCATGTCTCCAACGAGGTCGAGGTATAAGGAGTTGGGGCTCGATCTGGTTGAACCTTTGCAAGATCAGCCTCGCAAACCCCGACGACTGCCCATGGGGGAAGAAAAGAAATATGAGGGAGCAGGAGATCCTATCAAAATGTTTCTCAAGGAGGCCCTCAAGAAACAAAGGAACGCGATGATGGACAACTTTGCTCAGATTCTTCAACGGATTCCCACTAGCGGCGCATCGAAATCCACTAACCACTCTGGAGGAGCCACTCCTTTTAAGGTACAAGTAAACTTTGACATTCCCATATTTGAGTGCCAAATAGATGTAGATGTCGTAGATAGATGGTTGAATCTGTTAGAAGGATATTTCTTGGTTCATGACTTTTCCGACCGAGAAAAGATTATTTTCACACTCCTCAAAGCCGCCCCCCATGTCAAGGATTGGTGGGAAACCTATTCGGAGCAACAGGACGAGGGAGAACCATCTCTGTTCTCGGAGGCACCCACTTGGAATTATTTCTGAGATGCCATCAAGGAACAATATTATCATGTGGGGAGCTATGAGGACAAATATATACAATGGACTACGCTGCGGCAGCAAAGGGACCAAGATGTGCATGAGATGACGAATCTGTTTCATACCCTACACACAAAGTTGGGTATCAAAGATTCAGAGAAACATTTGGTGTTAAAATACCGCAGTTGTCTGTATAGATACATTCAGGAGAAAATGGAGTTCCTTGACATCTCCTCTCTTGGTGTGGCATACTGATATGCTGCCAAGATTGAGCAGAAGTTCAAACAGAAGAGGCAAGAATTTGGGTCTGCAAATCAGAAGCAAGGGAAAGGTACCCCCAAACCGCAGAACAAAGGACCAAGCCAAGGCGGGGCAGCCCATGACAACCCACCAAAGCCATAAGCAAAGAACAACACCACGAAGCCAAAAAGGGACACGGGGAAGTGGTGTGAGTTCCATAAGAGCTCCACTCACAACACAAGTCAGTGTCGGGCCAAGAAGTCACTGGTATCCGAGTTGAAGGCTTCTGAATTAGATGCATGCTCTGACTCTGAATCAGAACTTGACAAGAGGAATGACAAGGGGAAGCAGATTATCGATGTTGAGCCCAACGCCACTGTTGCCACCACGAAGATCCAGAAGGAGGAACCAGAAGATCCAGAAGAGGCGGAGCATCTCTTCCATTCCAAGATGTGGGTAAAGGGTTCCCCATTGCAGTTCATTGTCGACAGCGGGAGCCAGAAGAACCTCATCTCGATAGAGGTCATGAAGCGGCTGGGCTTTCCGACCACAACACACCCACAACCATACACCATCGGTTGGTTTCACCAAGGACGAGACCTCCGTGTCAGTCAACAATGTCGCCTTCCCTACAGCATCAAGCCCTTCACGGATGAGGTATTATGTGGCATTGCTCCTCTTGATGTTTCTGATGTACTATTAGGCCAACCATACTTGTGGAAGCGACAAGATGTGTATGAGTCCAGGCCTCGTGCTGTTATTATCACTTTGGGAAATAAGTTGTACAGGATACCGGAGATAGCACCGCCTACCACCATCTCTTTGGTTACTGCAAAAAAATGTAGTAAGCTCATTTCCAAAACCAGGAAATTTGTTTTCCTGATGATCCGCCCTCAGGGAAAGAGGAAGATTGTGGCCATGACCTCCAGACAGGGCCCCGCTGCACGAAAACAATAGATGGATAAGGTCGTGGAGGAGTATGAGGACATCTTCACCTCCCCCACAGGGGTGCCTCTACACTGTCAGGTCAAGCACCCCATCGATCTGACCCCAGGTGCGTCGTTTCCCAATGGACCCATCTATCGACGCTCTGTTTTGGAGAATGATGAAATCAAGAGGCAGATTCAGGAGTTGTTGCAGAAAGGTCACATCCGGCTGAGTTCATCACCCTGTGGGAGCCTGATCGTGTTGGTGCAAAAGAAGAATGAGACTTGGAGACTCTGCATTGACTATCGGGCACTGAACAAGACCACTATCCAGAATAGGTACCCGATCCCACGGATTGATGACATTCTGGACCAACTCAAGGGGGCAAAATATTTCATCAAGATCAACTTGAAGTCTGGGTATCACCAGGTACCAATCGAACCCTTTGATGTGTGGAAGACTGCATTCAAATCCAAGGAGGGCCTTTTTGAATGGTTGGTCATGCCTTTCGGGTTGATGAATGCCCCTGCAACCTTCATGAGGCTAATGGACGACATCCTGTGGCCATTCACCAACTCATTTGTAGTAGTGTACTTGGATGACATTCTGATCTTCAACCAGACTTGGGAAGAGCACCTCCACCACATCCGACGAGTCCTCCAAACACTGTGGCAACACAAGTTGTGTGCCAATTTGGAGAAATGCACTTTTGGCATGACCTAGGTTCAATATCTGGGATACATTATTGATGAGCGAGGGGTACATGTGGATCCAACAAAGATCCAAGTCATTCAATATTGGCCAGCCCCAACCACCCTAATAGAGCTCTGTAGCTTTTTAGGTCTTGCCAATTTCTACCGCAGGTTTGTGTTGGGATTCTCTCATATCACTTGGCCCTTGAGTCAAGTCACCAAGGGAGGAGCTAAAGAAAAATTATTTTGGTCTGAATCTCAACAGAAGGCGTTCGGGGAGTTGAAGCATCGCCTCTGCTCTGCACCAGTGCTCACATTACCAAACTTGCAACAACCATTTGAGATCAAGACAGATGCCTCTGACTATGTTATTGGGGCAGTCCTTACTCAACATGGGCATCTAGTGGCATATCACAATGATACACTTTCCGACACAGTCCGGAAGTATCCCACTTATGACAAAGAAATGTATTCCATTGTGCATGCTTGTCGGCAATGGAAGCATTACATTTTGGGAAAGGAAACGATCATCCACACAGACCACCAACCCCTACAGTTCATACAGACACAAGGGAAGTTGCAGAATGATCGCCATTAGAAGTGGTCCACATACCTGCAACAGTTTCATTTGAACATTAAGTACAAAAAAGGCAGCACCAATAATGTTGCAGACTGCCTCAGTCGACCACCCATCGTGGCGCTAACCACTATGCTCAACTCTTGTGGGCACGAGACTTCCGATTGGCCGCTTCCCTACACAAGTGATCCAGAATTCAGCCACACATACAATACACTCTTGGAGGGTAAGCAAGTTCCCAATTTTCACCTCCAGGATGCTCTGCTCTGTAACCTAGGACACCTTTGTGTTCCTTCAAGCGAGCGTGCCAAGATGATTTGGGAGGCGCACTACAGTCGGGTCGCTACGCATTTCGAGGTCGAGAAAACTGTGGCAGTACTGCAAAAGTATTTCTATTGGCCGAACCTTCGACAAGATGTCGGGAAGTACATCAAGTCCTGCACTGCTTGCGCCATTGCCAAACCGACCATCAAGAAGCAAGGCCTCTATACTCCACTTCCTACCCCCAGTCGACCTTGGGAATCCATCTCTATGGATTACATGTCGGGCCTTCCTTATACTAAGCATGGAAATGACTATGTTTTTATGGTCGTCGATCGATTCTCAAAGATGTCCATTATGATTGCCTGCAAGAAGAATATCACAGCAGAAGCCACTGCTAAACTCTTCTTTGAACGAGTGTGGGTACAATTTGGAATCCCACAGTCTATCATCTCAGATTGGGATAGTAGGTTCCTCGGTACATTTTGGTCTAGCCTCTGGTCGATGTTGGACACCAAGCTCACCAAGTCCACAACTTTCCATCTGCAAACTGATGGCCAGACAGAGGTCGTCAACCGGATGATTGTACACATTTTGCGCATGTACAATTCAAAGCATCCATGCACATGGGATGAGATCCTCCCCTATGTACAACACAGCTACAACTGGACTCTCCATAGCTCAACCAACCATAGCCCCTTTCAAGTGGGCTTGGGATTCTAGCCATTATGTCCCATTGACATAGCCATGCCATTTGTGGCTACTCAGGAAGATTCAGCTCATGTCTAGCCTGAGGTTGATAAGGTGAACAACTTCATTGAGCACATTCAACACATCCACCAACAGGTTCATGACATCTTGGACAGAGCCAATGCTAAGTACAAGCAGCGACATGATCAACATCGGGTGCCACACAACTTCCAGTTGGGTGACAAAGTGTGGCTGCATTTGCAAAAGGAGCGCCTCGTTGGACCCCACCGCAAGCTTCATCCTCTCCAATATGGGTCGTACACCCTCACCAAGGCTGTAGGGGAAAATTCCTTTGAGCTCAGCATTCCACCATTCCTTGGTCTGCACCCAGTGTTCAATGTGGACCGCCTTTGACCCTACTTTCCACCTCTACTAGACACATCCGACATGGCAGAACAACTCACACCAACAGAGTTAAATCCAGACTGCAT
>ML782232.1:157022-179483 GCA_009831015.1 Picea engelmannii | reverse complement strand
TGGATACACAGATCAAGCACACCCGAAAACAAAGGATACCGCTATATCGAGTTGTCAAAGCAGGCCAACTCCTTCACCAAGGCAAGTGGCTCACCAGGGACCAAGTTCAACAGAAGTTTCCTCATCTCATGGAGGAACTCAACTCAATGGGGGAGGAATGATCCAGGTGGATATTGGTGGCCACCCACCTATTCCACTTGGACCCCCACCATTGCTTCTTTCATTTTTTCAGTTTCCGCACAGTTTACTATTTTTAGCAGTTTTTCGGGTCTTGAACTTTCGGAGCCGTTTTGAGGCCTTAAACAACGTTTTTTGGGAAAACGGGGAGCAATATGGATCATATATCAATGTTTCTCACCCAAAATTTGTATTCCTCGGATAGATCTTTCTAAGGAGGTATGGAACGCGTCAAATGGAGATCGTATGCCAAAGTTACGTCCCCGAGAAGTTGATGTACCAACTTACCCAAATGGGGCCCATAGTCTTGGTGTTTCATCTCCTAGGGTTAGGTCTTTGGATGTTTAGGGTTTTCCATTGTTTCTCAATAAGAATAGGCCTTCGAGCCTCATTGAAACACAATTCAGAGGCCAGTAGCCGCCACATCTCTTCTCGGAGATAAGCTACCAGCACCCTAGCTAGTTTATTTCCATTCTGTCTGTAAGCATATTTCAGTCATTTGTTATTAATGAAATGAAGTCTTATTTCCGTTGCATCTCTGTGTTTATGTGTATTTATGTATTTCATTGTGTTCCTACATAAATCTGGATCAGTTCAACAACTGGAGGATGTTGCAACATTAATGTAATGAATCCAACATTGTATGTGAATTATTGGATGAGGATGAGGGTAAGGAATTCTAAGTGTACAAGGACAACAAACCAAAGTGAGACATAACAGTTATAGTTATTTCTAGAATGGAAGTATAAAGAAGGCACATGAAATAAGAAGTGTATTTACGTTGGTATTGGTTGGAAAGTAAAATGACTTGAAACGAGTCCATGTGAAGCTAGAGTGATATAGTTACAACATTACGGTGTGTTGAAAATGTTGAAAACTAAACTTAATGTTGGGACAAGATTGGCCCAGGAAAGGATGATGTGAATGAAGCTCGTATTGCTAATATGGATTGCAAATGAGGAAAGGGAAGGTTGGGCTTGGCTAGAATTGTTATAGGGAAGGGAGCAATGATGCACTAGAGAGTAGAGTGGAAAGACAAATCAAAAAAAGAACAAAGGATTGTTTCCATAACCAAATGGGATACAAGGGCAGCCCAAGGCAACAAAGGAAGCTTCCCAACGATGCAAAGGAAGATGCAACAATGTTATAGAAAGCTACAAGATGTTGAGGAATTTGTTGTAGTAGGAATTGGTGAACATGGCTAGCAAGGTAGAACTATTAATGAGGGGGATTTTCTCACCTTGAACTATTGAAAAAAACAAGGACACGATGCATGAATAATAAATGTGTAACATGTTCATTTCCCCCCACTCAAACTCCTCAAAGTACTCTACCTATTCTAGCTTTCATGATGGACCTACTCAACCCTTTTACTACCAACAAAAATAAATAAGGTGATAATGGAAAACCTCTTTTTAAACCTCTTGAAATTATAAATACATAAGATGATGTTCCATTTATGAGCATAACAAAAGAAACCGATGTCACACATCCCATAATTCAATTCACCATAGGAAGATATACCATTGCATGGATCAACAACACTCTTAAGTATAACCAATATATTCTATCATAAGATTTGGATAAGTCTATTTTTACAACCATAGTAGGCAAATTTTTTATTTTAATTGAATAATCCCTCTTGAGTAGACCCACTTTCCTCATGAATCTATCCCCCTTCCAAAAAAACAAATTCTCATGAAAGATCACCTTGGAAAGAACCTTTTCTTAACCTCATAGCCAAAACTTTTGATATGATCTTATAAGTACAATTACACAAGGAAATAGACCTAAATTCATCATGTGACTTGGGTTTATCAGTTTATGGGATTAGAGAAATAATTGATGAGTTAAAGGACCCCGTAATTGTTCCAAAAATTCTCACCTCCTCGATAACCTTAACTAGATCGTACCCCAACAAATCAACAAACCTTGAAAACAAATCAATGGTCCAACCATATGGACCTAGGATCTTATCTTTTTAAAATGAAGATAGTATAGACAAGAGCTCCTCTTTTGAAATTTCTTTGAGAATTTCTTGTTGTCCTCCTAAAAAACTAGTTGGGGAAAGTATGAGGCCACTTTTGTAATTTTTGCGATTTTTACTCCTTTAGGCTCTTTGTAAATGGAATTAAAATGTTGAACACCTAACTCAAGTATTTCCTTAAAACTTGTAACAACAACACCTTCACCATTCCTCATTTCCCATATAGTATTGGTGTTCTTCCTATAATTTACATACTTGTGGAAAAAATTAATTTTCTTGTCTCCCAATTCTATCCAATTGGCCCTGCTCTTCACCCCCAAATAAACTTCTTGATCAATGTGAAAAAGTTTCTTCTTTCTAGCTTCAAGGTCCTCAGCTCTTAACAATTCCTCGTTACTAAAAACCCCATTTACATTGTCACTAAAAATTCCTTTGATCATCTCCTATGTCTCCTTAAGAAGCTTCTCCCTATTCTTATATCTCTCCATTTCCTGAGATACTTCCTTTCTTTTAACATATTTTAATGCTTCAACAAACTATTCACTAGCAGATTTTGATGAGGAACCATCGAAACATTTCCAATTACTTTTGACAAGATTTAGAAATTATTCCTCTTCCAACCAAATTGGATTAAATTTGAAAGGCAATGATGGCTTTTCATCCCTGTGCTCACTTCGAAAAAAAATGAACTATGATATGAGATACTGCCTTCCAAAATCAATGACCTATATCTATCCACCCTTTGAACTAGAGAATAAGAAACCAGAAATTGAGCTAGGTGCTTGGAAGCCCCATTAGATCCACCTCTATTGTTTCTCTAGGTCGACCTCATTGAAATAGGCTCAACATCCATCAAACCTACCAATAAATATGGTGTGTAAAAAAATCTACAAGCCAGTCAACCTTGTCTGAAACCCCCCACACTTTTCTTCTACAAATGGTAAAGTTCAAAACACCCATGATTATCAACCTTCCTTCCCTAACCACCCATAGAGAAAAAAAAAAAAATTGAAAGGGTTGTTTCCCTTTATAAGGGCCATACACATTCAACATAGTTATGGGCATGCCTAAACTTTTACCATGAAATTTTGTGCATAGACCTAAAAATACATCAAAGGAGTTTGTTAGACATAAACTTGACCTCCATCTAGAAATCAAACCACATGAAAGACCCACAGAGTCAACAAAAGCAAAGTCCAAATCCTTCAAAACTTTCTTAAGGCTACTTATAACATTTCCTCCCTTCCCAATAGTTTCCCATAATAATATAATATTTGGCTTTTCTACTTCTACGGGTTTAGATTGAATGCTCAATACTCTTATATTCAAGGATAAAATTATCATTTTAAAACACCCTAAAGGGGTTGGCCTCTACGAATCCTAGTAATTGCCTCTATTTCCCTTGTTGAATTTCAATAATAGCCTTCTCTTGTGCATGGTGCAAATATGATTTCCAATCTACAAAATAAAAACTTGGACTCCTTTATGAGGTCAAACCCTAATCCCCCTAATAGAAAACCAGAAAATATATCTCAAGGTTTGGATCGTAATTCATAACGACCTTTACTCTTTGCATCTCGAGACAACACTTCATTGCCTAAAATAATCAACTCATTTCCCATAAGGTTAGTAAACGACATATCTACAATTAAGGAAACTACATAAGAACTCTATCGCCTTCTCTTCAATAGAAAAATGTTGGTAAGACTCCCTTTCCCCCTATTTTTACCCTTCCCTCGACTTTTAGGTTTAGGAACCACCTTTGTGAGAAGTGGCCACTTGTTGGTTAAATTAATATTCAAGCTTGAAATAACATTCATACAATCAGGAATGGACTTACCATTTGTTCCAAAATCTACTTTTGTTTTGTCTAGGCTAGATAGACATTGGATTTCTTTTGCTTGACCATGGGGAGTGGAGGGATTGGAGCTTCTCCTAATTGACTCATAATCCTTGGCTACATATCCTTTACTATAACACCTTCGATATTCCTCAAAGGAGGAAACACATTGCCTTTTTCCCCAAACTTCTTCAATGGGACCGTTGACCTAGAAATATCTTTGTCTATAGTGCCTTACGGTAAAACCACTAATGGATTCAATTCACCAACAACCCCCTAAGAATTTTGACCCTCCTCCACTAGATTTTGATGGGATATCAACCTTAGCTTCTTTTCTAAAACCGATGAACAAAAGGTTGAGAACAATCAACAATAGGGTGGACATAAATATGACAACTAGCACATCTAAAAGGAACATTTGTGTAATTTAGAACCTAGGTATGTACTAGATCACTGATGACGATATCAATATTTTAAGTGAAACTAGATCTGGTATCAATATCCACCGAAACCTTAACAATAGACCTATGGACACTATATTTGTAGATAGGATACACTAAAATCATTTTTCTTAATAAGTTTATGAAACCCCAAACAATTGTGTAACCATAATTTGATTGCTAACCCCAAGAATTTTACCTAGATGGGTATCCTTGAATCCACCTCAAAATTGAGGCTTCAATGACAAATAAGATGAACTGTAGAACCATTTCCCATCAATAATGATGTTTGTTATCCCCGATTTCTAGGAATAACTAGGAGATCATGTCTCAAGGCCCACAGGTCCTAGACATGGAGTACCGAGAGCAGGATTGACCTGAGCATGGCCCTGGAGGGCCCTTCTTTCTTCTCCTTCATCAGACTTGTCCTGTCAGTAGCAGAAACATCCATCACCTTCGGCTTGGACTTGCATCAGAGAAGACTTTTGCTCCATGAGGTAATTGGTCCAGGTATCATGGTATGTGTCATGTTTGATCATTATAACTTTCAGATATATGCATCAGATTCCTTACATTTCTAACGACTGCTTGGATCTTACACTAACCCACTTGACCATGGTTGGGGGAATTAACGGGGTGCCCTATAAAGCTTGTATTCAGAGGTTTTGGTTAGCCACCAAGGAAGATTTAAAGAGCCATCATCCGCTCCCATCATTATATCACTTTTACATCTTATCTCCCATTCATGTATCCCATTCCCCTAGTCCGGACATTAGGATGGCCTATTTATGGGGTTACACCTTATCCCGTGGGAAGAAGGGGCTAAAGTCCCAGGGGGTAAAAGCAACTGGTAAGTGATAAAATCCATAAAATAAAACCTAGAGATGCCTCGCCCAGGGATCCCCGAGAAGGCAATAAAAAGCCTCTCAATAAGAAACAAGAGGGACCCTAAGAAAATGTACAAAACAAGACCTAGCCAAGAGGATGGGGGGTCTCATCACGAGCCAACCCATTATGTTCATAGGTACCTAGCAGTATGACATTGCCATTATCTGGTTACCACACTAGGGTAGTGACCTTTGGTTGCATGGCCAAGGGAAAGGGGGTCTCATAACGTGAAAGTACTCGTGGGTAACACTGTCAACTCTGGTCACCACGCCAAGGCAATGTACTCTAGTTAGACCTTGAAATAAAGAGAAAGAAAAAGTAATAAAGAAAAGAAAGAATAAAACCAATGAAGAGCTTGGAAAGAATTGCATCCATGACAAGTACAGCTCGCCTCCTACAAAGGCACACATGGATAATATCACCCCTGTCTTCCACTATGCCTAGACATCTTTTAACCACACCACCTCGTGTTACATGGCTTGGATGATATCCTTTGGGAACTTTCCATTTCTTATGGATGCTGGCCCAATAGGGCACTTTGTCTTTTTCTTCAACTTTGTATAGTAGGTCATTGTAATGTCTTTGAGCTATTAGATGATGTGTTAGGGGTTTTATGCATGCATTTGATAAAATTAATGATGAAATATGATTGACATTGCTATGATCCCGAGGACTAATGAGCCCATGGAGGGTGAAGTTTTTGATGTGCAGGTCCATGCTCGACGGATATGTACCAGGTGGACCGGTACACATGGGGAGATGATTAATTCGGACCTCCATGGGGCTGAAGAGCCCATCAGATGGTTATTGGAACCTCATCAAGGGAAGAGACAGGACAGTGATTGGTCGAGCCTTTGCACGAGAGAAGAAGAAAGACATTTTCATCCAAGACGCCTTGGTTGAGCCCAACCCTAGGGGGTTGACCCACTGCAGGTGGAACGTGTCCCTCTGTTGACCCAGGATGTCCTCCAGAGATCCTTGACGTCACCTCCAGCGTGTGGCAACTTTACAGGGCAGTTTGGCACGTGTGGCAGAGTATGGAGGCCTAGAGAGGGCCAACGTTTGTCTTCTAGTGTTGAGATTTGCCCTAAAAAGGGACAACCTCTCCCTCAAAGGGGCTAGACGTCCTGATTACTACTCATTTAGGGTTTTCTTTAGGCAATTTAATGTAAAACAATATGATTTTTAGTTATTAGCCTTGTCGACTATTTTAATGACCTAAATTTTAATTAAAGGTCATTGGATGATATAAATTGAGGATGTTTTCCCTCATTTTGACACTCTCAGCTTGATAAAACTAGTTTCCCTCGAAACCCTTGCTGAAGATCCACAAAACAGAAGGGAACAAGTTTTCGACCAACAGAATGAGGACGTAATTAAGGAGCAAGAGCCTAAGCAAGATGATGAAGTATCCACCCATGCTCCTCCTTCCGATGAAGTCATCCAAGAACCTATTTCTCCTATACAACAAAGTGAAGATGAGGTTAGTTGCTTTCCACTTCAAAAATTCGATGATACCATGTTCCTTGATTCAGAAGATGAAGGGGAAAAGAAGGCTTTGAATGAAGTTGATGGCCCTTGTTGTGCAATCAAAGAATTGGGCCTTCCAATTGAGGAAGAAGGAGAAATCCCTGAGGATGAGACCATAATGCATGCCAAAAACACCAAAGTCCTTGAAGTTCCTACGCAAGAAGAAACGGTAAGTTACCCTCCTCCCCTAGTTTTTGATGATGCTTTACCTTGTGATGAAGAGGAGGAGGAGGATGAATTTTCAAATGTTTCAAACCCTGCATGTTATGACACAGATAGTGACATTGTTGATAACATTGATGAGTTCATACATGTAGGGAGACATAGGTGGGATATAGTTGGTTATGACCTGGATCCCATCTATGACATTGAGAGTCATTTCCAGTTGTTTCCCTTGCAATTGTCACAACAGATTACTCCCAACCAATGGCAACAAGGAGATGAGATTTTTACCCGTACTTTTCAAAAAACCAAGGATGACCTAGTATCTTATTCTCCTAATGATTTTCAGTCTTACATTGAGATTTTTGATGAGTACCCTTCTGAGCACTTGGACTCTTTTCATGAAGATGATTGCCAACCACCACTGTGCTCAGATATTGATACAAGTAAGGACATTGTTTGCCTAAAAAAGGTTTCTCGTGACCTTTCGCTCCAACCACATGTCATTACTTTACCACGCTTTTCCATTAAAGGTGTAGTTGGGAAGTACCTTTTTGGTGTTGAGTTTCCTCTTAGGCAAGCCCTAAATTCCAAGGCTTGGTTGGATGCTGCAAGTTTAAATCAGTCATCCCAACTTTTCAACTTTCCCTTGGTAGTTTGTCAGTAGTCTACTAGGTCTTTGTTGATCCTTTCCTTGACTTCAGAGCGTGAGGATGCCCTAGGTAGCCAGATTGCAGGCCCTTTGAGTCAGTTTTTTGAACTTTGCATTTCTCATGACCCTTTCTTGAAGTGGATTGAGTATTTCCCTCGGAGATGCACTTGGCAGGATTCTATCCCTCTCACTCGCCTCCATGAGTTAGACCTTATGACTTCCAATGATATAAAATATGATCTAACACATGTCATTTTTGTGTTTGATTTATCACTGTTCTGGTTTATGATGAAGCACAAAGGCAGGTATTGTGGGACATTGTTGGATTGGCTTCATTGGTTATTTGACTATACCAAACATCAAGCTAAAGGTAAGTTTAGGTAAGCAGTTTGCTTTGCATTATTGATTTTTTATTTCAGTCATGTATATATATTATATTTGTGGGGTGGCAATACCACCCCACCTTTGTTACTGATACCCTTTTCGAGTGTGAGCAGGTCTGCAGGTTTATGCTAGAGATGTTGAGGTTCTCATGTGCTCTATGGTGAGCACATGTCCCCGAGTTGGAGCCATATGTTATCCCCGATTTCTAGGGATAACTAGGAGATCATGTCTCGAGGCCCAGAGGTCCTAGACATGGAGTACCGAGAGCAGGATTGACCTGAGCATGGTCCTGGAGGGCCCATCTTTCTTATCCTTCATCAGACTTGTCCTGTCAGCAGCAACAACATCCATCACATTCGGCTTGGACTTGCATCAGAGAAGACTCTTGGTCCATGAGGTAATTGGTCCAGGTATCATGGTATGTGTCATGTTTGATCATTATAACTTTTAGATATATGCATCAGATTCCTTACATTTATGATGACTGCTTGGATCTTGCACTAACCCACTTGACCATGGTTGGGGGAATTAACGGGGTACCCTAGCAAGCTTGTATTCATAGGTTTTGGTTAGCCACCAAGGGGGATTTAAAGAGCCATCGTCCACTCCCATCATTATATCACTTTTACATCTTATCTCCCATTCATCTATCCCATTCCCCTAGACCGAACATTAGGATGACCTATTTATGGGGTTACACCTTATCCTATGGGAAGAAGGGGCTAAAGGCCCAGGGGGTAAAAGCAGTTGGTAAGTGATAAAAGCCATAAAATAAAACCTAGAGATGCCTCACCCAGGGATCCCCGAGAAGGCAATAAAAAGCCTCTCAATAAGAAACAAGAGGGACCCTAAGAAAATGTACAAAACAAGACCTAACCAAGAGGATGGGGGGTCTCATCACGAGCCAGCCCATTATGTTCATAGGTACCTAGCAATATGACATTGTCATTATCTGGTTACCATGCCAGGGCAGTGACCTTTGGTTGCATGGCCAAGGGAAAGGGGGTCTCATCACGAGCCAACCTCATCATCTTTGAAAGTACTTGTGGGCAACACTATCAGCTCTGGTCACCATGCCAAGGAAGTGTCCTCTAGTTAGACCTTGAAATAAAAAGAAAGAAAAAGTAATAAAGAAAAGAAAGAATAAAGGCAATGAAGGGCTTGGAAAGAATTGCATCCATGACAGGTACAACTCACCTCCTACAAAGGCACCCACGGATAATATCACCCCTGTCTTCCTCTATGCTTGGACATCCTTTAACCACACCACCTCGTGTTACATGGCTTGGATGATATCCTTTGGGAACTTTCCATTTCTTATGGATGTTGGCCCAATAGGGCACTTTGTCTTTTTCTTCATCTTTGTATAGTAGGTCAATGTAATGTCTTTGAGCTATTAGATGATGTGCTAGGGGTTTTATGCATGCATTTGATAAAATTAATGATGAAATATGATTGACATTGCTATGATCCCGAGGACTAATGAGCCCATGGAGGACGAAGTTTTTGATGTGCAGGACCATGCCCGACAGACAAGTACCAAGTGGACCGGTACACATGGGGAGATGATTAGTTCGAACCTCCATGGGGCTGAAGAGCCCATCAAATGGTTGTTGGGACCTCATCAGGGGAAGAGACAGGACAATGATTGGCCGAGCCTTTGCACAAGAGAAGAAGAAAGACATTTTCATCCAGGACGCCTTGGTTGAGCCCAACCCTAGGAGGTTGACCCACTGCAGGTGGAACATGTCCCTCTGTTGACCCAGGACGTCCTCCAGAGATCCTTGACGTCACCTCCAACATGTGGCAACTTTATAGAGCAGTTTGGCACGTGTGGCAGAGTTTGGAGGCCTAGAGAGGGCCAACGTTTGTCTTCTAGTGTTGAGATTTGCCCTAAAAAGGGACAACATCTCCCTCAAAGGGGCTAGATGTCCTGCTTACTGCTCATTTAGGGTTTTCTTTAGGCAGTTTAACGTAAAACAATATGATTTTTAGTTATTAGCCTTGTCGGCTATTTTAATGACCTAAATTTTAATTAAAGGTCATTGGATGATATAAATTGAGGATGTTTTCCCTCATTTTGACAATAACACACTTCACTCACACAACTGAGATTTGATTTTTGGCCCCCTATTGGGGTTTTTGTCTGGATTAGTGATGTGCATCTTTGAAGGAAGAGTTTTATTGGCATTTATGGTGTTTCTTTGGAAGGAAGGTGTTACAACTAGGGTTTGCTTAGATATTTCTTCATGAATTGTTAGTTTTTTTTCTGCAAAACTTCTCTTTGAATGGTTGTAGTTTAAATCTCTTTCATATTTCTTATATATTGCTGAATCAAAACCCTAGAGGACAACCACACAAGTAGGTTGTTGTCTCATGTCCCCTGACAAAGAGATCTGAAACCATTGAATAAGAAAATAGAGCCTAGCCTTAGCGACACTTGTTTTCTTCATTCCTTATGCTAGCCACACCTTTTTGAAGCCAAGAAGAGTGAGACGTCCCTATCCTAGGCTTACTACACTAGGGTCGTACCATTCTAGGGTTTACTGATAGACCTTGCTTTAGCAATGTCTCCCTCATCAAAACCTCTTGTCTTGGTTAATTTTTTTTTATTGTGCTAGTCGTTTGTTGGGAAAGAGGAGAGAGCACAAGGCCTTGCCTTTGCAACACCAAGTGAACCTCTCTCTCTCTTAGGGTTTCTACTTTTAAGGCCCTGCTTTAGCAGCACCTTGAAAACCTACCCTCTAGTCCTTAGAAAACTTTTACCCTTCAACTCTTGCGTCCATCACTTATTGACTCCATTAACCCTTAGGCATTGATCCTTAGCCTCTAGCATTGAAGTGATAGTGACTAAACAAACTTTCAAAACCTCATAAATTTGAAACCCTAACTAACAACTAACCCTAAAAGCTGACATCACCCCTAGGACATTTCAACTTGATGCAACAATTTTTATATGTGAGCAACTGAATGATGTTTAATGCATTGATTTGATTCAAGGAGTGATTATATTCATTGGATGCTATATTGTTCTAGTATTTATTGACAAGTAATATTATATTTCCATTGTTATTATTGAAAACATTGACTTCGTCAATATTTACTGTTGCATTTGCTCATATATTGAACTTAGATAGTCACTGATTTATAAAGTATTAACCATTATTGCACGTACTAGTTTTATTGTTGTCTTGTCTCGAAAGCAAGTGCCTTCTCCTTGGTTATACTTTATTGGACTATCTCTTTGGGTGGTAATCTGTGAAAGGGGAAACTAGCCTTAATCCTTCGAGCCTTTCCCTTTCAAACCCCAGGTTGCCAGGGACGTCTCCCTTGGGCCTAGCCTCCCTAAATAGAAAGGACCTCCCCATTGTGGTGACATTGGGTGGGTTAGGTCCCTGTTACGCCAGTTTGGCCTTCTACTTTATAGCCTTTGCTCCTAGCGACAAACTGTGCGATAACATTTTTGGCATCATTGTCGGGGAACACTGAGTCAATCTTCCTCAACGACAAATCTTTTGGTAAGCCTTGCCTCAAAGACCTTTCTCTTAAAAGATTACCTGGTGACTCCACTAAACTTTATTCGCCTTTTTCTTTGATAGTTTCAAGCAAATTATCTGGCGACTCCACTAATGACGAAGCCAACTATGAATTCACAATGGGATCCAGAGAACTAGAAACCTTTGGACATGAGTAAAATCCCGGGATATCCCAGAAAAATGCCTCCTCTCTATAAGGAATGGGTCCCTTGATTTGCTGGCATCAATGGAGAGTGTCCCAAGTCTCACATGAGAAAATTTTGGGAGTTCTTTCAATACTTCCCTATCAACGACGAGGCTGAATACTTGGTGATGAAACTCTTCTCTGCCTCCCTGCATGGAGGGGCCAGAAGATGGTATGATAAGCTTCCAGCTGCCAGCATCACTTCTATGGACCTTTTTGAAGAAATTTTCCTTGCAAAGTGGACCATGAAAATAGAAGATATACAATCATTGTTGAAAGAGCTTGAAGGCATAAAACAAACAGAGCCTGAGATTGTCAGAGCTTTCGGGGCTAGGTTCTAGAAATTGCTTTACCAGATTCCTCAAATCCATCGTCCTAGAGACAAGTACCTCGTTTACCTCTATACTAATGGACTTCAAGGACATTTGAGCTTCCTTCTAAATAAGAAGAATCCAAAAACACTTGCAGAAGCTCACAACATGGCCATTGAAATTGAAAAGAGTTTGTTCTTGACCAGAGCCAATGCCATGGACACTCTCAGCTTGATAAAACTAGTTTCCCTCGAAACCCTTGCTGAAGATCGAAAAAAGAGAAGGGAACAAGTTTTCGACCGACAGAATGAGGATGTAATTAAGGAGAAAGAACCTAAGCAAGATGATGAAGTATCCACCCATGTTCCTCCTTCTGATGAAGTCATCCAAGAAACTGTTTCTCATGTACAACAAAGTGAAGATGAGGTTAGTTGCTTTCCACTTCAAAATTCCGATGATACCGTGTTCCTTGATTCAGAAGATGAAGGGGAAAAGAAGGCTTTGAATGAAGTTGATGGCCCTTGCTGTGCAATCAAAGAATTAGGCCTTCCAATTGAGGAAGAAGGAGAAATCCCTGAGGATGAGACCATAATGCATGCCGAAAACACCAAAGTCCTCGAAGTTCCTACGCAAGAAGAAACAATAAGTTACCCTCCTCCCCTAGTTTTTTATGATGCTTTACCTTGTGATGAAGAGGAGGAGGAGGATGAATTTTCAACTGTTTCAAACCCTGCATGTTATGACACAGATAGTGACATTGTTGATAACATTGATGAGTTCATACATGTAGGGAGACGTAGGTGGGATATTGTTGGTTATGACCTGGATCCCATCTATGAAATTAAGAGTCATTTCCAGTTGTTGCCCTTGCAATTGTCACAACAGATTACTCCCGACCAATGGAAACAAGGAGATGAGATTTTTACCCATACTTTTCAAAAAACCAAGGATGACCTAGTATCTTATTCTCCTAATGATTTTCAGTCTACCTTGAGATTTTTGATGCGTACCCTTCTGAGCACTTGGACTCTTTTCATGAAGATGATTGCCAACCACCACTGTGCTCATATATTGATACAAGTAAGGACATTGTTTTCCTAAAGAAGGTTTCTTGTGACCTTTCGCTCCAACCACCTGTCATTACTTTACCACGCTTTTCCATTAAAGGTGTAGTTGGGAAGTACCTTTTTGGTGTCGAGTTTCCTCTTAGGCAAGCCCTAAATTCCAAGGTTTGGTTGGATGCTGCAAGTTTAAATTAGTCATCCCAACTTTTCAACTTTCCCTTGGTAGTTTTCCAGTCGTCTACTAGGTCTTTGTTGATCCTTTCCTTGACTTCAGAGCGTGAGGATGCCCTAGGTAGCCAAATTGCAGGCCCTTTGAGTCAGTTTTCTGAATTTTGCATTTCTTATGACCCTTTCTTGAAGTGGATTGAGTATTTCCCTCGGAGATGCACTTGGCGGGATTCTATCCCTCTCACCCGCCTCCATGAGTTAGACCTTATGACGTCCAATGATATAAAATATGCTCTAACCCATGTCATTTTTGTGTTTGATTTATCACTGTTCTGGTTTATGATGAAGCACAAAGGAAGGTATTGTGGGACATTGTTGGATTGGCTTCATTGGTTATTTGACTCTAGCAAACATCCAGCTAAAGGTAAGTTTAGGTAAGAATTTTTCTTTGCATTATTTATTTTTTATTTTAGTCATGTATATATATTATATTTGCGGGGTGGCAAAACCACCCCACCTTTGTTACTGATACCCTTTTCGAGTGTGAGCAGGTATGCAGGTTTATGCCAGAGATGTTGAGGTTCTCATGCGCTCTACGATGAGCACATGTCCCCAAGTTGGAGCCATACGTTATCCCAGATTTCTAGGGATAACTAGGAGATCATGTCTCGAGACCCACAAGTCCTAGACATGGAGTACCGAGAGCAGAATTGACCTGAGCATGGCCCTGGAGGGCCCTTCTTTCTTCTCCTTCATCAGACTTGTCCTGTCAGCAACAACAACATCCATCACCTTCGACTTGAACTTGCATCAAAGAAGACTCTTGCTCCATGAGGTAATTGGTCCAGGTATCATGGTATGTGTCATGTTTGATCATTATAACTTTCCGATATATGCATAAGATTCCTTGCATTTATAATGACTACTTGGATCTTACACTAACCCACTTGACCATGGTTGGGGGAATTAACGGGGTGCCCTAGCAAGCTTGTATTAACAGGTTTTGGTTAGCCACCAAGGGGGATTTAAAGAGCCATCAACCGCTCCCATCATTATATCACTTTTACATCTTATCTCCCATTCATCTATCCCATTCCCCTAGTCCGGACATTAGGATGACCTATTTATGGGGTTACACCTTATCCCGTGGGAAGAAAGGGAAAAAGGCCCAGGGGGTAAAAGCAGTCGATAAGTGATAAAAGCCATAAAATAAAACCTAGAGATGCCTCGCTTAGGGATCCCCGAGAAGGCAATAAAAAGCCTATCAATAAGAAACAAGAGGGACCCTAAGAAAATGTACAAAACAAGACCTAGCAAAGAGGATGGGGGGTCTCATCACGAGCCAGCCCATTATGTTCATAGGTACCTAGCAGTATGACATTGCCATTATATGGTTACCATGCCAAGGCAATGGCCTTTGGTTGCATGGCCAAGGGAAAGGGGGTCTCATCACGAGCCAACCTTATCATCTGTGAAAGTACTCGTGGGTAACACTGTCAGCTCTGGTCACCACGCCAAGGCAGTGTCCTCTAGTTAGACCTTGAAATAAAAAGAAATAAAAAGTAATAAAGAAAAAAAAGAATAAAGGTAATGAAGGGCTTGGAAAGAATTGCATCCATGACAGGTACAATTCGCCTCCGACAAAGGCACCCACATATAATATCACCCCTATCTTCCACTATGCCTGGACATCCTTTAACCACACCACCTCGTGTTACATGGCTTGGATGATATCCTTTGGGAACTTTCCATTTCTTATGGATGCTTGCCTAATAGGACACTTTGTCTTTTTCTTCAGCTTTATATAGTAGGTCATTATAATGTCTTTGAGCTATTAGATGATGTGCTAGGGGTTTTATGCATGCATTTGATCAAATTAATGATGAAATATGATTGACATTGCTATGATCCCGAGGACTAATGAGCCCATGGAGGGCGAAGTTTTTGATGTGCAGGACCATGCCCGACGGACAGGTACCAGGTGGACCGGTACACATGGGGAGATGATTAGTTCGAACCTCCATGGGTCTGAAGAGCCCATCAAATGGTTGTTGGGACCTCATCAGGGGCAGAGACAGGACAGTGATTGGTCGAGCCTTTGCACGAGAGAAGAAGAAAGACATTTTCATCCAGGACGCCTTGGCTGAGCCCAGCCCTAGGGGGTTGACCCACTGCAGGTGGAACGTGTCCCTCTATTGACCTAGGACGTCCTTCATAGATCCTTGATGTCACCTCCAACGTGTGGCAACTTTACAGGGCAGTTTGGCACGTGTGGCAGAGTTTGGAGGCCCAGAGAGGGCCAACGTTTGTCTTCTAGTGTTGAGATTTGCCCTAAAAAGGGCCAACGTCTCCCTCAAAGGGGCTAGACGTCCTGCTTACTGCTCATTTAGGGTTTTCTTTAGGCAGTTTAAGGTAAAACAGTATGATTTTTAGTTATTATCCTTGTCGGCTATTTTAATGACCTAAATTTTAATTAAAGGTCATTGGATGATATAAATTGAGGATGTTTTCCCTCATTTTGACAATAACACACTTCACTCACACAATTAAGATCTGATTTTTTGCACCCTATTGGGGTTTTTGGATGGATTAGTGATGGACATATTTTGAAGGAAGAGTTTTCTTGGCATTTATGGTGTTTCTTTGGAAGGAAGGTGTTACAACTAGGGTTTGCTTGGATATTTCTTCATGAATTGTAAGTTTTTTTTCTGCAAAACTTCTCTTTGAATGGTTGTAGTTTAAATCTCTTGCATATTTCTTATATATTGATGAATCAAAACCCTAGGGGACAACCACACAAGTAGGTTGTTGTCTCATGTCCTCTGACAAAGAGACCTTAAACCATTGAATAAGAAAATAGAGCCTAGCCTTAGCTACACTTGTTTTCTTCATTCCTTATGCTAGCTGCACCTTTTTGAAGCCAAGAAGAGTGAGACATCCCTAGCCTAGGCTCACTACGCTAGGGTCGTACCATTCTAGGGTTTACTGACAGACCTTGCTTTAGCAACATCTCCTTCATCAAAACCTCTTGTCTTGGTTAAATTTTCCTTATTGTGCTAGCCGTTTGGCGGGAAAGAGGAGAGAGCACAAGGCCTTGCCTTTTCAACACCAAGTGAACCTCTCTCTCTCTCTTAGGGTTTCTACTTTTAAGGCCCTACTTTAGCAGCACCTTGAAAACCTACCCTCTAGTCCTTAGAAAAATTTTACCCTTCAACTCTTACGTCCATCACTTATTGACTCCATTAACCCTTAGGCACTGATCCTTAGCCTCTAGCATTGAAGTGATAGTGACTAAACAAACTTTCAAAGCCTCATAAATTTGAAACCCTAACTAACAACTAACCCTAAAAGCCGACGTCACCCCTAGGACATTTCATCTTGACGCAACAATTTTTATATGTGAGCAACTGAATGATGTTTAATGCATTGATTTGATTCAAGGAGTGATTATATTCATTGGATGCTATATTGTTCTAGTATTTATTGACAAGTAATATTATATTGCCATTGTTATTATTGCAAACATTGACTTCGTCAATATTTACTGTTGCATTTGCTCATATATTGAACTTAGATAGTCACTGATTTATGAAGTATTAACCATTATTGCACGTACTAGTTTTATTGTTGTCTTGTCTCGAAAGTAGGTGCCTTCTCCTTGGTTATACTTTATTGGACTATCTCTTTGGGCGGTAATCTGTGAAAGGGGAAACTAGCCTTAATCCTTCGAGCCTTTCCCTTTCAAACCCCAGGTTGCCAGGGATGTCTCCCTTGGGCCTAGCCTCCCTAAATAGAAAGGACCTCCCCATTGTGGTGACATTGGGTGGGGTAGGTCCTTGTTACGCCAGTTTGGCCTTCTACTTTATAGCCTTTGCTCCTAGCTACAAACTGTGTGATAACAATGTCCACATCCTACAAAGAGAAAAATATAAAACTTACTTAGCCCCTTGTCAATATGTTAAAGGATAAGGGGTAGCATGAGTGGGAGGGGTCATCTATGACCCCGAGGGAAATTAAGAATCCGCCTATGCTTGGGCATTGGGAATTGCAACAAACAACCAAGCAAAGACATATGCTCTCTTTCAAGGTATTTCCATCACCATTACCTTGGGAATAAGAGAATTGGTAGTCATCAGAGACTTAAGGATTGCCATTAAGTATTTAACTCACAAGGAATCTCCAAAAGACTCCCAACTAGCTTCGATCCTCTCGAAAGTCACAAAATTTACTGAGCAGTTGGCCAAAATTTATTGTTTTCATGTCTTACGAGAAAACAATGGAAAGGGAGATAATTTGAAAAAAGAAGCATTTGGCTTGCCTCAAGGGACTTTAAAAAAAAATGGGGGCTTATCTCTCTCCTTCATCCCCTAAGCACATCGCTTGAGATATAATACATTAGGTGTGGTGTTACTAGACCACAAAGCAAGTTATAAAGGAAGACAAGGACCAAGTGAGTGGGGTGGAAATCCAAGGTCATAGTTCACTCGAAGCAACACAAGACAAATAGTGGAGCTTTCAAATTTTATACCCTCCACATTTATTCTCTATTGGAGCAGTGGGTTTATCCAATTTTAGTCTAGAAGTTTCTAAATGTTGGGGGGTTTCCTGGAGTGTTGGGCTCCCTCTTCCTCATTTGTAATAAGAGGACATTCAACAAGTCGACGGTGTGGAAAGGACATTCCCATTTGCCCACATGGTTTCAACATTCTGCATGTAGGGTAAGTGTTAGAACCTCCTTGACTTTTCCCTCTTGGAGTTTCAGATTTGGCTTCTCTCAGTATTGTTTGGACTTATTAGTTTGGTGCTGACCTTTTCTATGGGGGGAGTAGCCTCGAAAACCTTTCCCTGTCCTGTCCTTTTGGCTTGCTATCTATGTCTCTTTCTGGGGTTTTCGTCTTAGTAATCTAGTGAAGTTACCCTATTTGTTATGGTCTTCTCCTATACTGAATTGTTGGCTGGCTATACATGGTGTTTTGGTTTGTGAGATGTTTGTGGTTTTTTTCTAGCTTAACTGTGGACCCGTTTCTCTAGTGAAATACAAAATTTCCACACAAATTCTGGCTTCTCTCCCTGAAGAAATAGTTTGGAATTGGTGACTTTGTTTCATCATAGTTCTTCTCATCTTCCATAAGAGTGCTTTTGGTCTTTTCTTTGGACAAAATGGTTTTCCTAGTTTTCTTTTTTGGAGAACATGGATTCACGAGACCTTAGAGGTATCCACAAGGATTTGAAGAGACATGAAGAGCTCTTACAAAGTAATGGAATCTCTCTTAGAAATTTCTTATAAATTCTCCACAATTTGGAAAGGCAACAACAAGAACATTATAATAATATAATGAACATTCAAGAAGCATATGTGGAATTTTTTTTAGAAATCAAAATGGATTGTTATAAGATAAAGCACTCTATTTAGTACAAAAGTGAAGATTACACCTCACACTCCACTACTCAATAGACTACAAGCCAGACATAGGAGAAAGCTAATGAATGAGATTATGCACAACAACTCAAGGAACCAAAAGAAATGGATCAGTCTTTTATTCATCCAGAGGAAAATCTGTAGTAACAAATCTCTTAAATTTTCTACAAAGCCATATGTATTTTGAATGTATTTTATAGGATTTTTACATGTCATGTTATGTTGATGATTGCAACGTCGTGAGACATCCTCCAGGATACATTCTCTTCTGTGACTGAGTTGAGTCGACCCGTGAGAGAGCCCAGTGTTGGGCATACCCATGTGATGGGGCATCGTTCTCCTCTGTGTGAGAGTTGAGTCATCCCCCAGTGGTTGGGTTTGCCCATGTGATGCGTGTATCGTTCTCCTCTGTGTGAGAGTTGAGATGATGTGGTACTCCAGATGATTCTCTTGTGGACATAGTTGAGATAGAGATCTGTTGAGTATGACGTCCCTGTGGCCGAGCATAGGTGGATGTGTCCCTAGTGGCGGAGCACTAGTGGACGTGTGGATCCCTTGCTATATTTTCTAAGTGTAAGATTTACTTGTAACCCTAATTGTGATGTAAAGGGTACAAGCCGACCCCACCATATGTGAAAGATAATTAAGGATGATTGTAATAATAATTATATTTATGAGTTATTGAGGTCGTCCCTGTTGTTCCAACAAACACATTTATCGTTGTGTCTGGTCTAGTATAAATAAAGCTGATTTCCCCATTGAGGAAACACACTTGTCACTTGTCATTTGGAAATTCCATTAAGTACATTTTAGGGTTGGAGTTGCACCTCTCTTGGGCTCTAGTTTCAAGATGGTAGAGCACCCTCTTGTGTGCATTAGGGTTTTATGGTTGGAGGATCTTCTCTTGAGAATTTAGCAAAGGATTGCTGGGTTTTCTTCTCTTGAGTAGAAGGGTTTCCCGTGATATTTCTTATGTTCTTGTGCATGGTACTTCTTCTTGTGATCTTGGTTATTGCAACACTTGTGAATGGTGTAGCTGCACTTGTTTATGGTTCAAGTAAATGCTAAAATGAAATAAACCTCATACTTGAGCCTATCATAGTGAAAATTCAACATGTTAGTATCTATGTAGCTACAACAAGAATGATAATACAAGGGTCAGATAATGGGGGGGGGGGGGATCTAATGATGCCACTGATTTTTTTTTTGAAATAGCAAGCCTATATTCTATGTAATATTTTTCCATTTTTGGCCCTTTTAATACAAATATTCCCTAATCCCGGTTAAAAAAAATAAAAAAAACAAGTTAAAGGATGGCTCATTACCCAGGATTGGGCTCCATTAGGATTGCAAACACACATTCAAAGATTCCACACCAAATTGTCTCCCCATAAATTTGCCAACTCAGGTCTTCCCATAAAACGCATAATCTTTTGAACTTTCAAATCCTCTCCTACCACCATTTCGATACCTTCCACTTTCTTTTAATAAATTTTTAGGGCTTCTTGTGACTTGTAAAATCCTCTACGGAGGCTTCACATGAGGGAACTCTCTTTCCCCTAGTTGAAAAATCCACATCTAGGGTTTAACCACTAAGACCATTACCGCAAACTTCAACTTGCTTATCGGAAAATGCTTTAGATCCATAGACCTTAGCCGAATTTCCAAAGGAAAATTAATTACCAGAACACCCCTCCATTGATCCTTTGTTCAAGGTCCCTCCTCATGCTTGACAAACATTGATTTCACTATTATTCACCTTTCCTTTGATCCCCATGCTGCTAGTGCCTATCTCTTTTTCTCTGACAGAGGATCTGGCTGCAATTGATTCTTTGTTAGTGCTCGTACTAACCCCCTTCTCTATCATACACTCCTCCTTTTGACCATAAGAACCCCCTTATCCAAGGTTTTAGAGTCACCTAAAGAAATGCCCCCAACAAAACCTTCATTGCCAATGCTAGAAAAAACCACATCATCCCTCTTATTAAGGCTGGCCCCAAATATTCAAAGACATTGATCCCTGTTGTGGGGTCATTAGAATAATCCACATGCTATACATCATCTTCATCCATGACAAGTCTGGAATGTAGCTATAGTTAGGGTTTCACCATTGTTAAGGTTTCATGAAGCTCCTCTTCCTAGCTTTCAAGGTCCATGGAGGGCTTATACTTACCCTACCTTAATATTAAGTTAATATTTATCATAAGTATACCTACTCTCAAGTTCATGCCATTGGTTGGAACATTTTCTAGTACAAGGCTCACTATTTATACACATTTAGTCATTTAAATGTCCACTAAGAATATAAGTCTACAAATTATTTATCAACTAAAACAAAAATTATGAAAAATTAAAAACAATTATTAATCGAATAATAATAGTTATAAACTTTTCTTACAAAATTGGAAAATAATAATATAAAAAAATAATAATCTAATTTTAAGATCACTACCAAACCAAACACCAAATTGATGTATGACACCCCTTATTTGTGGGACAAGAAACCCCTTTGATTACTAAAGTTTAATGACATATTCATACCCTACCCCTGTCATGCAAATCAATTACTCAAACCACCTCCCATTACTCAAACAATTAGTTTTTTATATCATCAATATATCCAAAATTTTGTAAAAGTATATTTTTCCAATTTTTAAAAAGTTAAAATTAAAAAAAAACGTTACAGACTAAAACAATATGTTTTTAAAGCTCGAATCTCATTTAACGGAAGCAGCATGGTACCTTGTTTTAGTAGGAATTAGGATTAGCATTAATATGTGAAATAAATAATGAGTTGGATAACTACTTAATTATTAAATCTTTGTCCAATTTAGTTTAAGAGATAATTTAGTGATCGAAATTCTCATGAAATCATCACAAAGCAATTGAAATTGCCATTTTAATGGCATGGATCCACCCAGCAGGCTCAAAACCCTATACCTTTCGTAACATCCAAATGATATGATTCCAATGATTAAGACTTGCAATTCTATAAAAGAAAATCGTTTTCATCGGATTCCATAACAAGATTGTCATTCCAATTTCCATACTTCATATTTGCAACTCTTCAAAGAAAATTGTTTTCACCGGCGTTCTGTTACAAGATTCATATTTAACCCTGTAATGATAGAAAAGCGCCAAATCGTTAACTGATTCTACTACACTTGTTGAGTAAAGGAAAATTCGTTAAAATTTAATGTCGGTTGTGCTCTGGTCGACCGGTACATTGAAGGGTAGTTCACGATACTCAGTCAATCTTGGATGAGTGACACGTTTTAGAAGCTGGGTTTATCTATGCTGCTCTGGCGAATAATTGGGTGGTGTATTGCCAAAAGTTAAAATTGGGTAGTTTCTGTGAAAAATAGCGGTAAATGGAAAATGCCGAGCTCCATACAGCAACACTCGGGCGGGAAATGTAGTGCTTTATCCTCGTTCTTCGCTTCGCTATTTGTTGTGAAGGTATTTTTTCTACTTACTAATAGCTGTGTTTCTTCTCTCAAAGCTTACAGGCATAGGTATGTATTTGAAACCTTGAAACTATCTGAACTGTTAACATTTGCAGTGAAATAAATTATGTGCAAGACCTCAATGAATCACCAACGAGTGAAGTGCTCTCCCCAATACTGAAACTCAATGGAAAATCAAAGTGACTTCCCCCTGCAAACGTCTGCTCGTCTCCATCAGTCAATGAAATGCCCAGCCATGTAATCCCAGGGTCC
>ML782232.1:70103-81344 GCA_009831015.1 Picea engelmannii | reverse complement strand
CAGGCTTCACATTTTCATAATTTGTTATATATTTGATGTAAATGCAACTTGCACCTAACAACTGTTTCTTAGTATCCTTTTGATGCAAGTTAATTTGATTATATATATATATCGTGGTGAATGAATGTTCATGTTTATTTTTAAGGGTTTGATAAAGCAATAAACTCCTAGACTTCATTTTCTTGTACTTAGCTTAAAAGCCTTAGTATTTTTGTTAGGGACTACCCCCCTTGGCTTCGCTAGGAGTTGGCCTAGACGGAGGAGTTGAGGATTAGGTGACAGCACCTTAACTCTCACTTGCCCCCAAGGACACACCGAGTGGATTGAAGATTTCTTCCACGTCTCCCAAAGGTGTGTATAAGGCGGCAACAAGTAGCACCCTCCTTCTCTCCAAAACGTGCCACTGCTCTAAGAAATCAACTGGCAGAAATATCTCTCTCCAAAAGCACTAGAATGATAGATTAGGGATCTACAAAGAAAACCCAAGTGCTCAAATCTCCAAAATCCCTCTCAGACCTTTGGATCAAACTTCTCTCCAAAGAATGATGTGCCCACTTGCTGGAAACCCTCAAGGGTATGGCCCGCTGCTTTCCTGGATGAGTGATGGTACCTGTGAATGCTGTAGAATGGTGTGGGAGGAGTATTGCATCCCTGAGACCAAGCTTGGAACAAGATGGGTGGAATCTTTCACCACTGAGTTGTTCTCTAGGGTTTGTATTCTCAAAACCCTCAAAACTGTGTGCTCAAGAGCCCAATAGCAAAATGCATAATAATCCAAGATGAGTGAGAGGTGCACCCTAGGCTTTCCTTTATACATCCTTTCTATTCTTCTGTTGAGTTAAGTTAACCCTTAGGTTCAACTCCTAACTCAACCTCAAGTGCTCTAATCCTTCAGTGAGTTACATTTTACCTTTTCAAGTCAACTTCAAATTATAACATTGAGTTTAGCTGACTTTTCCCCATGCTGCATGAGACTATAGTCTAGTGGGGATGACTAGACTACTAAGTCTTTCCAAACCTCTTCATCAAGAGGTGGGGGACATTACAACAAGAAGAAAGGGAGGAGTTAGTCTCAACAGGTAGCAACATCTGCAAAAGCTCAAGTCAAGGAGTTTGCTAAGAAGTTCGAGAAGGAGTTCTCGTTAGTCTCTTTTCTTTCTAGCACAAATTCTCGTAGTTCTTGGTTCGTGGATAGTGGGGTTGCTCGTCACATGACGGGGACACATGAGTTGTTCACCAGATGGTCAGAGACATACTCAAATCTGCATATTGAGCTAGGTGATGATGCCAAGTGTGGTGTAGAGGGAGTTGTGACAATCAGGTTTTAGCTGAAGTCAGGAGGGTTTATGGAGGT
This sequence comes from Picea engelmannii, assembly GCA_009831015.1. Taxonomy (NCBI): domain Eukaryota; kingdom Viridiplantae; phylum Streptophyta; class Pinopsida; order Pinales; family Pinaceae; genus Picea; species Picea engelmannii. The sequence goes on along the minus strand of ML782232.1, from coordinate 79,990 downwards.
GGCAGATGTGTTGTATGTCCCATAGTTGAAGACAAATTTGCTCTTAGTCTTAGCTTTGGAGAACAAAGGTTATGCAGTTTTGTTCCATAAAGGACAAGTGTTCATGCATTCAAAGGGAGCTAGCCTTGACACAATAGTCGGCATTGGTGTTAGAGAGGGTAGGGTATACAACTTGTAGGGAAAGCCTGTAAAAGGATCCAAGGGGATCTTGGTTAGATGTTAGTGGCAGAGGACGAGGAGTAGGAGGCTCCAAAGGGTGAGCAGTTGAAGGGTGAGTAGTCGAAGGATGAGCAGAGTTCACAGACTTCTAGTGTGGGGAGTCAACCTTCAGAGGGGAAGAGGGAGTTAGCCCCTTCCAATTCTGTCAGGAGACCGAGTTGGTACGAGATGGCATTGATGGATGCTTAGGAGCAGGAGGCTTCTAGGAGCACATTGAGGGAGAGTAGGCCTTCAACGAAGTTTCCAAACTTTGTGGCATTGATATATAGCGTAATCGATTTTGTGACTTCCAATATTCAGGGAGCAACTGACCAACAGGGTTGGAGGGATGCCGGTGAGTAGGATGATGTGTGCGACATTGTGCCAGGGTTGGAGGAAGAACCAATTCCAGGTGGCTCTTCGAGAAGTAGCTTCCTTGCTAAGAGGGAGTGTTGATGTATGTAACATCAGATAGGTACTTCCACGTTGGTTTGTGTCTAACATGTGGGAGTCGTCATTATTACCTCTCATGACTTAGTGGATTCACTTTAATAAAGTGATTATTAAAGTGAATGTACTTTTGTAATTAATGTGAATTTAATTTAATTAAATGCCTAAGCATTTGGCATTAGTAAATTAAATTAAATCCTAGCCATTAGATCATAAAGTGAAGGTGAGATCTAATCTCAGCCTTTGATCACTTTGAAGTTCTAGGGTTTTGGATTGAGGGTAAACTCAAGGTTATGAAAGACAACCTATGTGAGAGGAGGAGACACACATAGAATGAGTGAGTGAGATCTCATTGATTGGGTAATTAAGGACTTTAATCCAAGTGTACAAGGGCATGGCTGAGGAAAGGAGCAAAGGGGAAACGAAGGAATAGAAGCCAGGTTTGATAGGCTAGGCTATTTTCTGATTTGTATTTTCCTCAGGCAAGACATTATCCTAAGATGAGAGCCCAGGTTTTATCAATAAAATCAACAAGGTACTGGTTTTCCCTTATGGGTTTTCCCAGGGGTATTTTAGCTAGAAATTATGTGTGTAATTTGTGTATGGTTTCCATATTTATGCTTCCACTGTAATGTTTCGTGAATAACTCAACCGTGCTTTTGTTCAGTTAAATCTGCTTAATAAATTTATTGAAGCAAGGGTTTGCTAGGAATTAACTGCCGGGTGCTGGGTTAAGATAATTTAACACTATCAGATATGAAAAGGAAGTTACTTTTCATATTCCAGATTATTTCAAACCAATCCATTTCAAAGTGTTGGATACCTTCAAGAAGATTTTAACTTCACTTGTTTGAGTTCAACATTAGAATGCTAAGTGCCAACATTGTCATCAAGTTGGTCACATGGAGAATCAATGTTTTGATCTCCATCCTTGTCAACATTGCGGCAAGCATAACCATTCTTTAGATAGATGTTCAACACTGAATAAACCTGCAAGGTTAAATATTCACCATGGGTGTATCAATTCTTGGCTATGGTCATCAACAACCAAGAAGATATATTAGTCATATAGAAGAATTCAGTCTCGAGTAATGACACATCTTGTAGTAGAAAGTCTTTCTTCTTCTCACCTTGTACCTGACAGAGGGGATATCATTGATGATAGTTAGGCTTCAAGTTTCGAAATCATATTAATCAAAATCAGACAAATGGTCTACAATCAAATCAGAGAAGTTCAACATTAAATTTGGGCTCATCTTCAAATCATCGTAAAATCAACATTTGAGTTTGATCTCAACATGACGATTGATTTAGGATTCGAGCAGTTCCAGTAGGACACCTGGTTTACTACTCAATAGTTATTTGGCAGAATTATGGTTCAATATCTTGAAGTTAAATCATACACAATATACACTAGGATGCTCTTCGACACCTAAAAGTGTCAAATTGGTTAGTGCCAAGTGGTCATCCCAAACCACTAGATACATGGTATTAATTGGTTAGTGGTCTTCCCAAACCACCAAATTCAGAGAGCACTTCAGGGATTCACTGATAGTAGAGTGGTACATGTTCACCAATTACCAGAAGATGCCAACTTCTTCTAGCTAAATTACTTGGCAAATGATCAGGTTGTCAAGCAATTAGGAATTGTTTAGAGATTGGCAGCTGTCCACTTCCAGATTTCAGATCTCTTCCAGTTCATTTTAGATGAACCATCCAGTATCCAATTTTGACATTTTTTCAGGCAGATTTTTCATTGAAGCTGAGATCAGGGCTTTTGGAAAGATCCAACATATCAGCTTTTGCATTATTGTTTATTGCTTAGTTGGTATAGATATATAGATTTGTGATTGAGGTGGGGATGTTAGCCTATGGCTTACCTTACCAATCACGAAGTCTTCATGTCACCTTTAATTGTGTTATTCATTTAGGATAATAGTGATTTATCCTCCAATGATGACTAAGTGAGTTAGGATCTAGAGCAAATATCTGTATGAGGTGGCATTGTCCATTATACTATATATTTGTAGTATTGAAGTGAATACAATTGAATTGGCTTAAGCCTTTCCCATCATTTTCTTTTCTATATTTTAACATGATGTATGTCTTTCTTTAATTATTAAATAATGCAATTATGTCTCTCTCGTTCTCAAAAACTCTGCAATGGTGTATACATCTTATAATCATGATGCTTGAAGTGCCTTGCAGTTATCATATATAGGTTATTTTGTAGCATTTCACTTTAGTATTATTACTTTGTTATATGATGACCATAGGGTGGAAATGCCTTGCGCAACTCCTTATTTTAAATGCTGTTTATGCTGACATCTTCTTTCTTATTGATCTCATTTGGAGAGTCCTGATAGTTAATGTCATTTTTTATATTTCTTATGTGCTTTTTGGTTGTTGAAAGTGACTTGTTAAGATACCAATTTCCATCTCTTTTACTCACACTGAAGCAAGGGACTGTGTCCAGTTTGTTATGTTTTTATTGCAGTGTGCTATCTTTTCATCTAATAAGGTAAAGTAGGAAAAGTTCATAGGTGTTTATGATGATGCCTATTATATTTTGTAACATATCAGGATCTGAGCAAGGAAAAGCTTTTCAATGCAGCAAATGCATACTCTTTCGTGAATTGTGCATATTGGAGCTTATCCATCACATCAGTTTATCACAGATATAGTTTCAGGAAGTCAGAAAACCAAGTATTTGGTACTTCCCCAGCATTATCTGTAAGGAAATACCGGTCATTTAGAGCAATGGCCTTGCAAGATCCTTATTCTGGAGTCTCGTGGACTGATGGAACAAGTCCTTCAAGAATATCTCTTACTATCCATGACGATACAGTAGAGGTGGTAGCAGCTCCTGGAGTAACAGATTCTGAATTAAGGTAGTGCCCATGAAACATCTTTTCTAATTACTTTGTTCTGTGCTTCAAATTCTGTTCATCAGATGATCGCCACAATAAAATATTCTTTTCAGGTGAATAATTTTTTTAGAGATAAATTTTATGGAATTACTAAAGACTTGGCACAGTTTTCTTTTTTCATGATCAATGACATCCTGGAGCGCTATAACATTCATTTCCTTTATTTTCTACCATTACCTACAGTATGTTTATTTTCTGTCATTTGTATGTTACTGATCTTGATGTTCATCCGGCACATTAGTTAAGACCGACCATAGGCCTAATTTCTTATATAAATAGAACTTAAAGAATGTAATGGAGAAAATGGTTTTGTTTTGTTATCCAATTGAAAAGGTATGTTTTTCTCAGGAAAGCATTTGATTCTATTCTGTTCAAGCAATGGATAAATAATATGAAAAGTGAGAGAGGCATCTTGGCCCTTGACGATAGATGTTGTTTAAAGAAAGTACTTATTCAGGTATGACACTCTGGAAAACTATATTCTCATTTGATCTGATTAACTGGACGTTTGTCATTGAGATGATAAAATGTGTGGCTTTAATACTCAGATTTTTTTATTATGGAAGATGCACTATGTGTATAAATTTCTGTGTCTTATGACTATTAATGCAAAACATAAATTTCACCTCTTTCCTGGAGATTTTCTGGATCTTAACCCTGTGAATTTTCAGCCTTAGGGCTGTTACAAAATATAAATGAAACAGAAGCAACAATGACAATATTTCACCACTTAACAACCCCAATCCATTAATCTATTCAAGAGAAAATATACCAAAGTATTCCAATAAGTTTCATCCCTCTAGGACTATCTTACCATGCATAAAATAGATCTGAAAGTCACTTATGGCAGTGGTAAATACATCAGCAAATCTGCAATATCTTCTTCAATATAAATATTAGTTGCAGCTTTAACTTAAGTCAAATCAGCAATCCATACAAGTGCTGGAAATAACAAAACCATGAAGAAATAGATGGCTGAAAATCAAATCCGCAATTACACAAATATTGGATAGCTGGAAACTTCATATATATGCAGAAAGATGAAGTTCATGTGCATACCATAGCCTTACTCCAAGGCTAGTATAGTCCCTTATCTCTCCAAAACCCTAGCTAGGGAAAACAATGAAAACCCTAGCTTACACCAAGGAGCTCCAACAAGCTAGCATCACACAAGCATTCCTCCAAGGGAAGATGTCTCCTATTTTTTTTCTCTTCAACAAGTACAACCTAGGGTTTCATCGCAAAACTCTCATCTCCAAGTCTCCAAGGGATGAAATCCTAACCCTTGTATTCAAGATGCTCCAGGAAGCTCGAAGAAACCATGGTGACTAGTTTGCTCCTCTTAGTCATATTTGTAATAAAAGAGTGATAAAAATGATAATTAGAATGACCATCATCTCCAATGTCTAGCTCACAAGAACAAACCCAAGCATCTTACAAGAGTAAGTTGCCAACAAAGATGTTCTCTTTCTCTTTCGTAACTTCTACTAGGGTTTCCTCATGAACCCTAGTGTCTCACTCCAAGAAGACAAGTACAAAGAGAAGAGTACAAACGATGATGATGAAAGGACTCTCTCCTTCCTCTATATATATGAGAGGTAAGGGAGGCCAACAATACATGTGTGGGCCTTGCTCTCCCCCATTTTAGGGATAACTAAGGAGATTATGTCTTGAGGCCCACAGGTCCTAGACATGGAGTATCGAGAGCCAGATCGACTTGAGCATGGCCCTGGAGGGCCCATATTTTCTTTCTTCAGCGCTTCCACTTTGTCAGCAACAACAACATTCATCACCTCGGCCTGGTCCTATAGCAGAAGTGGATCTTGCTCCATGAGGTAATGAGTCCGGGTATCATGGTATCTGTCACTCTGATCCTCAAAACCTTTGAATATGTGCATTTGATTCTTTTTTGTTTCTAATAGGTGCTTGGATCTTATGCCTATCCACTTGACCATATTTGAGGGGAATGACAAGATGCCCTAGTAAGCTTGTGCCCATAGGTTTTGAGTTGCCACTGGTGGGATTCATGAGAAGCCATTGTCCACTCCCACCATACTCACCACTTTCCATCTTTCTCTCGCTCATCCATCCCATTACATTGGTTCGGGCATTGGGTTGGCCAAATATTTAAGGGTTGTACCTTACCTTGTAGGAAGAAGGGGCTAAAGGCCCAGAGGGTAAAAGTAGCTCGCAAAAGATAAAAGCCAAAGAATGAAAACCTCGAGATGCTTCGCCCAGGGATCCCCGAGAAAGCAGTAAAAGGCTTCTCAACAAGAAACAGAGGGACCCATAAAAAATAATAAAACAAGACCTGGTTAGAGGATAGGGGGTCTCATCACGAACCAACCTATTAGGTCCATGGGTATGTAAAAGTATGACACTACTAACAACTGGTCACCAAGCCAAGGTAGTGGATCTTGATGGCATAGCCAAGAGAAAGGGGGTCTCATCACGAGCCAACCTTCTCATTTCCGTGAAATGCTTATGGGTAACATTGCCACCACTGGTCACCACTCCAGGGCAGTGTCCCTTAACTAGCTCCTTGAAAAAAAACAGTAAGAAAAAAGACAAAAGGCATGAATGGGCTTGGAAACATTTGCATCCATGACGGGTACAACTCACCCTCGACAGAGGCACCCACAGGTAAGCCATGCATTTCCTTTCTATCATTGCACCCCTTGCCCAGACATCCCTCATCTAGTTCATCCACTCACATGGCTTGGATTTGATCTCTCCCGGAGACACCCCACATCCAGTGAGCATTAGCCCAATAGGAAGCCTTGTCACTTCCTCCAAACTTGGCTTGTAGATTAGTATAATGTTTTTGAGCACTTGTTCGGGTAAAAGGGGTTTTATGCACATGTTTAAAAACTTGATGATTAGATGTGATTGACATTGCTATGATCCTTGGGACTTGTAAGCCCATGGAGGGCGTATCCATTGATGTGTAGGATCATACCCTTATGGACATGCAAACATGGGGAGATGATTAGTTCGGACCTCCATGGGGCTGAAAGTGCATCAGATGGATGCTGAGACCCCAGCAGGGGGTAGAGACAGATTAGAGGTTTTGCACCAGAGAAGAGGAGGACGTTCCACCAGAGGCAACTCAACAGACCTGTACCTAGGGGGGTTGTGCCCTTTCCACCAGGACATTGGCCTTGGAAGGCCCATGACGTCACCCGTGACACTCATGACGTCATCCAGTGCTTGTGGAGGTTTTGGGAGGCAGTTGTGTGCCAAATTGGCACATGTGGTAGGTTCCTGAGGTCCAAGAAGGCTTACGTTGCCCTAAAAGGGTCTAATGTCACCCTAAAAGGGCATGCATCATCATTTATGCTTGATTTAGGCTTTTATTTAGGACAATTAATGTAAAACAATATTTTTGTGTAAATTTGGCCTTGTCGACCTTTTGTGACCTAAAATTAAATTAAGGTCATTGATATGGTATAAGTAAGAGAGCTAAAACTCTCTAATTCTCATCATCTTTCACTCACCACTTGGTGAGGTCTGAAATTTGTGGCCCTCATTAGGGTTTTGGCTGAAATTGTGGCACACTTGTTGAAGGAGGCTTCTTTTTGGTTATCTTTGGCATTTTCTTGGTGGATGGTTTATAACTAGGGTTTGGCTTAATGAATACTTGGTGGATGTAAGTAAATTTCTGTAATCCTTTCCTTACTTGAATGGTTATAGTGTTTTACTTGCATCTTGTTAATGAAATTGCTGGAATAAACCCTAGGAAATAAGCACATGTTGGTGTCCTTGTTTTAATTGCCATTTACCTACTAGATTATGCCAAGGAGCCGTTTTACCTGTTGAAGACATTGCTAGGGCCTTGCCATTGCAACACCCTACCATTTGTTCTTCATCCTAGCCGATTTTACTTTGTTATTGAGCTAAAGAAGGAGGAAAACGTGCTAAGGCCTAGGGTTACCTACACCTTAGTAAACCGTTTTTCCCTAAGGTTGATGGTTGAAGCCTTGGCTTACCAACACTTCATCCATCAAATCCCTCTTGTCTTTGGCCTTACTATTATCATATTGTTCCTTCAATTCTTGCCGCTATTTTTGACTCCATTTTCCCTGTGAATGCACTGGTCTAAGACTTCTTACTTGAGTGTTTTGATCACAACCTCCAAAATCTTTGAACAACTACTAATACCTTCTAACCCTAGCTTAGATTAACCTACTAACCTCATTGCTGCTATTATCCATTTGAGTTATAGTTATACTTTGCAACATTCTAGCTTCTTTAAGCAATTGAAAGATTGGCTAATGCATAGTAGTCCTTGCTTCTAATGAATGTTGGTATTGTGACATTGATGATAAATCATTCTTGTTCATTTTGAAGCTTCTTTAAAGCATCTATTGTGAAGTAACGTATTGTGATTATTGCTACTATACATCTTTGATTGCTTCATCAATATATTAGTCAATTGCTTTATTTGAGAAAGTCTCCAATTACATAAAGTACTAACTAGCAAGTGACCTTGCAAATATAGTTTCATGTTAATTTGTTTCGAGTAGGTACATTTATGGTTGTTATTATCTTTATTGGTTGTTTAGCCAGACTTTTTGATTGGTGGTGACTTGTGAGAGGGAAACTTTTACTTGGCCTTAAACCTTTTCCTTCTCAAAACCCCAGGTCACTAGGGACGTCTCCCCTGGGCCTACCACCCTAAATAGAAAGAGATATCCTATTGAGGTGACAGTGATAGGATAGTCTCCTATGTCGCCAATTTTCTCTTCTTTAACCTTTTCTAATATCAAAGGACAAATTGCACGATAACATTTTGGCGCCGTTGCTAGGGAACACTGAGTCAATTCTCCTCAAAGACGACACTTTTTGGTAAGCCTTTCCTCAAGAATCTTTATCTTACAAGCTTACCCGACGACTCCACTAGAGATGATTCCCTTATTTCTTTGATAATTTCAAGAAAATTATCTGGCGACTCCACTGATGATGAAGCCAACTATGACTTTTCAATGGGACCCGGGAAACTTCAAACCTTTAGACATGAGTAAAATCCCGGGATACCCTTGACGAATGCCCCCAAACTATAAAAAGTGGCTCCCTAGATTCACTGGTAGTGATGGGGAAAGAGCCGACTATCACATGAGTGATTTTTGGGCTTTCTTTCAACTCCATCCTATCAACGATGATGTTGAAGATTTGGCAATGAAACTTTTCTCTGCCACTCTTCATGGAAGTGCTAGGAGATGGTATGATGATCTCCCTGTTGCTGGCATGAGATCTATAGACCAGTTAGAAGAAACCTTTATCAGAAGGTGGGGTATGAAATTGGAAGATATCCAAATGTTACTAAAAAGACTCAAATATGTAAAACAAACTGAGAATGAGACTGTCAGGGATTTCCAGTTTAGGTTTGAGGATTTGCTATATCAGGCTCCTAGCAGTCGTTGTCCTGAAGACAAGTATCTCGTATATCTCTATACCAATGGACTCTTGCACATTTAGGGTTTCTCCTAAATAAAAAGGGCCCCAAAACACTCTACGAAGCTTATAACAGGGCAGTACAAATTGAGGCAAATATCTCTTTGTCCACGGGAGAACACATCTTCTCCCTAGGGACCAAAATCAATGACCCTGAAGGTATCCCAATCACTCTTAGTTTGGAAAGTTTAGTTTCCCTTGAAACTTTTACTGCTAATTTCCAAGAAGGGGAACAAATTTTTGACCAACAAAATGCTAAGGGAAAAGATCTTGATGAGGTTTTCAAGAGCAAAGGATCGTTGAAGACACAGTTGAGGAACCCGAGCAAGATGATGAAGTGGCGACATACCCTCCTCTCTCTGATGAAGTCATCCACGAGCCTTTTCCCCCTGCACAAGAAGAAACAAACACAGCGAGTTACCCTCCTCTCCAAAATTTTGATGATTCTCTACTTTATGATTTGGGAAATGAGGAGGAGATGGATGAGACCTTGAATGTTTTGAATCCTTCATGTTATGATACAGATAGTGGCATAGTTGATATGAGTTCATACATGTTGGAAGACATAAATGGGATGTAGTTGGTTATGATATCGACCCCATTTACGACATTGAGAATCATTTCCAAGTGTTGCCTTCACAGTTCTCATGACAGGTTACTTTTGATTTTGATCAGTGGCAACAAGGAGATGATATATTTACCGATACTTGCTAAGTGTGATGTCCCGTCCCCAAGAGTAGGCCAGCAGGGAGTGACTTAGTAGTCTATATGTTCCCGTAGACTATAGTCAGGCACAAACAGGGAACCAGATGGAGAAATAAGGAGGAATTAAGGCTAAACGATAAATTAAGCCAA
>ML782231.1:1457812-1475884 GCA_009831015.1 Picea engelmannii | reverse complement strand
AAATGCACAGTGATATCACATATATCCAAAAATATAATAGAAATATATCAGAGATGCAACCATAAACACAGACATATAGTAATACGCATTTTCTATTAATGAAAGAAATGTACAGAGACTGTAAAAATATAGAGTGAAAGACTCGCTAGAATGGTGGCATCTTATCTCTGAGAAGAGATGTGACGGCTACTCACATTCGCAAGAAGATGGCTACAATGAGGCTCTGAAGGCCTTTTTACAATAAACAGGAATGCCAAAAACCCTAGACATCCAAAAACCTAGCCCTAGAAGATGAAGGGCCAAAAGTCATGTGGGCCACGTTTGGGTAAGTGAGTACATCAACTTCTCGGGGTCGTAACGTTTGCATACGATCTCTGTTTTAGGAATGTGATAGCTTGTTGGAAAGGTATTGTTGAGGAGATTCATTTTGGTGGTTCAATCATGCCTTCAACTGTCATTGAGGACCTCGATCTTGAAAAACCTTCATTTGGGCCCTCAAAATGGTCCCGAAAGTTAAAAACTGCTAAAACTAGTAAATTGTCAAAATTGCCAGAAAACTATTTTGAGCTAGTAGGAAAAGGTGGGTGGCCACCAATATCCACCTGCACCAATCTGCCCTCCTTAGGAAGCAATGGTCTCCATTGCGTTGAGTTCCCGAGGGAGAGGGAAAAGCATTTGTTGAATCTGTATCTTGGTGAGTTGCTTGCCTTGTTGGAGATGTCGTGCTGCTCAGTTTGTAGAAGTTTGTCACGAACCTGTTGAAGCTGAGGCCATTCAACAAGTGGACTACATGAGAGGATGATGCGTAGAATAAATCTTTGCACTTTGCTGCAACCTTTTCAACTTGCTTCTATTTGATAGAAGGTGCTTGGGGTGAGGCTGTAGTGGTTGCAGTGTCCTTCTATTCTCGTTTTGAACAGATTGTGAAGAAGCTAAATTTTGCAGTATGAGATACTACCTTGCAGCACTTTTTAGGTGGAACAGTAGTTGGAAATACCTTTGGTATTCTGTAGAGATGACCCTCTAGAGAAACAATGACACCGCAGGGTAGAGACTCATAAACAACATGGCGCTTCCACATATATGGTTGGCCCAAGAGAACATCACAGACATCCAGTGGGGCAACATCACATAATACCTAATCCTTGAAGGGTTGGATGCCATATGACAATCGACAATGTTGGCTAACACGAAGATCTTGTCCTTGGTGAAGCCAATCGATGTTGTATGGCTACAGGTGTGGTTTTGTCGACAATCCCAATTGTTTGACAACCTCTATTGAGATGATGTTCTTTTGTCTTCCGCTATCAACAATAAAATGCAGCGGGGTCCCCTTCACCCACATATGTGAATGAAAAAGGTGCTCCCCTTCTTTAGGATCAGTTGGTGCTTCTGGTTGAGTTGTTGCGGTCACGACAATAGAAATGGGGTCTATGTCAATGATTTGTCCTTTACCATTATTTTCAGAATCAGATTCTGAATTGGGTTCAGCTCTTTGTCTTTGATCTCGGCCACCAATGACTGTTTAGAGTGACATTCATCGATGTTGTGCCAGGGGATTTTGTGGAATTCACACCATTTTCTGGTGTCCTTGCTTGTCTAGCCGTGACCCTTCTTTTCCTATGTCTTGGACTGGTTTTTAGGAGACTGTTTGTTAGGGTCGTCTTTGTCATACTTCGGTTGTTGCAGATTTGCATACCCGAATTCCCATTTGTTCTGGTGCTTAAATTTCTGCTCAATTTTAACATCATATCGATAAGAAACACCGAGTGATGAGATGTCCAAAAAATCCATTTCAGTCTGGATGTATCTGTGTAGAGCCCCATGGTATTTCAGAACCAAATGTCCCTCAGAGTCTTTGATACCTAGCTTGGTGCACAAGGTATGGAAGGTATTGGTGAACTCTGGAACTGCTTGGCCCTTCTCTTGCCGCAGTGTGGTCCATCGCATGTACTGGTCCTTATAGTTTCCAACAGAGTAATATTGTTCCTTTACCGCATCCACAAAACAATCCCAAGTGGGATCGACCCCATATATTCCAGACTCCTCTGTGGAACTTTGCTCCCAGTAAGTTTCCCACCAATGTTTGACATGAGGTAGAGCTTTAAGGAGTGAGAAGGTGAACTTTTCTTTGTCAGAAAAATTGTGAACAGAGAAATAACATTCTATCAGAGTTAACCATTTTTCTAGGGCTTCTGCATCTATCTGTCCTTCAAATACAGGAATATCAAAACTAACTTGTACCTTGAAAGGTGAGGTGCCTCCAAAGTGTCGACTTGATGAAGATGCACCTGATGCTATCAAAAGACATTTAAGGATGTGGGAAAAATTCTCCATCATTTCGTCCCTCTGTCACGTCAGAGCTTGCTCAAGCAACATATTGATAGAATCATTTCTTTTCTTCCACCATTGAGGGTTTCTTGGGTGTGTGAGAGCAGTTGTCTTCAAGAGAGACAAGATCAAGACCCAACTTGCTATACTCGGACCTCGTCGGAGACATGCACTGGAAAAACAGTCAAGAACATCTTTCTCTGATACCACTGATCCAGATTATTTTCGGCACAAAATGAGAGCGGAGCTATAATAAAGAAATGCACAGAGATATCACATATATCCAATAATATAACAGAAATATATAAGAGATTCAACCATAAACAGGAAGATACAGTAATACGTGATTTCTATTAATGAAATAAATGTACAGAGACTATAAAAATATAGAGTGAAAGACTCGCTAGAATGGTGGCAGCTTATCTCTAAGAAGAGATGTGACGGCTACTCGCATTCGCAAGAAGATGGTTACAATTTGGCTTTGAAATCCTTTTTACAATAAAAATGAATGAAAAACACCCTAGATGTCCAAAAACCTAACCCTAGGAGATGAAACGCCAAAAGTCATGTAGGCCCCGTTTGGGTAAGTGAGTACATCAACTTCCCAGGGTCGTAATGTTTTCATACGATCTCTGTTTTAGGCATGTGATAGCTTGTTGGAAAGGTATTGTTGAGGAGATTAATTTTGGGGGATCAATCATGTCTTAGGATATCATTGAGGACTGCGATGTTGAAAAACCTTCATTTGGGCCCTCAAAATGGCCCCAGAAGTTAAAAACTGCTAAAACTAGTAAATTGCCAGAAAACTGTTTTGAGCCAGTCGGAAAAGGTGGGTGGCCACTGATATCCACCTGGATAAATCCTCCCTCCTTAGGAAAAAATGGTCTCCATTGCGTTGAGTTCCCTGGGGAGAGGAAAAAGTATTTGTTGAATCTTTATCTTGGTGAGCTTCTTGCCTTGCTGGAGACGTCACGTTGCTCCATTTGTGGAAGATTGTCACAAAACTATTGAGGTTGAGGTCGTTCAAAAATTTAGTCTACATGAGAGGACGATGCACAGAAGGAATCTTTCCTTTTTGCAGCAACCTTGTTGACCTGCTTCTGTTTGATAGAAGGTGCTTAGGGCGAGGTTGTAGTGGTTGCAGTGTCCTTCTGTTCTCCTTTTGAACAAATTCTGAAGAAGCTAAATTTTGCAGTATGAGGTACTACCTTGTGACACTTTTTAGGTGGAACAGTAGTTGGAACTACCTATGGTATTCTGTAGAGATGACCCCCCAGAGAAATAATGAAACTACAGGGTCAAGACACATGAATAGCATGGCGCTTCCACATATATTATTATCCCAAGATAAAATGACAGACATCTAGTGGGGCAACATCACATAATACCTCATCCTTGAAGGGCTCGATGTCGTATGAGAATCGACATTGTTGGCTGACACGGAGATCTCGTCCTTGACGAAGCCACCTAATGTTGTATGGCTGCAGGTGTGGTGTTGTCGATGATCCCAACTGTTTGATGACCTCTGCTAAGATGGGGTTCTTTTGGCTTCTTCTATCAACAATAAAATGCAGCGGGGTCCCCTTCACCCACATCTGTGAGTGAAAAAGGTGCTCCCCTTCTTGAGGATCTGTTGGTTCTTCTGGTTGAATTGCTGCAGTCGTGACAATAGTAGTGGGGTCCACGTCAATGATATGTCCTTTACCATTATTTTCATAATCATATTATGAATCATGGTTCATCTCTTTGTCTTTTATTTCGGCCACCAATGACTGTTTTGAGCGACATTCATCAGTGTTGTTCCAGGGGATTTTGTGGAACTCGCACCATTTTCTAGTGTCCTTCTTTGTCTTCCTGTGAATCTTATTTTCCTGCATCTTGGACTGGTTTTCGGGAGACTGTTTGTTAAGGCCATCTTTTTCATACTTTGGTTGTTGCGGATTTGCATACCCAAATTCCCGTTTGTTCCGTTACTTAAATTTTTTCTCAATTTTAACAACATATCGATATGCAACACCGAGTGATGAGATGTTTGGAAAATCCATTTCAGTTTGGATGTATCTGTGTAGATCCCCACAGTATTTCAGAACCAAATGTCGCTCGGATTATTTGATACCCATCTTGGTGCGCAAGGTATGGAAGGTATTGGTGAACTCCGGAACTGCTTGGCACTTCTCTTGCCGTAGTGTGGTCCATCTCATGTACTAGTCCTCATAGTTGCCAACACGGTAATACTGTTCCTTTACCGCCTTTGTGGAACTTTTCTCTGAGTAAGTTTCCCACCAATGTTTGACATGAGGGAGAGATTTAAGGAGTGCAAAGGTCATCATTTCTTTGTCGAAAAAATTGTGAATTTGGAAATAACCTTCTAGCAGAGTTAACCATTTTTCTAGGGCTTCTACATCTATCTGTCCTTCAAATAAAAGAATATCAAAACTAACTTGTACCTTGAAAGACGAGGTTCCTCCAAAGTGGCCACTTGATGAAGATTTTCTTGATTCTATCGGCAGACATTTAAGGATGTGGGAAAAATTCTCCACCATTTCGTCCCTCTATCGTGTGAGAGCTTGCTCAAGCAACAGATTGATAGGATCGTCTTCTCCGTCGTTTCTCTTTTCTTCCACCATTGAGGGTTTCTTGGGTGTGCAAGAGAGATTCTAGTCAAGAGAGACAAGCTCCATACCCAACTTGCTATACTCGTACCTCGTCAGGGACATGCACTGAAAAATCAATCAAGAGCAACCTGCTCTGATACCACTAATCCATATTATTTTTGGCACGAAATGAGAGTGAAGATATAATAAAGAAATGCACAGAGATATCACGTATATCCAATAATATAACATAAATATATCAAATATGCAACCATAGACACAGAGATACAGTAATACACAATTTCTATTAATGAAATAAATGTATAGAGACTGTAAAAATACAGAGTGAAAGACTCGCTAGAATGGTGGCAGCTTATCTCTGAGAAGAGATGTGATGGCTACTCGCACTCACAAGAAGATGGTTACAATGAGGCTCTGAAGGCCTTTTTACAATAAATAGGAATGCCAAAAAATCTAGACATCCAAAAACCTAACCCTAGGAGGTGATGCGCCAAAAGTCACGTGGGCCCCATTTGGGTAAGTGAGTACATCAACTTCCCGGGGTCGTAACATTTTCATACGATCTCCGTTTTAGGTGTGTGATAGCTCGTGGGATAGGTATTGTTGAGGATAAAAACTATTAAAACTAGTAAATTGCTAAAATTGTCAGAAACTTGTTTTGAGCCAGTTGGAAAAGGTGGGTGGCCAGTGATATCCACTTGGATCAATCCTTCCTCCTTAGGAATCAATAGTCTCAATTGCGTTGAGTTCCCTGGGGAGAGGGAAAAACATTTGTTGAATTTGTATCTTGGTGAGTTTCTTTCCTTACTGGAGACGTCGCGCTGCTCTGTTTATGGAAGAGTGTCATGAACCTTTCGAGGCTGAGGTCATTTAGCAAGTTGGGCTACATGAGAGGATGATGCGCAGAAGGAATCTTTGCACTTTTTTGTAACCTTATTGACATGCTTCTATTTGATATAAGGTGCTTGGGGTGACGCTGTAGTGGTTGTAGTCTCCTTCTGTTATCCTTTTGAACAGATTGTGAAGAAGCTAAATTTTGCAGTATGAGATACTACCTTGGGACACTTTTTAGGTGGAAGAGTAGTTGGAACTACCTCTGGTATTCTGTAGAGATGATCCCCCAGATAAACAATGACACTGTGGGGTCGAGACTCATAAACAACATGGCGCTTCCACATATATGGTTGGCCCAAGAGAACATCACAGACATCTAGTGGGGCAACATCACATAATACCTCATCCTTGAAGGGTTGGATGCCATATGACAATCGACATTGTTGGCTGACATGGAGATATCATCCTTGGCGAAGCCACCCGATGTTGTATGGCCATGGGTGTGGTGTTGTCGACAATCCCAATTGTTTGAGGACCTCTGCTGAAATGAGGTTCTTTTGGCTTCCACTATCAACAATAAAATGCAGCGGGGTCCCCTTCACCCACATCTGTGAATGAAAAAGGCGCTCCCCTTCTTCAGGATCTGTTGGTTCTTCTGGTTGAATTGTTGTAGTCGCGACAATAGCAGTGGGGTCCGCGTCAATGATTTGTCCTTTACCATTATTTTCAGAATCATATTCTGAATTAGGGTTCGACTCTTTGTCTTTGATATCGGCCACCAATTACTGTTGTGAACGACATTCATCGGTGTTGTGCCAGGGGATTTTGTGGAACTCACACCATTTTCCAGTGTCCTTCTTTGTCTTCCCGTGCCCCTTCTTTTCCTATGTCTTTGACTAGTTTTTGGGAGACTATTTGTTAGGGCCGTCTTTTTCATACTTTGGTTGTTGCATATTTTCATACCAAAATTCCCATTTGTTTTGGTGCTTAAATTTTTGGTCAATTTTTACAGCATATCGATAAGCAGCACCGAGTGATGAGATGTCCAAAAAATCTATTTTAGTCTGGATGTATCTGTGTAGAGCCCCACAGTATTTCATAACCAAATTTCTCTCGGAGTCTTTGATACCCAACTTGGTGCGCAAGACATGGAAGGTATTGGTGAAATCCGGAACTACTTGGCCCTTCTCTTTCCGCAGTGTGGTCCATCTCATGTACTGGTCCTCATAGTTTCTAACAGGGTAATACTGTTCCTTTACTGCATCCACAAAAAAATCCCAAGTGGGATCAACACCATATATTCCAGAATCCTTTGTGGAACTTTTCTCTCAGTAAGTTTCCCACAAATGTTTGACATGAGGGAGAGATTTAAGGAGTGTGAAGGTGATCTTTTCTTTGTCAGAAAAATTATGAACAGAGAAATAACCTTCTAGTAGAGTTAACCCTTTTTCTAGGGCTTCTACATCTATCTGTCCTTCAAATACATGAATATCAAAACTAAATTGTACCTTGAAAGGTGAGGTGCCTCCAAAGTGGTTTCTTGATGAAGATGCGTTTGATGCTATCGGTAGGTGTTTAAGGATGAGGGAAAAATTCTTTGTCATTTCATTCCTCTGTCGCATGAGAGCTTGCTCAAGCAACAGATTGATAGGATCATCTGCTCCATCGTTTTTATTTTCTTCCACCATTGGGGGTTTCTTGGGTGTGTGAGAGAGATTGTCTTCAAGAGAGACAAGCTAGAGACCCAACTTTCTATACTCGGACCTCGTCGGGGACATGCACTGAAAAAATAATCAAGAGCAACCTGCTCTGATACCACTGATCCAGATTATTTTCGGCATGAAATGAGAGAGGAGATATAATAAAGAAATGCACAAAGATATCACATATATCCAATAATATAACATAAATATATTAGAGATGTAAACATAAACATGGAGATACAGTAATATGCTATTTCTATTAATGAAAGAAATGTACAGAGATTGTAAAAATATAGAGTGAAAGACTCGCTATAATGGTGGCAGCTTATCTCTAAGAAGAGATGTGATGGCTACTCGCATTCGCAAGAACATGGTTACAATGAGGATCTGAAGGCCATTTTACAATAAAGAGGAATACCAAAAACCCTAGACATCCAAAAACCTAACCCTAGGAGATGAAGTGCCAAAAGTCATGTGGGCCCCGTTTGGGTAAGTGAGTACATCAACTTCCTGGGGTCGTAACATTTCCATACGATCTTTGTTTTAGGTGTGTGATAGCTCGTTGGAAAGGTATTGTCGAGGAGATTCATTTTGGAGGCTTAATAATTCCTTATACTATCATTGAGGACCTCAATATCGAAAAACTTTCATTTGGGCCCTCAAAATGGCCTCATAAGTTAAAAACTGCTAAAACTAATAAATTGCCAAAATTGCCAGAAAATTGTTTTAAGCCAGTTGGAAAAGGTGGGTGGCCACCGATATCCACCTAGCTAAATCCTCCCTCCTTATGAAGAAATGGTATCCATTTCATTGAGTTCCCGGGAGAGAGGGAAAAACATTTTCTAAATCTGTATCTTGGTGAGTTTCTTGCCTTACTAGAGACGTCGCATTGCTCAGTTTGTGGAATTTTGTCACGAACCTGTTGAGGCTGAGGCTATTCAACAAGTCAGGATACATCAGAGGAAGATACACAAAAGGAATCTTTACACTTTGTTGCAACCTTGTCGGCTTGCTTCTATTTGATAGAAGGTTCTTGGAGCGAGGCTCTAGTGGTTGCAGTGTCCTTCTCTTCTCCTTTTGAACAGATTGTGAAGAAGATAAATTTTGCAGTATGAGATACTACCTTGCGACACTTTTTAGGTGGAACAGTAGTTGGAACTACCTCTGGTATTCTGTAGAGATGACCCCCTAGAGAAACAATGACACTGTGGGGTCAAGACTCATAAACAACATGGCTCTTCAACATACATGGCTGGCCCAAGAAAACATCATAGACATACAGTGGCGCAAAATCACATAATACCTCATCCTTGAAGGGCTGGATGGCGTATGAAAATAGACATTGTTGGCTGACACAGAGATGTCGTCCTTGGCGAAGCCACCCGATGTGTTATGGGTGCGGGTGTGGTGTTGTCGACAATCCCAACTGTTTGATGACCTCTGCTGAGATGAGGTTCTTCTAGATTCCACTATCAACAATAAAATCCAACGGGATCCCCTTCACCCACATCTGTGAATGAAAAAGGGGCTCCCCTTCTTTAGGATATGTTGGTTCATCTAGTTGAATTGTTGTAGTCATGACAATAGTAGTGGGGTCCACGTCAATGATCTGTCCTTCACCATTATTTTTAGAATCAGATTCTGAATCAGGGTTCGGCTCTTTGTCTTTGATCTCAACCACCAATGACTATTTTGAGAGAAATTCATCGGTGTTGTGCTAGGGGATTTTCTGGAACTCGCACCATTTTTTGGTGTCCTTCTTTGTCTTCCCGTGACCCTTCTTTTCCTATGTCTTGGACTGGTTTTCAGGAGACTGTTTTTTAGGGTCATCTTTGTCATACTTTGGTTGTTGCAGATTTGCATACCCGAATTCCATTTTGTTCTAGTGCTTAAATTTCTGCTCAATTTTAACAGCATATCGATAAGCAGCACCGAGTGATGATATGTCCAGAAAATCCATTTTAGTATGGATGTATCTGGTTAGAGTCCCACGGTATTTTAGAACCAAATGTCGATCGAAGTCTTTGATACCCATCTTGGTGCGCAAGGTATGGAAGGTATTGGTGAACTCCAAAACTGCTTGGCCTTTCTCTTGCCACAGTGTGGTCCATCTCATGTACTGGTCCTCATATTTTCCAAGAGGGTAATATTGTTCCTTTATCGCATCCACAAAAAAATCTCAAGTGAGATCGGCCCCATATATTCCAGACTCCTCTGTGGAACTTTGCTCCGATTAAGTTTCCCACCAATGTTTTACATGAGGGAGAGCTTTATGGAGTGTGAAGGTGATCTTTTCTTTGTCGGAAAAATTGTAAACAGAGAAATAACCTTCTAGCAGAGTTAACCATTTTTCTAGGGCTTATGCATCTATCTGTCCTTCAAATACAGGAATATCAAAACTAGCTTGTACCTTGAAAGGTGGGGTGCCTCCAAAGTGTCCACTTTATGAATATGCGCCTGATGCTGTCGGCAGGCGTTTAAGGATATGGGAAAAATTCTCCATCATTTTGTTCCTCTGTTGTGTGAGAGCTTGCTCAAGCAATAGATTGATAGGATCGTCTGCTCCGTCGTTTTTATTTTCTTCCACCATTGAAGGTTTCTTGGGTGTGCGAGAGAGATTGTCTTCAAGAGAGACAAGCTCGAGACCCAACTTTCTATACTCGGACCTCGTCAGGGACATGCACTGAAAAAATAATCAAGAGCAGCCTACTCTAATACCACTGATACAAATTATTTTCGGCACGAAATGAGAGTGGAGATATAATAAAGAAATGCACAGTGGTATCACGTATATCCAATAATATAACAGAAATATATCAGAGATGCAACCATAAACACAAATATACAGTAATATGCGATTTCTATTAATGAAAAAAATGTACAGAGACTGTAAAAATACAGAGTGAAATACTCGCCAGAATGGTGGCAACTTATCTCTGATAAGAGATGTGACGGCTACTCGAATTCCTAAGAAGATGGTTACAATGAGTCTCTAAAGGAATATTTACAATAAACAGGAAAGCCAAAAACCATTTACATTTAAAAACCTAAGCGTAGGAGATGAAGCGTCAAAATTCATGTGGGCCTCGTTTGGGTAAGTGAGTACATCAACTTCGCAGGGTTGTAACGTTTGCATACGATCTCCGTTTTAGGCATGTGATAGCTTGTTGGAAAGGTATTTTAAAGAATATTCCTTTTGAAGGCTCAATAATTGATTCAACTATAATTTAGGATCTGGATATTGAAAAACCTTCACTTGGGCCTTCAAAATGGCCACGAAACTTAAAAACTGCTAAAATTAGTAAATTGCCAAAATTGCTAGAAAATTGTTTTGAGAGAGTTAGAATAGGTGGGTGGCCACCGATATCCACCTAGACCAATCCTCCCTCCTTAGAAAGAAATGGTATCCATTGCGTTGATTTCCCGGGGGAGAGGAAAAATAATTTGTTGAATATGTATCTTGGTGAGCTGCTTGCCTTGCTGGAAACATCACGCTACTCAGTTTGTGGAATTTTGTCATGAACCTATTGAGGTTGAGCCCATTCAACAAGTCGGGATACATGAGAAGACGATGAATAGAAGGAATATTTTCTCTTTGTTGTAACCTTGTCGACTTGCTTCTGTTTGATAGAAGGTGCTTGGGGCGAGGCTGTAGTGGTTGCAATGTCCTTCTGTTCTCCTTTTGAACAGATTGTGAAGAAACTAAATTTTGCAGTATGAGATACTACCTTGCGAAACTTTTTATGTGGAACAGTAGTTGGAACTACCATTGGTATTTTTTAGAGATGACCCCCCAGAGAAACAATGACACTGTGGCCCCAGAAGTTAAAAACTGCTAAAACTAGTAAATTTCTAAAATTGTCAGAAACTTGTTTTGAGCCAGTTGGAAAAGGTGGGTGGCTAGTGATATCCACTTGGATCAATCCTTCCTCCTTAGGAAGCAATAGTATCCATTTCATTGACTTCCCTGGGGAGAGGGAAAAACATTTGTTGAATCTGTATCTTGGTGAGTTGCTTGCCTTGCTGGAGACGTCGCGCTGCTCTGTTTGTGGAAGAGTGTTACGAACCTGTTGAGGTTGAGGTCATTCAACAAGGGTGTGAGAGAGTTATTTTATTCACGAGAGACAAGATCGAGACCCAACTTGCTATACTCAGACTTCATCGAGGTCATGCACTAGAAAAACAATCAAGAGCAGCCTGCTCTGATACCACTAATCCAGATTATTTTTGGCACGAAATGAGAGCGGAGATGTAATAAATAAATGCACAGAGATATCACGTATATCAAATAATATAACATAAATATATCAGAGATGCAACCATAAACACAGAGATATAGTAATATGTGATTTCTATTAATGAAATAAATGTACAAAGACATCTATATCGAAAAACCTTCATTTGGGCCCTCAAAATGGCCCCATAAGTTAAAAAGTGCTAAAACTAGTAAATTGCCAAATTTGCCAGAAAATTGTTTTGAGCCAGTCGAAAAAGGTGGGTGGCCATCGATATCCACTTGGATCAATCCTCCCTCCTTAGGAAGCAATGGTCTCCATTGTGTTGATTTCCTCGGGGAGAGGGAAAAGCATTTGTTGAATCTGTATCTTGGTGAGCTGCTTGCCTTGATGGAGACGTCGCCCTATTCAGTTTGTGGAAGTTTGTGATGAACTTGTTGAGGTTGAGGTTGTTCAAAAATTCGGGCTACATGAGAGGATGATGCGCAGAAGGAATCTTTGTGCTTTGCTGCAACCTTGTCGACTTGCTTCTGTTTGATAGAAGGTTCTTGGGGCAAGGCTGTAGTGGTTGCAGTGTCCTTCTGTTCTACTTTTGAACAGATTGTGAAGAAGCTAAATTTCACAGTATGAGATACTACCTTGTGGAACTTTTTTCGTGGAACAGTAGTTGGAACTACCTCCAGTATTTTGTAGAGATGACCCCCCATAGAACCAATGACACTGCAGGGTCGAGACTCATATACAACATGGTTCTTCCACATATATGGTTATCCCAAGAGAACATCACAGACATCTAGTGGGGAAACATCACATAATACCTCATCCTTGAAGGGTTGGATGCCATAAGACAATTGACATTTTTGGCTGACATGGAGATCCTGTCCTTGGCGAAGCCACCCAATGTTGTATGGTTGTGGGTGTGGTGTTTTCGACAATACCAACTATTTGATGACCTCTACTAAGATGAGGTTCTGCTGGCTTCTGCTATCAACAATAAAATGCAGTAGGGTCCCCTTCAACCAGATATGTGAATGAAAAAGGCGCTCCCCTTCTTCAGAATATGTTGGTTCTTCTGGTTGAATTTTTGTGGTCGCGACAATAGTAGTGGGGTCCAGATCAATGATCTATTCTTTACCATTATTTTCAGAATTACATTCTGAATTAGGGTTCGGCTCTTTGTATTTGATCTTGTCCACCAATGACTGTTTTGAGTGACATTCATTGGTGTTGTGCCAGGGGATTTTGTGGAACTCACACCATTTTTCGGTGTCCTTCTTTGTCTTCTCGTGACCCTTATTTTCCTGTGTCTTGGACTAGTTTTCGGGAGATTGTTTGTTAGGGTCGTATTTGGCATACTTCGGTTGTTGCAAATTTGCATACCCGAATTCCCATTTGTTTTGGTGCTTAAATTTTTGCTCAATTTTAACAACATATCGATAAGCAGCACCAAGTGATGAGATGTCCAGAAAATCCATTTCAGTCTGGATGTATCTGTGTAGAGCCCCAGGGTATTTCAGAACCAAATGTCGCGCAGAGTCTTTGATACCCAGCTTCGTGGGAAAGATATGGAAGGTATTGGTGAACTCCGGAACTGCTTGGCCCTTCTCTTGGCGTAGTGTGGTCCATCTCATGTACTGGTCCTCATAGTTGCCAACAGGGTAATACTGTTCCTTTACCGCATCCACAAAAAAATCCCAAGTGGGATCAACCCCATATATTCCAGACTCCTCTATGGAACTTTTCTCCCAGTAAGTTTCCCACCAATGTTTGACACGAGGGAGAGATTTAAGGAGTGTGAAGGTGATTGTTTCTTTGTCGAAAACATTGTGAACAGAGAAATAACCTTCCAGTAGAGTTAACCATTTTTCTAGGGCTTCTGCATCTATTTGTCCTTCAAATATAGGAATATAAAAACTAACTTGTACCTTGAAAGGTGAGGTGCCTCCAAAGTGGTCACTTGATGAAGATGCACCTGATGCTATGGACAGGCATTTAAGGATGTGGGAAAAATTATCCATCATTTCATCCCTCTGTTGTGTGAGAGCTTGCACAAGCAATAGATTGATAGGATCGTCTGCTCCATCGTTTTTCTTTTCTTCCACCATTGAGGGTTTCTTGGGTGTGCGAGAGCGATTGTCTTCAAGAGAGACAAGCTCGAGATGGAACTTGCTATACTTGGACCTCATCGGGGACATGCACTAAAACAAATATCAAGAGCATCCTTTTCTAATACCACTGATCCGGATTATTTTTGGCACGAAATGAAAGAGGATATATAATAAAGAAATGCACAAAGATATCGCGTATATCCAATAATATAACAGAAATATATCAGAGATGCAACCATAAACACAGAGATACAGTAATACACAATTTCTATTAATGAAATAAATGTATAGAGACTGTAAAACTACAGATTGAAAGACTTGCTAGAATGGTGGTAGTTTATCTCTGAGAAGATATGTGATGGCTACTCGCATTCGCAAGAAGATGGTTACAATGAGGCTCTGAAGGCCTTTTTACAATAAACAGGAATGCCAAAAACCCTAGACATCCAAAAACCTAACCCTAGGAGATGAAGTGCCAAATGTCACGTGGGCCTTTGGCTATCATTGAGGACCTCGATCGCGAAAAATCTTCATTTGGGCCCTCAAAATGCCCCTGGAAGTTAAAAACTACTAAAAATAGTAAATTGCCAAAATTGCCAGAAAATTGTTTTGAGCCATTTGGAAAAGGTGGGTGGCCACCGATATCCTCCTGGATCAATCCTCCCTCCCTAGGAAGCAATGGTATCCATTGCATTGAGTTCTCGGGGGAGAGGGAAAATCATTTGCTGAATCTGTATCTTGGTGAGTTGCTTACCTTACTGGAAACGTCGCACTGCTCAGTTTGTGGAATTTTTTCATGAACCTGTTGAGGCTGAGGTCATTCAAAAAGTTGGGCTACATGAGAGGATGATGCATAGAAGGAATATTTGTGCTTTGCGACTTGCTTCTATTTGATAGAAGGTGCTTGGGGTGAGGTTGTAGTGGTTGCAGTGTCCTTCTATTCTCCTTTTGAACAGATTGTGAAGAAGCTAAATTTTGTAGTATGAGATACTACCTTGCGGAACGTTCTAGGTGGAACAGTGGTTGTAACTACGTATGGTATTCTATAGAGATGATCCCCCAAGGAAACAATGACACTGTGGGGTTGAGACTCATAAACAACATGGCACTTTCACATATATGGTTGGCCCAAGAGAACAACATAGACATCTAGTGGGGAAAAATCACATAATACATCATCCTTGAAGTGTTGGATGTTGTATGATAATCGACTTTATTGGCTGACACGGATATCTCATCCTTGGCGAAGCCACCCGATGTTGTATGGTTGCAGGTGTGGTGTTGTCGACAATCCCAACTATTTGACGACCTCTACTGAGATGAGGTTCTTCTGGCTTCCGCTATCAACAATAAAATGCAGTGGCATCCCCTTCACCCACATATGTGAATGAAAAATGAGTTCCCCTTCTTCAGGATATGTTGATTCTTTTGGTTGAATTGATGCGGTCGCGACAATAGGAGTGGGGTCTGTGTCAATGATCTATCCTTTACCATTATTTTCAGAATCAGATTTTGAATCAGGGTTCGTCTCTTTATCTTTGATCTCGGCCACTAATGATTGTTTTGAGCGACATTCATCGGTGTTGTGCCAGGGGATTTTGTGGAACTTGCACCATTTTCCGGTGTCCTTCTTTATCTTCTCATGAACCTTCTTTTCCTGTGTCTTGGACTGGTTTTTGGGAAACTATTTGTTAGGGCCGTCTTTGTCATACTTTGGTTGTTGTGGATTTGCATACCCGAATTCTCGTTTTTTTTGGTGCTTAAATTTCTACTCAATTTTAACATCATATCGATAAGCAACACCGAGTGATGAGATGTCCAGAAAATCCATTTGAGTCTGGATGTATATGTGTAGAGCTCCACAGCATTTCAGAACCAAATGTCGCTCAGAGTATTTGATACCCATCTTGGTGCGCAAGGTATGGAAGGTATTGGTGAACTCTAGAACTGCTTATCCCTTCTCTTGCCGCAGTGTGGTCCATCTCATGTACTGGTCCTCATAGTTTCCAACAGGGTAATACTGTTCATTTACCGCATCCACAAAAAAATCCCAAGTGGGATCGACCCCATATATTCCAGACTCCTCTATGGAACTTTGCTCCCAGTGAGTTTCCCACCAATGTTTGACATGAGGGAGAGATTTAAGGAGTGTGAAGGTGATCTATTCTTTTTCGAAAAAATTGTGAACAAAGAAATAACCTTCTAGCAGAGTTAACCATTTTTCTAGGGCTTTCGCATCTGTCTGTCCTTCAAATACAGGAATATCAATACCAACTTGTACCTTGAAAGGCGAGGTGCCTCCAAAGTGTTCGCTTGATGAATATGTGCCTGATTTTATCGACATACGTTTAAGGATGTGGGAAAAATTCTCCATCATTTCATCCCTCTGTTACGTGAGAGCTTTCTCAAGCAACAGATTGATAGGATCATCGACTCCATCATTTTTCTTTTCTTCTGCCATTGAGGGTTTCTTGGGTGTGTGAGAGAGATTGTCTTCAAGAGAGAAAATCTCGAGACCTAACTTGTTTTACTCGGACCTCATCGGGGACATGCACTGAAAAAACAATCAAGAGCAGCCTGCTCTGATACCACTGATCCGAATTATTTTTGGCACGAAATGAGAGCGGAGATATAATAAATAAATGCACAGAGATATCATGTATATACAATAATATAACATAAATATATCATAGATTCAACCATAACCACAAAGATACAGTAATACACAATTTCTATTAATGAAAGAAATGTACAGAGACTGTAAAAATACAGAGTGAAAGACTCGCTAGAATGGTGGCAGCTTATCTCTTAGAAGAGATGTGACAGATACTCGCATTCACAAGAAGATGGTTACAATGAGGCTCTGAAGGAATTTTTACAATAAACATGAATGCCAAAAAACATAGACATCCAAAAACCTAACCCTAGGAGATGAAGCGCCAAAAGTCGTGTGGGCCCCGTTTGGGTAAGTGAGTACATTAGCTTCCTAGCGTCGTAACGTTTTCATACGATCTCCATTTTAGGAGTGTGATAGATCGTTGGAAAGGTATTGCTGAGGATATTCATTTATGGGGCTCAATCATTCCTTCAAATATCATTAAGGACCTCTATATCGAAAAACCTTCATTTGGGCCCTCAAAATGGCCCCGTAAGTTAAAAACTGCTAAAACTAGTAAATTGCCAAAATTGCCAGAAAACTATTTTGAGCCAGTTCGCAAAGGTGGGTGGACATGGATATCCAACTGGATCAGGAAGATATTAGACCTTTTTTGTCCTAACCATAAGTCTAGATTCGACTATTGACTATACCCCTCGGAGGCCATCTGCGAGTTGGTAACCCTAGTAACCGTTACTAGGTATCTACAGAGGTGACTGTGGGGGGCTTCCCATGGTACCTGGGGTAGACGTCGTATCACACTTTCAGTACCCTTGGAGGGTGATCTCATAAAGTGAGGTTTGATTTCACTGAGAAGGGATGTTACATCGAGGTCAGGGTAACTGCTTCTCATATCTTCGCTGACGGATTGACATCCCGTCTTCGAAAATTCCTTATGTCTACTGTTGTTTAGTTGATTACCTATATATTTTTTCTTAGGGGTGTTTTCTTTCAACATCCATAGTTGTCCTTAGGGATCATTACTTCTAGTATACTTTCACCATGGCTGAACAAGGTCTCTGAATATCTCGGATAATACAAGGGTTGGATCCCGAATAACATAATATTCCACAAAACCCTTATAATGAAGGAACTATTCATGAATGGGTTGCTTCTGAAATTGAGATCATAGCTCCCCCAAGTGACCAACCTGAAGGAGTGGTCGAAACCATGGAATAATTTTTTCCCTCTTCAACAAATCCACCTTTGACTGGCCCTTTTGGTCAACCACTTGTTGATTTTCCATCAACGATTTATCATGATTCCTTTTATGTTTACTGGTTGCCATATGATATGTACAGTAGGAAATATTTTGGAATCCATGCATCGACATCTAACTATACAGATGGAATAGTGATCCCTCCACTTGATCTTGAGATAGATTCCATGGAACATATTACCATTGTTGGTTCTTATTATTTGTAGGAAACATCGTTGACCCCTGTTACCCCGATTCAATAGTTGGTGAGTGCAACTTCTCTTCCTGCATCTCTAATTTTCACACTTGCATACACCAAGCGCTACCTTACATCTTCCAGATTTTTCACGTTTGACAAATGATCCCATATAGCATGTCCCATTCTAGCCCCC
>ML782231.1:1353574-1420038 GCA_009831015.1 Picea engelmannii | reverse complement strand
ACTCGGCTTCAAGATAAACAGATGGAAGAAACGGACCGAGTGAGTAGATGGGAGCTGCTATTTCTCGAATTCCATCGCTTGCTTCTCTTTCGAGTTCGTAGACTGTATTTCCGATAATCCACTCTGTCTCCTCTAGTAAAGGGAGCAGTTCCATAAGAAGTCTATGGAGTTCACTAGACGTGTCTCCCGTCTGGATACATGATGGCAGATCTTCGGGCTGCAATGGGGGAAGACCTGTAATGTAGTCAATCATGTCCTTGGGATCTGTTAAAAGAAAGACGTTGCTCGTTACATTTCAAAACACCTAAGTCAACTTTCAATTCAAAAGGGAGGAGAAAGAGTGCACCTTCATTTTTAGGCGGATAGTGACCCTTGGAAATAATTATGGAGAGATGTCTGTAGATGGTATACACACTCAGAGACTGCGGCCAGAATGCAACGAAAGGGAGCTCAAATTTCTTGGCGACAAGAAACGTCCAAGCAGGAAAGGAGCTGCCGATAATACACGAGAACGGAGCCTTGCCAGCTTCTGTTTCGAGGTGACTTTTTATCAGATCCTCCACAGAACCTCTCATTTCGTTCATTACAGATCGGAAAAATTCCGAACGATTGGCCGTTCGGTTAAAATCCAGCGGTAGACCGTCTGAAACCTGTGCGAAACGAATGTTCGAATTCGGAACAAGTGTTGTCCCGTCGTGATAACTGCGGGCTTTCATCATTTTGGAATGATTGGATTCCGTGTTGATGAAGGTGACAAGAATGCCTTTGGAAGAAAGCATCTCAGAGAGTCGTATCAGCGGATTTATGTGGCCCTGAGCTGGGAATGGTATAACCAAAACATGGGGAGCCATAGTTAGCAGCAGATGACAATTAGCTCTTTGTTCGTGAAATTAGAACAGGGATGCATTCGCCACTCTCGCTGACGAAGTTTAAATGAAAAATGATCGAAATAGAGTGGGGAAAGTGATGGTACTAGGAAGGTCGGTAGAAAAATCTCTGACAAAGTCTTCTTCACTGAAACAGTATTGAGATGGAATTCTCTACCGAACGGTCAGTGGAGGAATCTCGAGGTTAATGATGTCATGGCTTACGCAAATTAAGAGCAGAATTGCGATTTGGCACGTCTTTGCTGCGCGCCATGCATTTGTTCTTGTAGGTATATGGTAAAACGTATCTACATGATTTACCTTTCGATAGTGAAATGAAGTTGACGCGTGACTGAATGAATACAAAATGCAAGATGGAAGTTCTTAGGCATTACCAATTGTCTTTTTCCTGGAAACCATGAATCGATGGGGCCATTGTTGATGATAAATAAATTGTTGATTGCTTCTTACAAATAGGTCATGATCCAAGGTAGATGACATATCCAAGGTAGATGACCAACAAATAGGTCATGATCCAAGGTAGATGACATATCCTGAAGTAGACTTGCTATCAGTTCTATCGCCTGTCCAATCTGAGTCTGTGTAACCAACAAGATCCAAGGAAGATCCTACTACATAGTGTATACCAAAACTGGTAGTCCCCTTGACATATTTGAGAATCCTCTTTGTTGCCTTCCAGTGAAGTTCATGAGGCTCATCCAACTACATAAGATATGTCTGATCTAGAGTGTATAAGGTAGAGAAGACTCGCCACCAACTTTCGATATCTAGTGCAATCAACCAAAGGTGATGCACCGACATCCTCTAGTCTAACCCATGACTAAAAGGGTGTTGGAGATGATTTTCAATTTGTCATTTGAAACCTATCAAGTAGATATATGACATAATTGAACTAAGAGATCTTGATTCCTGAATCATTCTGGTTGATTTCAAGACCAAGAAAGTAATGTAATAGTCCCATATCTATCATATAAAACCTATCATGCAAAGTAATCTTCACTGCAGCAATGGAAGAGGATGGGATCCCTGTGATGAGTAAATCATCTACATATAGAACTATCATTAGAAGCAAATATTTGTTCCTCATCATATACACATTAGGATATGATATAAATCTAAGAAAACCTCTAGAGAGAAGATAAGAGTCCATTTTAGCATACCATGCCTGAGGTGCTTTCTTAAGTCTGTACAATGACTTCCTCAACTTGCAAACTAATGATGGATCATGAACATATCCATATGGCTTCTCCATATATATCTCCCCATTAAATATCCATGTAATAATGCATTCTTCACATCCATATGATGTACCTCCCACTTTCTAGCTGCTTCAATAGCTAGAGTTAACTGAATGGAATCAATCTTGGAAACTGATGCAAAAGTCTCCTCATAATCAATGCTTTGTACCTATTAGAAACCTTTAGCTACTAGCAAATCCTTACACTTTGTAATGTATCCATGAGAAACCCTCTTTGTCTTGAAAATCCACTTAATCTAACAAGCTTCATATTGGAAGGTAGAGGAACTAACTCCCATGTGTTGTTCTCTATCAAGGAATTGTACTCATGTTTCATAGCTTCCTCCCAATGGGGGTTTCATCTAGCCTCTGCATAAGAATGAGGATCTGATCCAAGTACCATATAAAAACAAATAGGAAGTATTGGCTCCATGGAAGTAAAATCTTACAAAGGCTCCAAAAACTGAGATCTGGTTCTCCATGGATCGACGAGATCACCCACTAGATCACCTGTTGCCTGAAGAGTCTGTTGTGCCCATCGTGGTCGATGCTCTGGACCTGCAACATCTTGTTGCTAATAAGAAATATCAGTTATATCATATTCATATATTTGATTAGAAATATGATCGTAAGAAGTCTCACGAAGTTCCACAGCTAGTGGCAGTGGAGATGGAGGTGTGGACTGCTCTAGAAGTACCTATGAAGGACCATCTTCAAAATTAACACTCCTTTAAATGAATAGTATATCTAAAGTAGTATCTAATAACATGTATACCTTCACTCCTTCTCGATATAAAAAAAAAATACACTCCTTACTCTGAGCTTCCATAGATTTCCTCCTATCGGAAGGGATCCTAGCCCATGCACGGGAACAAAAATTCTGAATTTGAGTGATTTCTGGTTTCTTCCCGCTCCAAGCATCATATGAAGTGACTCCCTTGACTGATTTATGAAATAGAAAATATCTCCTAAAATTAAAGAAATAAGAATTACCTCATAAAAAATAGGAATTTTCCTAATGGTGGTTTATGAGCCCATGGTTTTTGAAACCCGTGATATTTTCCCATGGTATTACATATAGGAATTCACTAGCTAAAAACAAATCTTCTATAAATATACATGTTATAAATAGTAGTCCTCCTAAATAGTAGGAAAAATGGAAAAAATGAATACGTCACTAAGTATGTATTTGAGCATGTACCGCAACAGTTAGAAAATATGATTTCATAACATCCCATGGAGAGATGCTACATTTGGTATTAGAACCTGGTTTCAAAACTTAGACCTAGGGCCTATTCACCAAACAATGCAAAATTTAATTTACAATACTTAAGATTTGAGGAGAATCGTCTCCTTAAAACAATAACCCTCTATTGAAATATAGAACAACAATTATACTATAGGCTAGAGAGTAATTTGTTTCTAATAAAAATATTGCATTCAAAATTTCTTAAACACCTAGACAAGCAATATTATTAGAAAAAGAATTTAGTACTCCTTAAATAAAATTAAGCCACACCCAAAAATATTCTTAACGGGTCAGAGAGACGACACATGCTAGATTCTGTTATTTTTACCAATAATAGAGAATGTCTATAAAATAAGAATAAGAGTCGTAATTATAAATTATACATACAAATATATATCAGTTGATAGAATTGAACGTTCCAACAACGTTTCTACATAATGTTGTTTTTATAGAATAAACAAAACCTATCTAAAGTAATTATTTCCATCTCTCGTATGGTTTAGGGATCATAGAATAATACATCAAATTTAGAGCACATATAGGTGGTATAAAACCCACAAGCATAGGCATATGTCACAAAGACAAATAAATATGCAAAGCCTACAGATGAGTCTATTCCAAATCGAATTCCAAATCTAGTCCCATATCTAGTTGCATTTGAACCTTGAAAATGTTATATACCACCTCAATCTTCCATCCTTGAAAATAAGCTTGATAAGAGCACCCATAAGGTAAGGGTTGGTATCTTTGAGTAACCACTTCATAAAATAAGAATATGAAACTAGAAATACTTTAACATTAGGATCCATATAAAGAGATAATCAATTGAGAAAAATCAGTGACCTAAGTATCAAGCATAATAGGAGTGGTTGTTGGAAGTGTTAGAGAAAAATGATGAAGAACATTTCCTTAAACATTAACATAAGCAACAGTAATTAAAACGTGCTTCTAGTATGTCTATAATTGAAAATTCACAAGAAACAAGAACTGAAGAGTGATTCTAAGATCAAATCCAATTGTTTAAGATACTCCACATCATATGCCCCAAAAATGTTCCATTTTTAATATACAAGTTATATATAGTCCAGAATATAGCCAAATTCTACATGGACAAGCTAATACAAGGCTTATTTAGATGAGAGGAATAAGTTAAGTGGTCGAACAATATACATTTTTGTTATATTATTCAATTTTGCATGGCCCTTTTCCACGTAAAAGGACAACATTAAACCCACCTTCCAAGCTAGAAGATTAAGTAACAACATGAATAAGCCATGAAATGCCATATCGAAAAAATGCCTACTAAACTCAAATTTTAGTCTATCTTGACAACTCTTAGTGACGTTATTTTTGGCACTTTGTGTCTAAGAAGCTTACCTTTGTTGATATACAAATTGTACATTTTCCTCAATAAAATTGAATCGTAAATTTTCAACCTGCAAATATTAGCCTCAACTACCTCTCCCCTTTTGTCTTCTAGTACACTGATTGGCTTTGTTACCACAAGTTTATGTAGTATGCATATGAATTGATTTCTTCACTCCATACTCATTTTGATCATGGAGAAATATCCACTCAATGAATAGCCCACCTAGGAAATGATATACAATGCATGGTCGACCCTACATAAAACTCACTGAACCAATGGCAAGGTCATCAAAACTTGGATGGATTTCATTGCTCCAATGGTGAATCTACTGGTGCTCTGATCCATATTTTTGAGCATAACGAAGTGAACACATATTCTTATTATTACTAAGATAGAGAGAGAATGAACAATAATATAGATACAGTAAAAATGGCTTCTATTCAATAAAGAAATATGTTGAAACTGTAAAATTGCAGACTGAAAACAAGCTTGCTAGAATGGTGGCGACTTATCTCTGAGAAGAGATGTGACAGATGCGCTCATTCACAAGAAGATGAGTACAATGAGGCTCTGAAATAATTTTTACAATAAACATAAATTCTAAAACCATAGACATCCAAAACCTAAGCTTAGGAGATGAAGCGCTAAAAGTCATGTGGCGCCCATTGGGGTAAGTTGGTACATCAACTTCCCGAGGTCGTAACTTTTGCATATGATCTTCATTTTAGGCGCACGATAGCCCGTTGGAAATGTATATCCGAGGAATAAATGTTATGACACAAAAATATAACTTTATTTAAAGTTTGAATATGGAAAGCCCTAAAATATATTTTTAGGGCCTCAAAATGGCCCCGAAAGTTCAAGACCCAAAAACTAGGAAAAAACTGCCAAGATGAGCCAGTTGGAATGTCGGGTGGACACAGATATCCACATGGATCAATACTCCCCCATTAGGAGGTAATGGTCTCCATTGCATTGATTTTCCCCATAATATGAGGAAATTTATGTTGAATTTGGCCCCGTGTGAGCCACTTTCCTTGGTGCAGGAGCTTCCCTGCTTTGACAGCCTTATAAAGATGGATCCTCTACTTGCGAGTTCCCTTAACCTATGTGTCCATGATATTATTATTGGATTATTATTCCATCCATTCAAGTTTGAGATTTTTTGTTGTCAATTGTTATGCTATCTCTGAGGTGTCCAATAATGGTGGAAAATATGGCCGAAGGAAATCCACATTGAACACTGGGTACAAGCCAAGGAAGGGTGGAATGTTGAGCTAAAAAGAATTATCTCCCACAACCTTGGTGATGGTGTAAGGTCCATAGCGGAGTGGAAAAATATTTTGATGGGGCTCGGTAAGTTGTTCTTTCTGCAAGTGAAACCAAACTTTATCTCCCACCTGAAACTTTTGTCGCACTCGATGTTGATCATGGCACTGCTTGTACTTGGCATTGGAATTCTGTAAAATATATTGAACCTGTTGGCGGATGTGCTATATCTGATCAATGAACTGGGTGGATTTCTTAGCTTCAGTTGGAGCATGGGACGAGTATTCCTAGGTGGCCACAAGGGGTAGTGCAACATCCATGGGACCCAATGGTTGAAATCCCAACCCCACCTAAAAGGGGTTGTGGCCAGTTGAGCTATCTATGACTTTGTTGTAACTGTGTTGAACATAGGGAAGACTCTCATCCCATGTGTGGGGGTGCTTAGAATTATACATGCGTAGGATATGCATGATAATCCGATTGATGACCTCGGTTTGGCCATTCATCTGGGGGTGGAAGGCAGTGGATTTGGTGAACTTGGTGTCCAACAATGACCAGAGGCTCGACTAGAATGTGATGAGGAACCGACTATCCTAATATGAGATAATGGTTTTTGGTATCCCAAAATGTACCTGCACTCATTCAAATAATATATTGAAATTGGCCTCTGTTGTGATGCTCTTCTTGCAAGCGGACATAATCGCCATCTTGGAGAATCTATCAACAACCACAAAACATAGTCATTTCCCCACTTGGTGGATGAAAGTCCTGGCATGTAATCCATTGAGATGTATTCCTAGGGTATGTAAGGAGTAGGAAAAGGGGTGTACAGGCCTTGTTTCTTAGTGGTCGGTTTGCCAATGGCAGAGGAAGTGTAGGACCTAATATACTTTCTGACATCATGTCGAAGTTTCTACTAGTAGAAATGTTGTTGAAACACTGCTACTATAATTTCTACGCTGAAGTGTCTTTCCACTCAACTGTAGTGGGATTCCTAAATCAATTTTTCTCGCTCTCTTGATGGAATGGAAAGATGGACTAGATGGCACAACAACCCATCCCGAAGATGGAAATTAGTGACAATTATGTTTGTGGACAACATCTGGTAGGTGGTGGTGAAGTCAGTATTTTTCTCATAGAGTTGGGGCCATCCAGAGGTCTCATGTCTGCAATATTGTGGTGAGTGCCATGACTAGAGGTCAGCTGATGAAATCAGTGATGTGATTGGTAATTCATGTCTTATACTTGATTTTAAGGTGGAAATTCTACAAGTATGTGGACCACTTCTGATGGAGGTCATTCTGCAATTTTCCTTGTGTCTACATGAACTACAATGACTTATGATTAGTGTGAATGAATGTCTCCTTCCCGATAATGTAATGCCTCCACTTACGACAAGCTTAAACAATGGAGTACATTTATTTTTTGTAAGTAGGGTAATTATGAATGACAT
This sequence comes from Picea engelmannii, assembly GCA_009831015.1. Classification (NCBI taxonomy): domain Eukaryota; kingdom Viridiplantae; phylum Streptophyta; class Pinopsida; order Pinales; family Pinaceae; genus Picea; species Picea engelmannii. Next base: position 1,412,574 of record ML782231.1, on the reverse strand, counting down.
CTGATAGTGTCTCACTATTATAGGCCACGGGGTGGCCGTGCCGAGTGAGAACTATGCCCATAACATAGTCTAAAGCATATGTATCGATCTCAAAGGGTTGTTGCAGGTCAGGTAATGAAATCATTGGGGCTAAGAACAAGAGATAATTCAAATAATCTAATGCTCTATGTTGGGAAAGGCCCCACACAAACATTTCCTTAACACCACCCCTGGTTACTTGGTTGAGGGACCATGCAGTATGGGAGAATCCCAACACGAACCTACGATAGAAATTGGAAAGGACTAAGAAGCTCTGAATCTCAGTGAGAATGGTTTGGGCTGGCCATTCACGGATGACCTAGATCTTGGCTGGATCCACATACACATCATGTTCATCAACAATGTAGCCTAAGTACTAGACCCTGTCCATGCTAAAGGAGAATTTTTCTAAGTTTGCATATAGCTTGTGCTACTGCAGAGTGTGCATAACCTATTGAATATGTTGCAAGTGTTCCACCCAAGTATTACTGTATATGAGGATGTCATATAGATACACCACTACAAAATAATTGGTGAAAGACTATAATATATTGTCCATGATCATCATGAAATTTGTTGGGGCATTTGTCAAACAAAAGGGCATGACCAACCATTCAAAAATACCTTCTTTTGACTTGAAGGAAGTCTTCCATACGTATGTCTACTCTATTGGCACCTGATGGTAGCCAACCTTCAGATCAATCTTACTGAAGTATTTGTCCCACTTGAGATGATCAAGGAGATTGTCGATTCGTGGAATTGGGTGCCAGCTCCTAACTGTGATTTTATTTAGGGCCAGATAATCAATGCAGAGTCACCAGGTCTCATGTTTCTTCTGTGAAAGTATGATTGGGATTCCACAAGGTGATGAGATGGGTCGGATGTGTCCCTTTTGGAGAAGTTGTTGGATTTGACACTTGAACTCCTCATTTTTTAATAGTGAGTGGTGATAGACTGACCCATTGGGTAGCCGTGCACCAGGGATTATATTGATGGAATTATTCACTTGACAGTGTAGAGGTATCCCAATAGGTGAGGAGAATATGTATTTGTATTCTTCCACAACCTTATCCACTTGATTCTACTACATGAAGAGGCCAGTCATGGAGGGCATGGATGTGGTTACAAATTTTTTCTCACTTTGAAAGAAAATCATGAAGAAGAAAAACCTCCTGGTCTAAGAGATGACCTTCCTGCATTTATTGGAAGAGATCAAGGAAATGGCACTAGGTGGGACTACCTCGGGTATCTTGTACAATTTCCTATCCAAAGTAATAATAACACTTTGAGGCCTAGACTCATATACAACATGATGTTTCCATAAATAAGGTTGGCCCAAGACAACATCACAAAATTCAAGGGGAACAACATCACACAATAGATCATCTTTGAAGGGCTTGATGTGGTAGGATACGCGACACTATTGGTTGACACAAAGATCGCTTCCTTGGCGGAGCCATTCGATGGTGTAGGTTTGTGGGTGTGGTGTTTTAGGCAAGGCCAACCACTTGATGACCTTTGTTGATATGAGGTTCTTCTGGATACCACTATTAATGATGAAGTATACCAATATTTTCTTTCTTTACATTAGTTTTGGTATGTTTGGGGAAATATAGAGAATTGATTGACTTTTAGACGATTATTCTCTCTTTCTACATCTTGAACCCTGGTGTAGTTAAAGGGGGGGGGGGGTTCCCACTATCATATATGATGTTCTTATGGATACCTTTATCAATGATGAAGTATAGAGGGGTGCCTTTCACCCACTTCTGTGAATGAAAGAGGTGCTCGCCTTCCTCTGGCTCATCAGGCTCACCGGGATGGATCTTGGTGGTAGCATCGGTGGCATTGGGTTCCATGTCAATGATCCATCTCCCATTTTCTGGTTCTAACTCAAATTCAGAGCCCACATATGATTCATAGGCTTTCACCTCAGCCACCAATTACTACTTTGTGTGAAAATCAATAGTGTTATTCTAGGGGATCTTATGGAAGTTGTGCCACTTCCTGGTATCTTTCTTCATCTTTAAATTGTCCTTCTTTGTTTGCATCCTAGATTGGTTTTCCTGATGCTTTCCACCTTTACTTTTCCATTTGTTCCATGGGTTAGAGATTCCCTTTACCTACTTATGTTGTGAGGGGCTCCCAAAGCCAAATTGTAGTGTCTTTTGCTTAAGCTTTTGCTCGATTTTGACGACATATCGATAAGCTATGCCCAAGGACGAGATGTCCAAAAAGTCCATTTCTTCCTAGATGTGTCTATGCATACCAATGTGGTACTTTAGCACCAGATGTCACTCAGTTTCTTTGATACCCATATTGGTGCACAAGGTATGGAAGATATATTTAACTCTGGCATTGCTTGGTCCCTTTCGTGTTGTAGTGTGGTCCATTTTTTATACAGTTCATCATAACTTTCAACAAGGTAGTATTGTTCCCTAATAGCATCCATGAATGAATCCTAGGTGAGTGCGGCTATAAATAATGAGGGTTCCTCTATTTCCTTTTTCTCACATAAAGTCTCAGACCAATATTTTACATGGGGGACGACTTTGAGGAGTGCAAAAGTAATATTTTCTCTATTTGAAAAGCTATGGATAGAAAAAAACCCTTCTAGCAAATTCAACCATTTTTCTACAACATCTGCATCTATCTGACATTAAAATATAGGAATATCAAATTTTATCTGTACCTTGAAGGTGGTGGCGCCTCCGCTCGAGGAATATGTGTTTCCTGTTGGTAGTCGTCAAAGGATTTGCGCAAAATTATCCATCATCATGTTCCTTTGTTGTGTGAGGGATCCCTTAAGAAACATTTTGAAAGGATATTTTGTCCCATCGTCTTTATTTTCTCCCGTCATGGAAGGTCACTTGTCCCTGTCAGATCTCTTGTCCTCAAGAGAAACAAGCTTGAGACCCAACTCTTTGTACCCTGACCTCGTCGGGGACATGCACTGAGAACGAAAAGGAGTAGAATGCTATGATACCACTAATACAAATTTTATGAGTAGAATCAAATGAACACATATTATTATTATTATTATTAACACAAAGACACAATGAAAAATAACAGGGATATAGTAAAACTGGCTTCTATTCAATAAAGAAATATGTTGAAACTGTAAAATTGTAGACTGAAAACAAACTTGCTAGAATGGTGGTGTCTTATCTATGAGAAGAGATGTGAAGGATGGAATCATTCACAAGAAGATGAGTATAATAAGTGTTAGCACTGAGAGTCACCCTCAAACTACTAGAGGATAAGCCCAATACCCATTTGATTTAAATAATTAAAACAAGTAATACTTGGTGGATCAACAAGAAAAAAGTAAATGGGAAGGCATCATACTGCTACAAATACATTCCATTGAGCATGGTCCATTGAGCATGGAGTCATAACATTATGAAGATCACAGGCAATCATGCTTCCTACTAGACAAAAGGATTATGCAAAGATGAATAGATAATAGAAGGTAAACTATGAGAATAATATCCACATAACACAGATATTTCCTTTAATATAGATTAAAGAGTGCTTGAACAATAATCTATGATTAACAAGCAATTACCACAAATCCTTTCCAGCTCACGAACTCATTAACCAAAGGTAGATTTTGATCTTCAAAATATGTAAATATTACTCAAGAAAGATGATAAGAAAGAATGGAAACAAGAGAAAAAGAGTCTGGTATCACAACCTTCATGAATCTCTAATGGTAGAAATGCCTACAATAGATGCCCTTAGGCTTACAAATGAGCAACTCAACTGCTCCTCTAGCTCTCTACTCTCTTGGATCATGAATCCAATCCCTATCTAAGAGCTCCCTCCTCTCTTAAATAGAAAATAACATCAAAATATTCTTAGGAGGTCAAATCCCCTCTCTTTCATTGGATTCTAGGCCTTGGAGATAAGTGGCAATAGTCAAAGAGACAAAAATCCAACAAACTGCTAATTTTCATGAAATTGTTGGAAGTCATTAATAAAAAATTTCTAACTCACTGCATGAGGTATTTAATGGAGCTAAAACTTAGGTGCAGGTGTCCGTTGAAATCTAAATAATCCATGAGAAGTCATTTGAACCCTCCTTGACAGGTGGAAACCTCCCAACAAGGCGAATATCCAACAATTATGCAAAACAAAGAGTTTGCAACACATTTCGCAGCGCACTGGTGTTTTAATTGTTTCTCTCAAATGCCAAACTTGGTGAGGATGAAATTTGGTCAACAGGTCAACAGGGATATCATTTTCCTCCGCAAAATGTTTTATAGAAACCAACATCATTGTTTTGGATTTATGATCAAATCTATAAAAACAACTGCTACAGGAAATTTCACAGCAAATTCCACAATGCCTGTCTCAGGTTGCAACACCCGTGCCAATTCATAGCACCAAAGGAAAATTAAGTAGCCAAACCCTTTCCTGACCTCCAAAAAAGACAAAAAATCTCATGGAGTACCTGATGGCTATGAGGTTGATGTTGGTAATTTTGAATTTGACCACGTCTACAATTTGATTATAGCAAGCCATAAAAACGTTGTTTAGGGCCTCAAAATAACCCCAGAAGTTCAGGACCCAAAATCTAGGGAAAAAATGGCAAACTGGAAAACTGCCAAAATGATCCATTTGGAATGGTGGGTGGCCATTGATATCCACTTGGATCATGCTCTTCCCACCCGTTCAATAGTATTTGTGGGTGCTCTACCTATGGAAATCTGAGTAGTGTTGATCAGTGAGTTGAGGTGTAAGCCCATACCTAACACCTTTTCCCACCAAGTTCAAGTTGGATAATATATATGGTATGTATTTTGGGGGAAGATGATTTGACCAATTGAAACTATGAATGAGTTGAATTCGAATACCTTCATACTTCCATCCAAATATTTGATCTTTGAATTTGGTAAAGCGGCCTCCAACTAAGTCGTCCTCCTTGCTAAGCCAGATGATTCATTCTGGTCATTTAAATTCAAAAACATCGTAGATTAAAGGAAATTTCCTATGAAGTGCATATGAGGAATGAATTATCCATAAGTATGGAAGATGTGGCTACATGTTTTAGTAGAAAAACATGAGAAATATATAGGTACGTTCAACCAAAACTAGATCACAAGAGATGTTGTTTTTGGTTGACTAGAAACATACCTAAACCTTTTTATGTGGGAACACTACTCTTTTGTTTTTAATTATGAGATTTAGAAAACTTCTAAGGAGGAAATGTGAGGATCTTCCCTTAGTCACTGGCAACAATTCAGTGAACATTATTCTTTTTTTTTTCATTATGAGACTTATATAACTTCTAAGGAGGATATGTGAGGATATTCCCTGCTAGCTACAACAAATTAACGTGTTTTTGAAATACCCAACCGTCTAAAAGAACAACTTGAACATCGAAACAAAATGCAAAAAATGGAAATTGATATGACTTAAGGGTAGATATTATGGTCATGTTTATGAATCTAATGATGTCACCCAAACATACCTAAGGGAATTACAATCTTGGAATGATGTAAATCACAATTAATCTGTTCACCTATCCCTAAATTTATTAAAGGGTATAGTGCCAATAGTGTAAGGGACTGTAAATTTTGGACAAAAGAAAAATTGAATTCATTTCCCTTGCTAAAATAAGAACATTACTCAAATGCAATAGTGATTAACCATATTTTATCAAATGTTGTTTCCAAAAGTACAATGTGAATGTAATAGGCATGCACAATATGGATAGGGATAATGTTAAGGTTAACAATTCAATAGTCTAAACACTTTTATAACGTGACTTGAAATCATTTTATATTGAGAATTAAATTAAAATGAAGCTATATAGCCAATGGGGTGGGGTTAATGTAACACCCTGTTTCCCCCAGAGTGTAAATATAACTATAATGGCCAAGAGACTATGGAAAACTCAATACGCATGAATGTTTTATTTGATGGACCTTTGTATAAAAGGTCAATGAATGTAAATTATGTTATTTACTAGAAAACGCATAAGTGTTGCATGACTGCTAGAAGGGGGGGTGTACTTAGAAAGACCATGAATTCTATGAAAAGAGATGGTGAAGGGGACCAGGAATGGTTTCGTTAACCTTCACCTAACCAATACCTTACTGGATTTAAATTGCTCAAGACCAAAATAGTCCTTTGACCCAGAAATGAATTACAGTCAGGCTGGTAGGTGGGAAGACCTCCTCAAGAGTTAATGAGGGGATGGGAAATAGAACCCATTTGTAAGGCTTCTAGACCTGAACAAAGACTGGGAATTCGAGCCACATGCAAACTTTATAAGAAAGGAGAGAAAGGAAGGTGTGGTGGGAAAAGGGAAAGACCTACGAAGAGTGCAGAGACGAGAAACAAATATCTTGGGTTCAAGAAAGAACAAGGATATAAGTGTTCTGGTCATAGAAAATGGATGAGAAGGTTATGATACAATATGATAAACAAGGATGGTCCTCCTTGCTTTTTATTGTGTAAACCATTTTTGAGATCCTACGGGAGGAGGAGAGTAACCTTTGTCCCTAATGTCACTGAGATGGAAGAAAGGATTTTGCTGTAGAGCCTCGTGGTCTAGCTCCAGGGTGGCTAGTGGTAAATATGGTAGGAGTGACTGAACCTATGGTTGGGAGGAAACAAACACCCCTTTTAGCACTCGCTTCACGTTATCTGGTTGCAATATAAGTATTTTCCTTGTTTTATGTATTGATCTGGAATAATGGATGAATCTTCGATTTATACATATGTGTATTTGTAAATAACTTTTGTGTGGAATGGTTATGATATTTGTATGCCTCCATCTCTATGTAAACTTACATCTCTAACTGATAGTCTATATGCCCAACTTAGTTCCTAAGGCTTCCTAGAGCATAATCTTGTAAGATGGTCGAGAGAGGAGGTATCGTGTTGACCTAAACCTACCCATCTGAAGAGGATACCTCTTCCAGAACCCTATCGGGCGACTGAAATTCCAGACCCAAAGTTCTTAACAATTTCATGATAGAGCTCATGACAAATAACGAATTTGAAGCCTTGAAAAGAGGATGTCTCTTCATTTGGAAGACAAACGGATGAGACCCGTTCAAGAGGACCCATATGACCAATACATAGGAACCTTGGACTAAGCCTATGGAAGTTAAGTCCTCCTGGGTTCGGAGATTTGGAAGTCTAGGACTTCAAAGTATGACCGACCTTTCTAGCCTTATACTAGCCGAAGGTAACTGGGAGACTCGGTTTTTCATAAGGTTGATCGGTGTTAGGCGGTCCCTTAGGTGGTTAGGTGGACTTGTCTGAAAAACTAGACTGGAATCCAAAACACTGAAGGACGGAGCCGCGAAGGACTCAGAACCATAGATTGAGGGATCCTTTGGGTCCCTTTCCTAGCAGTCAATTTACCAGGGATGTGTGGTGCTAGCCCTTTAGTTCAGAAGTCAGGCACTTCGGGAGATAAGAGGAGGTTGCACCGCAACACTTTCGAACAATGAATCCTCGAAGTAACCAGAGTCGTAGATCTATAAATATACGTGGTCGGATCTCAACCGTGAGATATAAGGATTGTTAGAATCCTGTCAGTCTGGGGATGATGTGGTGTAGTGACACCCCTAGGGTGACATGGACCCCAGCTTGTCATGCCACTTGTCACTCAGATTCGTGTGCTTCACTTTCCCTATAGGCCCATTGGAATGTAACCTGTTTCACTTTGACTCCTCCTACGTGTCAGTTCCTTATATGTGTCTTCCTAACCAGCTCAGTTGGTGAAGTGACCTGGAATCTGGGAGTCCAAGACTTCGAAACTATGGAGATTCTAGGATGTAGTATTGTAGAGAGTTTCAAAATGATCTAGAAGCTGAAGCCACGTGGTGATATTTTGGGACTTCGGAGGTTCAAAACTCCGGGTAGTCTTGTGCGTAGATATGAAGCATGCATGAAGCACTGAAGCACAAAATCCCTCCACAATGGACATAGGAAGAAGAGAGTAAGTCTAGTTATGATATCGGACTGTGGATGGTCTTCCACCGTGGAGGAAGGATCTTGGAAATAGTACGTATGAGTTGGATCCACGTGGCCCTCAACCAATAAATGCCCAAATAACTTCGAAGAGATATATCTACGAGTTCTGGGATTGGTTTTGAGCATGGAGACCATGGTTTGAAAACTCTGGATGAATAGAGTGTAGTAGAAACCCTGAAAGAGGGATTTGATCACCCAAGGAGAATGAAAGTTTGAGGCCCCATCCCTAGGAAAGCCACTCAGGGGTTGGGTGTGTTACAAATTGGTATCAGAGCATGGTTACATCACTTGGCATGCTCGGGCTCATGGAAGAGTTGCGTAAAAACCATATTTAAAATAACTTTAAGGGTGATGCCCTACCTTACCTCTTCCTTAAAGAGTCTAGTTAAACCCTTACTGAAAAAAAGAATGAAATTTTTCTATTGTATGTGTGTATTTTTCTATTGTTGTAGATCTTATCCGACATACAGAGGCAGTTGCAGCATGGACCTGCAACCAATCATGTGTACCGATGACATATGAAGAGAATTCGAAGTCCACCTGAGATATGAAAATGTGGTCTCATAAGTGGCCACACTAGGAGGAGTACCTTGAAGAAGTTCCAACCTAGAGACAAGGGACACTCATCAGGAGAATCCTCTGGAAAGGAAACTGATAACTTCGAGGAATATTCTAGTTGCAAAACTATTTCACATTCTCAAAGGAAAGGCAAGAAGCAAAATCATTCCAAAATTCATGACCTTGAAGAGTTCAAGAAATCCAAACCACCCTCTTTCAATGGAGAAATTGAGAAAGGGGAAGAGGCAGAAGCTTGGATGATTGGTTTAAAAAAGTTCTTCAGATTCTATGACTACTCCGAAAACTTGAAGGCTTGAATATCCATCTTCAACCTGAATGGAAAGGCTTCCATTTGGTGGGAAGATATTAAGAATGTGAAAGGAATCCATGGAGAGGACTTATCATGGAGATAGTTTGAGAAACACTTCAAGAAGAAGTATCTATCAGAGAAATACTTTGATGGGAAGACTAAGGAGTTCTATGAACTCAAGCTGAGACAACTCATCATAGAGGAATATGTCAATAAATTCCTTGAGCTTCTGAGGTGTGTACCCTACATAAAGGATGAAAAGGTAAAAATGAAACGATTTATTAGTTGGTTACCTCAGACCTACTAGAACAGGATTGAGTTTGACAAGCTGAATACCTTATAAGACACTATCTAGAAGGAGAGGTATTTTTATGAATAGCTCGAGAGTCACATAGAACCTTGTGAGGATTGGAAGAAGAAGAGAAGTTCGGGATTCAATAAGAATGGGTTCAAATAATCAAGATTTAAGAACTATAGGAAGGACTCTAGGATAAGTCTTCCTACTAGAAGTTGATATCAACAAAATTTCCCCTCCCAGAGTGGAACTAAACCTCTTGGAGAAACCCTAGGAAAGACTGATAACCGAAATAAGGAACCCTTTAAATGTTGGGGTTATGGAGAAGAACATCTATTGAGGGACTGTCCACACAGACAACATAACATTAGGATATTTTAAAACATTCAAGAAGCTATCATCGTCAATGATGTGGCTAGGATTATGCCATAGATTTATGCAGCCGTGTATAATAAACAAGTCGACCACCAAGCTTCAGTGGTAGAGATGGAAGGTATGATCGCCAACCATTTAGTTTATATTTTAATTGAACCTGGTTCTAATTTGAGTTTTGTGGCCCCTAAAACTGTTGATAAGTGTAAATTGAAACCAGTTAGGCATGTTAATCCATGGTTAGTACAAATAGCCACTGACACCAAAAGAAAAGTAGCAGAGGTCATACCAGCTTTCCAATTCATTATGGATGGATTTCCCGCCCAAGCTACCCTTAACATACTTCCCCTAGGATCTTATGACTTGCTGATTGGTATGGAATGGCTAGATTCATATAAAAATAAGTTTGATTGTTACCATAACACCTTAGAATTTGTAAATAAATAAGGGATAAATATAACCCTCCAAGGGATTCAGAAGCATGTCTTGGTGAGACGAATATCAACCCTTAAAATAAAAAAGTATTCCAGAAAGGGATGTCCTCTATATGCAATACATGTGTTGGAATCTGTTGAGGATGATAGATTGAACCTAGAGTACCACCCCATATTAAGAGAGTATAGAGACGTGTTCCCATAAGAGTTATCGAGTCTACCTATGAGAAGAGACATTAACTTCTCGATAGAACTTGCACCAGGAGCAGTGCCAGTGTCTAGGACACCCTATAGGATGAGTACACCCAAGCTAGTTCAGCGCAAGCTACAACTAAAGGAAATGATAGACAAAGGATACATCTGGCCTAGTGTGTCTCCATGGGGAGCACCAATCCTATTTGTGAAGAAGAAAGATGGTACGCTCCGACTGTGCATAGACTATAGACAACTCATTAAGACAACCATAAAGAACAAGTACCCCTTACTAAGAATCGATGACTTGTTCTACCAATTAGGGGGTGCTTCCATTTTCTCAAAGATTGACTTGAAGTTTGGATACCATCAAGTCCGAATCAAATATGAATACATCCACAAAACAACCTTCAGGAAAAGGTATGGTCACTATGAATTTTTGGTAGTTCCATTTGGATTAATCAATTCCCTCACCACTTTTATGTGCTTGATGAATAATGTACTAAGAAAATTACTAGATAGATTTGTATTGGTTTTCATTGATGATATCCTAATATACTCCAAGAATAGGGAGGAGAATGAAGAACATATTAGACTCATACTTCAACTACTAAGAGAGCATCAGCTCTACGCTAAGTTTAGCAAGTGTGAATTTTTCTAGAAGCAAGTCCATTACTTAGGCCATGTTATTTCTAAAGAAGGAGTGGAAGTAGACCCTGAAAAGATCAGATCTATTATGGAATGGCCTACCTCAAAGGATGTATTTGATATCATATCCTTTATGGGCTTGGCAGGATACTATAGAAGTTTCATAAAAGGATTTTCCAAGATTGGTTCTCCAATAACTACCCTTTAGAAAAAGGGGGTTAAATTCACTTGGACATCAGAATGTGAAGAAAGATTTCAGAAATTGAAATACCTTCTAACCCACGCACCCGTGTTGAAAATTACAGACCTTGATAATGACTTCCTCGTGTGTACAAATGCCTAAAAACAAGGTCTCGGAGGAGTCCTTATGCAAGAAGGACATGTAATTTTCTACAAATCCAGAAAATTGAATGAGCATGAAATCAATTATGTGACCCACGATCTAGAGTTGGCTTCCATAATGCATGCTTTAAAAATGTGGAGGCATTACCTCTTGGGTAGGAGATTTGTACTTATGACAGACCACTATGGATTGAGGAACCTATTTGATCAACCAAAGCTCAATGCTAGACAAGCTAGGTGGATGGGTCTCCTTAGTGAGTTTGATTTTGAAATCAAACACATCAAAGGAAAGGAAAATAGGGTTGCCTATACCCTTAGCAGAAGTGTGAAAATGATCCACCTGGCAACGGTGAGAACCTGTGAAACGAATTTTGGGGAAAGAGTCAGGAATTCACAAGAAACAGATTCATTCTTCAAGACCGTGACATCGTACCTAAAGCAAGAGCCCATAGGGATAAAGGATGAAAGCTATCAGATGCTCAATGAAGGCCTGTTGACTTACAAAAATAGATTGTATATCCCAAGTTGTGACGACTTGAAGAGGTTCATAATGGATGAAATAAAAAAGAGACCATATACTGGTCACCCATGATATCATAAAATGATCACGGCCACTGGGAAACAATTCTATTGGACTGGATTGAAAAAGGACATAGTTGATTATTTAGCTAAGTGTCTAGAATGCCAACAAGTTAAGGCAGAACACCGGAACCTATTAGGGTTGTTACAAACTCTACCAATTCTCTAATGGAATTGGGAAACCATCTCCATGGATTTCATCACCGGACTACCAAAATCGTCCAAGAAGAATGATGCCATCATTGTAGTGGTGGAAATATTGAGCAAGTATGCTCACTTTGTTCTTGTCGAATTGACTTGAAAGGAAATAGATATTTCTAACACCTTCATGAAGGAGATATTCAGACTCCATGGAATGCCTAGGGAGATTGTATCTGACAAAGATACAAAATTCACTTCAATCTTTTGGAAATCCTTAATGGTTGGTTTTGAGACTAAATTGTTGTTTAGAACAGCCTATCACCCTCAAACCTATGGAAAAATTGAAAGAGTAAACCATATATTAGAAGACATGTTAAGGATGCATGTAATGCATCAATCTAAGAAATGGGAAGACTACCTGCCATTGGTAGAATTTTCCTACAACAACGGTTATCAAGAGTCACTAAAGATGAGCTCGTTTGAACCCTCTATTGTAGACCATGCAAGACTCCAATCAATTGGAGTAATCCAGTGGATAGAATTACAATCAGACCCGACATGATGAAAGAAATGGAACAAAAAGTCATTTAGATAAAACAAAATCTGAAAATTACTTAGGATAGACAAAAAAATTACGCCGACGGAAAGAGAACTCCCAGAGAGTTCAAGACAGGAAACCATGTTTATCTCAGAGTTAGGCCTAGGAAGAGTTCCCTGAGAATGGGGGCTTGTGCCAAGATGGCACCTTGGTATTGTGGACCCTTTGAGGTCTTATATAGAGTGGGACCTGTACATAATGTTTTCCATGTTTCATTATTGAAGAAATATGTACATGATTCTAATCATATAATTGAATGGTCTGTGATCCAAGTGGATCCATAGGGAGAATTCCTGCTAGAACCTCAATGCATACTAGACAAGAAGGAAACCCCACTCAAGAACTGAACCATTTCATAGGTCAAGGTGCAGTGGAAACACTTTGGCTATGTGGGAAATGGAGGATGACATGATACTGCCATATCCATTTTTTTTCACTTTTGTATATATAGAGCATGTTGACAGATAGAACATCGGGGAAAATGCTCCTTTAAGGGGGAGGGAATTGTAACACCATGTTTCCCCCAGTTTGTAAATATAACTGTAATGGCCCAGAGACTATGGAAAAATCAATACGTGTGGATGTTTTATTTGATGGACCTTTGTATAAAAGGTCAACGAATGTAAATTATGTTATTTACTAGAAAATGGATAAGTGTTACATGATTGTTGGAAGGGGGTGTGTACTAAGAAATACCATGAATTCTATGAAAATAAATTGTGAAGGGGACTAGGAATGGTTACGTTAACCTTCACCAAACCAATAACTTACTGGATTTAAATTGCTTAGGACCAGAATAGTCCTCTAACCCATAAATGAATTGAAGTCAAGATGGTAGGTGGGAAGACCTCCTCGAGAGTTAATGAGGGAATGGGGTAGAGAACCCATCTATAAGGCTTCTAGACCTGACCAAAAAATGGGAATTTGAGCCACACACAACCTTTCTAAGAAAGGCGAGAAAGGAAGGTGTGGTGGGAAAAGGGAAGACCTGCGAAGAGTGCAGAGACGAGAAACAAATCTCTCGGGTTCAAGAAAGAATGAGGATATAAGAATTATAGTCACAGGAAACAACTGAGAAGGTTACGATAGAAGCTGATAAATGAGGTTGGTCCTGTTTTCTTGGTATCGTGTAAAACATTGCCAAGATCCCACGACAGGAGGAGAGTAACCTCCATCCCTACTGTTGTTGAGACAGAAGAAAGGATTATGTTGTAGAGCCTCGTGGTCTAGCTCGAGGGTGGCTAGTGGTAAATCGATTAGGAGTGACTGGGCCTATGGTTAGGAGGAAACAAATACCCCTTTGAAAAGTCACTTCACGTTATCTGGTTCTGATAAGTATTTTACCTATTTTATGTATTGATCTAGAATAATGGATGAATTCTTTGATTTATACATATGTGTATTTGTAAATAACTTCTGTTTGGAATGGTTATGATATGTGTATTCCTACATATATTTGTAAACTTACATATCTAATTGATAGTCCGTATGCCCAACTTAGTTCCTAAGGATTCCTGGGACATAAGCTTGTAAGACGACCAAGATATGAGGTAATGTGTTGACTTGAACCTATCTTTCTGAAGATGATACCTCTTCCAAAACCTTGTCGAGTGACCAAAATTCCATACCCAAAGTCCTTAACCATTTCATGATAGAGCTCAAGAAGAATAGAGAAGCTCAAGCCTTGAAAAGAGGAGGTCTCTTCATTTGGAAGATGAACGGATGACACCCATTCGAGAGGACCCATATGACCAATACCTAGAAACCTTGGACTAAGCCTACATAAGCTAAGTCCTCCTGGGTTTGGAGCTTCATAAGTCTGGGACTTTGGAGTATGATCGACCTTGTTAGCCTTATACTGGCCAAAGGTAGCTGGGAGACCCAATTTTCTATAAAGTTGACCAATGTTAGGCAGTCCCCCAAGTGGTTAGGTGGACATGCCTAACCAACTATACTGAGATATGAAACCCCAAAGGTCGGAGCTATGAAGGACTCATAACAGTAGATAGAGGGATCCTTTGGGTCCCTTTCCCAGCCATCGATTTACTAAGGATGTGTGGCACTAGCCCTTTAGTTTAGAAGTCAGGCACTTCAGGAGATGAGAGGAAGTTGCACCACAATAATTCCGAACAATGAATCCTCGAAGTAACTAGAGTCGTAGATCTATAAATCTATGTGGAAAAATCTCAACCGTGAGATCTAAGGAATATTAGAGGCCTATCATTCCAAGGGTGACATAGTGTAGTGATACCCCTAGGGTGATGTGGACCCCATATTGACGTGCCACATGTCACTCAGATTAGTGTGCGTCACTTTCCCTATAGGCCCATTGGAACATAACACCTGTCATTTTGAATCATCCTATGTGTCATTTCCTGATACGTGTATTCCTATCCAACTTGGTCAGAGAAGTGACCAAGACTCTAGGAGTCAGAGACTTCGAAACTACGATAAGTATGGGATGTAGAATTGTAGAGAGTTATGAAATGGTCCGAAAGATGGAGCCACGTTGTGAGCTTACGGGACTTTGGAGGTTCGAAACTCTAGGTGGTGTCGTGCATAGATAGTAAATAAGCGTGAAGCGTTGAAGCACATAATCCCTCCACTGTGGACATAGGAAGAAGAGAGTAATTCCAGTCATGATATCAGACTGTGGATGGTCTTCCACCATGGAGGCAGTATCTTGGAACTAGTACATGTGAGGTGGATCCACGTAGGCACCACATGGCCCTCAACCAATAAACGCCCAAAGAAATTCGAAGAGATATATCTGTGGGTTCTAGGCTCGATTTTGAGCATGGACACCATTGTTGGAAAACTCTGGATGAGCAGAGTGTAGTAGAAACCGTTAATGAAGGATTCGATCAACCAAGGAGAACAAAATTTTGAGGCCCCATACCTAGGAAAGCCACCCAGGGGTTGGGTTTGTTACAGTTAAATGGTGGGAGGAGTGGCTTCTCAATCTTCTTACCATGGATCCAATATACCCATGGGGACGCACTTTGTGTCATCGCTTTCAGACCAATTTTCTTACATAGGAAATTTGCATCATGATTTGTCGTTCCTAGATTTTTATGCATGAATATGGATTTCACAAATTGTTTACATGGCCACGTTTTCAATACTAATGACCACCATATGTAGATCTATATTTACAAAATTCAACTACTTAGAATACTAGAACTTAGGGGCATCAATAATTTCCTTGATAAGAGAGTTTTCTTGGAGTTGTCATTCTTGAATTGACCCAAAATAAAGAAGAAAAAAAGGATGTTGATGATTGACGAAGGAAAATGATGAGATAGGGGAAAGTGGGGAAAAAATTGTAGTCTAGTGGTGAAATGATCATCACACTCAGACTAACATCATAGTCTAGTGGTGAAATGATCATCACACTCAGACTAACATCATAGTCTAGGGGTGCAACACCTAGGTCAGTACAACAACATATGATAATCTAATCCTGATTTATTTCCTTTCCTTCTTATCCACGCCACTGATGTCGAGACATTATTTATTTCCTGCCTTCTTACCCATGCTACAATGGTCAAGATTCATACAAGAAATTTGACATAGGAGCTATCTCTTCTCTCCGACCAAACTACTCCACCGTTTCCCAAGAAAATCAATTCTATGAATGCCCCAGATTACTCTTTAGTATTTTAGTCAAAGATTTAACTAATTTGAATAATAATAAAAATTAAAAAAAATAAATTAAAAATATATAGTTCTAAAAATAATTCATAATAAAAGGACACTGATCACTGAGTAGAGGAAGAAAATATTGTTTTTTACTTAACTAAGAGGAAGAAAAGACCGTTGTTTACATAATTGAGTAGAGGAAGAAAAGATTGTTATTTACATAATTGATTGATGCTATTTAATTTATTTTATTTTCATATATATATATATATATATATATATATATATATATATATATATCTTCTCTCGAATCCTTAGAGTTTCTATTTCTTGAATTGAAATAACAACATAATGTTGGAGATATTACACACACCTAAGAATTTATTTTCTTATTTTCATATGTTTATTAGTCATTATTAAGGATATCCTACTTTTTAGGAACCTCTTCTACATTCTAGGAGAATATTCTCTTCAGTTAACTATCAGAGTGGAGTCATTCAGGGTAACTTTGGTTTTATCACCAAGTAACTTCGGGATAATCACTAGTAAAGCACACTTAACTTGGCCTCATCACCAAGAAGGAACATTTCTTATGCATGCTTGAGCTCCTCTTGATTTCACTCCAGTCCATCCATTTAACTGAATACTGGATGACTAGTTGACTAGGACTAGGTGGCAGTTAAATCACGTAACTGCCTGAGTGTGTCCATATCTCTCTAGACCAACACTATGGCACATTAGTTGATCTATACCAAGTATATCATGTGTATTTTATAATTTATTCATTCGGTTAATATAAATTCTTTCCTTTGTTCCTCCATTTGTGTCTTCTCTTCACACCATTTGCAAGCTATGTAAGTTTGATTGTTAGCTAGATATTCTATGCAGGTATCTCAGAAATCCTACATGGTATCATAGCACACAGGATGATAGGAAAAAGGATTACTAACATTTTTATTTGGAGGTACTAAAGCTTGAATAACACGGGAAGAATGGAATCTTCACCGTCTGCAATTATCACCCCGTACAACTACTTTAAATGGAAGAAAAAGATGGAGATTTTTGTCATAGGTAGAGGATTGTATAGGTTGACCATGGCTATGGAAATATAACCCGCATCAACAATTGAAAAGTCCAAATACCTCAATAGAATGGATGAGGCTTACATATCCCTTTGCATGGACATGTCCCTTGAGTTGTTGTTTCATGTATCAACTTGTAAAACTCCAAATGCGATCATGACCACCATGGAAGGAATCTTTGGAAAACAAGATGAGATGAGAGGCCACATGATTTAGGATGAATTACTTGCATTGGATCTGAATTTTTTTTTAAATTGTTTGCCCTTGACCAATTTTTGGGAATTTCTTAGTCAGGATGACCTATTTTGGAACTTCGACAACCTATCGAAGGAGGAGCGCAAGACGAAGCGGAGATCATGGGATCTCAGCCCCATTTTTGGGCCCCATTTTGGCTTTTTGGGAATATGGAATGGGAAGGGGATGTCGACCCATGGGTTTACCCATGTTTAGGCCTATTTTGTATGTATATATAAATGTCTAGGCCATATAGAGAAGTAGTGGATGATATATCTATGTGATGTAGGCTAAGTGCCAAGAGTTGGATCTGTGTGATCAAGACTTTGTGCATTTTGTGTAAGAATTGTAGAGTTGAGTGCAAGTCCTTGTGTGATATGATAGGACACTTAGTGTTGTAACACAAGGAAGAGGGATCTAGCGAGTTGCGCAGATATTTTATCCTATACAGAGTAAGGGTTTTGAGGCTTTGTGCTTGTAATCGATTGACCAAATAATATAAAGAAGAAGAGTTGGTGGACGTAGCCCCAGGGTTGGGATGAACCACGTAAACATTGTGTTATGTTCTTTGTGCTTTGTCTTGATGTGTTCATATGTTATATGCTAAGTGATATGATATGTTTAGGTAGATCTATTCATAATTGGTGCTTATTATATGTGAGAATGTTAGATCTGATCTATATATTAATGCTTAGTGCTTGATATGCTCATTCTGATCCATTTGTATATGCTAAGTGCTTGAATACTATAGATTAGTGTGAATACTATGAAGCTCTATTGTATCAGTGAAGTGAATAGTGATTACATATTAAGGAACTAACGATGCTAAGAGCTATATTAAGTATTATAATCATAGATCTGTGTCCCAGATAAGGTTGCAGACACCAGAGTCTTGCAACCACCCCTGCCTCTACCTTGGGTGAGACTTCATCTGCTTTGCAGGTGTTGTTGAAAGGGCCTGTAGTTAGTGTTTTTTTGGTGCACTTTTGTAGCGTTGAACCCTGGGTCTTCCCTTGTGCCAAAAAATGGTTCCATTGTCGGGACTAAAACTGTGATTGATGGGAACTGAGAAAGAAGAATCTTTGTGAAAATATCCATCCTGAAACTGTGAAAGCTCTGTGCATAGATTTGTTTCCCTAGTGCACAATATTTTACTTGACTTATAAAGCTCTGTGCTAAAGAAAGAAGGTCGGATTTGAAATAAAGAAGCCCAATCTGAAGAAAAGACGATCAGATCTAAAGGAAAGAAGCAAGATTTGAACGCTTGGCACTCTAAGAAAGGTGAAAGTAAGAATTTGTGATTAAAAGAGGTAAGATCTGCAAGATCTGTGCTCTGATAAAGGTAAGAATAGTTAAAAAGTTTTAGATCTGAAATCTTTGTGCTCTGTAAAAGTAAGATAAGTGAAATTTTTTGTTTCTAGAGTATGGATATAGGTATGATTGATAGATTTTGTCCTAGCTTAAAAACTAGGGCACTAATAGATGAAAGAAGGTTTGATATGAATAGATCTGATAAGAATCATGAAAAATATGTTATACCTATGCATAGAAAAGATGTTTGGACTAACAAATGGATGCAGGATCCTAGAAAGAGATTGTTGCAGGCTAGCTCATACGATACTAGCACGCAGTACAGGAGAAGCTTGGGATCATTTAAAATAAAGAGAGGATTGACCCTCTGTTATAGTTACAGAAGACAATGAAATCTTGCTAAGGAATTCCCTAGAAGAAGACCTAGTTGTCTTTGTTGTACGGCTATGGACCATGAAGTGTTGGATTGCCCCAGAACGATTGCTAAGCTTGAAAGTATGAACATAAGAAAAGACAACCCTAAGCCAGATCCAAAAACTAAGGCTATAGAATAACCCCAGAAAGAATCAAAGAAGTCATTACTACAGATGAAAGACATCTTGGATGACCATAGACATGTTATACTATCAGAGATTTTTAAAGACAAGGAGTGCCTTGAAGCAAGAATAGGCGACTTCGACATTGACTGTGTTCTAGATGAGGAAACACAAGTGAATATCATGACATAAATAACTTGGGAAGCTATAGGAAGGCCTGCTACGATCCCTTCATTAGGAGGAATAGGAATATTCAAAGGAAATATGGTAAACTTATGTGAGAAGCTCGCTCAGATACCTATGAACGTTAATGGAACTTCGACAGAGGAAGATTTTGAGATTATTAAGTTTATTGAAGACAACGCCCCGTTTACCATGTTAATAGGAAAAGATTAGATTGACAGAGCTCAAGCAAGACGAAAGGAATAAGAAGAAGCCTCAGAGAAGAAGAAAGAAGAGTTAAAATATTTCACGGCTAGAAGGATCACACAATTGATGGAAGAACAAGAGAACATATCGAAGCTAGTTGTCACTATAAACATTGATGTTGAAGCTACAAGAACATTAGGAGACCCAAAGAAGACTGAAGTACTTACTCCAGATAAGGAAGAGGTATTACACCTGAATCCTAGGAAAGAATCTCAACAACATACAGTGACTATGTTAAAAGACGATAAGAATCAAAATGGAAAAGGGACTACTGAGACGAAGCTCACTGGAAAGAAGGCTAGAAATCTAAGTAAGAAGAGGGCTAAGATTGAAAAGTTATAGAAGATTCTAGAGGGAACTTCACAAAAAGAAAATTTGCATAATTGGAGCTTCGTCGGGATATCAGAACAGAAACACATGGCACTTCGCCATGGCAAAGCAATATAGCCGTTGGGGCCGATATATCCATTCGAATTTCTCTCCGAACAAATAGAAAATAATTAAAGGTTCGTCATCATACCATTGGACCGCGCCATAATGATTTGAACAAGAGTTAATAGGGGCTCATAACCATTGCATGCGAACCGTTTCCGAGTTTCCTACTTATCCCTTCACTCCATGCACGGAGAACACTTTTTCTAACTGATAATTTGAAGCCCGCAGACTAAACGAATTGCATACAGTGATCATTGCGCCCTTTCTATTATTCCAGTGTAGTGTCTAAGCCCATTGTGACCCCGATAATTTAAATCTTGAGCGTTTATGTTCGATGAGCTCACCGTAGTTGAAGAATCATTGAAAAAAGTTCTCCTCGACTTGATGACAGAGAGAGTCATGTCGGAAAGAGGAGTGTCTATAGGTATACAAGCAACATTGATGAGAGGACTGCCGACCTCTCCATCCACTGCCCATGGAGCTGGACCATCCCGTGAAAGGCGAACTAAGCACAAGGATTACTTAGAGAATGATAAGATGATTTTGAGCATCCTACCTGCCCATCTACCACCTCTAAGTAGTGCAATAAACTAAGACAGTGTGCCTAGAGACTTTGAATACACATTGGTCACTGCGTACCTTCTGAAAGAGGTGCGCGTAGTTCGTGTTGACCAGGATAAGATCGCATCTTTGAA
Organism: Picea engelmannii; assembly: GCA_009831015.1. NCBI lineage: Eukaryota > Viridiplantae > Streptophyta > Pinopsida > Pinales > Pinaceae > Picea > Picea engelmannii. The sequence goes on along the minus strand of ML782231.1, from coordinate 1,391,725 downwards.
GTTTAGTGACTTCAACCTCATTGATAGGAAGGTTTACAGCATTATCGCCCCACATAAGTATCTAACGAGAACAAAAGGAAAGAACTCAAAGATTACCCCTCAGGCATGGACCCATAACCTCGCGTAGTCCACCCTACTGAATGTTATGAAGATTCTGCACTTTGGACGACACCAGGAGGTGAATGCATGAGTCAAATTACTGTTGTCTTGTTATCATGGAGTTTATTTTTGGTTGAACCACTACATCATAGTGGATATGACATTGATCAATTGGATCACAGAGATAAACATGCAAGGCCCTGACCTACAGGATTTCTACCCAGAAACACCACGGATCGTGCTCTAGCCTAGACGATAAAGGATACTTATGGAGATGTAGAGAAGGGCACACGAGGCTACAAGGTAGACTCTATCTAGAGAGACACAGTGCACCTATCCTATCAACTCATTGCAAGGAAATTAGTTTGCAAGAACCGGCCCACCCAAGTAACCGGATTTGTAGTCGACCTCGCAGGGAAGTGCGCGAGGGCCTACACATGAATTGGGAGAATTACTTGGTGAAATTGTTAGAACTGGACTGCAGGGAAGCGCAAGACCAAGGATTTGAGTTCCACTTCAGTTGGCTTCTCATCTTAATCACATTCATCGCATGGGAGATGCCGGAAGGTGCGACCTTCCTGGACATCGATCCCTTTGAACCACTGGCGACGAAGTTCAGTACACTATGGTACTCCAGCGACATGAATAAGAAGTGGCAATCAAATGTCATCTTTCACACTTATTACACCCAGCTAAAGAACTATATCCAATCAGAGCCTCGTATAACCCTGAACACACTCCATAGGTTTAGACCCTTGATGAAATTCAATGTGGACTGTCATTTAATCTATATCATAGCGTGAACTGATGAGCATAAACAACAGCTTTAGTCATACTAAAAACTAACGGAGGAAGAATTATAAGAGATTAACAAGGAATAGTCGGTGGACCTCCTTGTTCCAGTAGACCCCGCAGAGCTATATAATATCGACAGTCCAAAAGTAGTGCACGATACATATGGACCAAGCAAGACCAAGAAAAATGAAGAAGCCCAAGATGTCCATAGTACCTTGGAGAAGACTGCTTCTATATCACCTGAGAAAGGAGGTGATGAAGAATATCTAGATTGCGCAGAAGTCGAACAGAAGAAAGGCGAGGTTACACCACCCAGAGACAAGGAGGACCCCTCAAATAAAAGGAAGGTTTCCCCTCTGAAACCTTCCTCAAGGAAGAAATTGAAAGCAACCATGACTAAGTTTGAGACCACCCTCACTTTAGATGACTTCGACTTCATCGTCACAGCCTTGAACAATGCTTCGCTGGAGATAGCAGATAAGCAGGAAGATAAGAAAGAGGAGGTTCTCAATCAGATCAATGTTAAACTTCAAGAAGTGTAGAAGGCACTACAGTCTAGCCGGGCAGTTTCTACTGTGCCTCTATCAGCAGGAACACCAAAAATAGGACACGAGATAGCTCAACTCCATCGGATTTCTGATATAGTCGAATCTCGCCTTCGATGAGCATAGGAGGAGATAACGCAAGCTACCCAAGATTTTGCGCAAGCATAGGAAGACCTTCTAGATAAGAACAGTACTGCTGAACACAAGAATCTTACTCTGCAAGAGAGGTTCAATGAAGAAAAATCCAAGCTACATAAAGAATAGGAAAAATTGCTCCCAAAGAAACTCAAAGTTAAGGAAATGGTTCACAGAGCACTTCTCTCTGTGAAAGTCACTGAAGTAAAGGCTGAAGAATGAGTTCCACAGCAGGTGGCACAACTTGAATACGTAATCCAACAGCTCCAGCAACGCATAGTAGACTTGGAGCTTCACGCTGTACCCGAGACCCCTCAATATGTACGAGACCAAAGGGAAGCCACTTCCTACAGCGCAGTTAACATATTAAGAGCTCTTTCCTTAGAATGCAAGCAGCTAAGTAACCAGAGCACTCAAACATATGAAAACCTCACTGATAATTCTGAGTTACAGGCATTGGATTCACAGCTCCAAGAAGCGAAGCAACATGTAGATAAAATACAGGTGCAACTGAAGGCCCTGTTAGTTGTAGACAGAATGAATAGGTCTCATGAAAAACGTAAAACCCAGTAGAAGATCCATATGCTTCAAAGAAAAGTGATGGATGCCACTCAACCACTTCAACCTGTACAAGAGAAGGCATGTATGTTGTTTACAGAGGTCGAGAGCCAAGGAGCAGAGCTATAATAGGTCATCTTCACAACAAAAAAACACCTAGAAGGACCAGTGAACAAAACAATGATCCAAGAGTTCATTGAACAAGAGGCCACAACAAAGCAACAAGTCAAAGAAGCTCGATCCAAGCTCGAGGTGTTTGAGGCAGAATTGCTCAGACCAGAGTGACTCGGGACGAGTCACAGGTGAGTGTTGGGGGCCTGTTGGCCCTTGACCAAGTTTTGGTAATTTCTTGGTTAGGATGACCTATTTTGGAACTTCGATAGTCTTTCGAAGGAGGAGCGCTAGACGAAGCAGATATCACAGGATCTTGACCCCCTTTTTGGGCCCCTTTTTGGGTTTTTTGGAATATGTAACGGGAAGGGTATGTCGGCCCATGGGTTTACCCATGTTTAGGCCTATTTTGTATGTATATATGGATGATATATCTATGTGATGTAGGCTAAGTGATAAGAGTTGGATCTGTGTGATCAAGGCTTTGTGCATTCTGTGTAAGACTTGTAGAGCTGAGTACAAGTCCATGTGTGATACGATAGGAGGCTTAGTGTTGTAACACAAGGAAGAGGGATCTAGCGAGATGCACAGATCTTTTGTCCTATGTGTTACACATTATTTTCGTCATCCCTATGACCATTAATGATGTAAACCTATTTGTAGTCTTTAGAGGGGTCGGTGGCCCGAGTTCCTGAAGAAAGAAGGGAGAAGAACTTTTCCTGAGAAAAGAAGTTGCATTTTCCTTTATGAAAACCTTATTAAAGATGATTTTCGCATGCTGCACTATTGCTAGGGTGCGAGAATGCCTGAGTCTCGCAGGTGCACCATAGATGTGTTGCGAGAGGTTCGTAGGTTGCTCTATAAGAAGGGTGCGAGAATTCTCATACGTGGGAAAAATGAGCATCTTCTCGATGCCTCTAGAAGGAGAAAATTCCATGGTGAGGTGGCATCCAAATGGTTTGGATCTTACTCACTTTCATGATTTAGTGGGATCATCCTAACCTCCTCACCTTATCCTCTTCAACTTATAAAAGGAGAGGAACTCTCATGGAGAAAGTTAGTTGTTTTTGGGCTTGGATTGGATTGAGCTTTGGAGATTGATAGCTTGGCTAGATGAGCCATTTTGTCAAGATAGATTGTGAATATTACCATATCTATGCTCTCAGAATTCTTGGAGTGGAAGTGTGTGGGGAACGAAGGACAGTTGCAAGGTAGCTTACGACATCAAAGCCATGGTTGTAATCTCTCTTTCACATTTAATATGATACATTAATATGATTATTTCCTATAAATCTTGTTGTGTTTTATTGTATGATTCATTTATCACATACATAGGTTTATATTGATTTTATGCTATTACTATCACTTTGGTTGGTTGCGTTCTTTTGCAGGTTCATCATTGTATGAGCATTGGAATGGAGCTAGGATGGCGATGGCGAGAGGAAGCGACGTTTAAATGGTATGTCACCTATCCCTCTTTAGTTAGTAAATTCAATATCTAAAACTTAAGGAAAGCGCCATGTTCTGGTGTGTTTTGTTCTAAATATAGATAGATCTAGGGAGATCAGTTAGTGTCCGCACCTATCGATTTATCCAATAAAAAAATTGGCGAATCCACTGGGAATTGGATTGTTTCCTAGTTAGTCTAGTTTCCCTTGCTTTGATTGCTTGTTTTCTGGTTTTTGAGTTTGTGGGAGATCCATCTAGACTCTCTGGATCTAGAAGTTCACTCAATATTTTTGTCCTTTTTCCAATTTTTTCTTGATTACAAACCTTCTCGCATTGTACCTCTCTATGGCCTGCGAGAATCATTGATGTTTTCACCCTACTGTTCAGTTCAGTGCGAACTTCTCTCACCCTGCCTGTATCGAAACTGCGAGAATCCCTAATTCTTGAACTATAACCCACTACCAGGCTGCAAACTCATTTGTAAATTTTTTTGGATTGGGTCTTATTGTCTTTTGATGCCGAGTTTTCCTTTGATCAGCTGGATTGAACTTTTGGAGCCTATATTGATTTTTTTACAGTTTGCTTGACATTCTTTGAGTTTCTTATAGCCATCTTTGCTTTGTTTGGTTTTGAAGGATTAGTCTCTTTCTTTGAGTGTCTTTCAATTACAAAGCGTGTGTTTTCTTTAGAATTGTTTAGGGAAAGATCATATTTCTTCTGGATAGTTCGCTTTAAAAGAAAACTTTTAGTTTGGGTTTCTTTGTTTTAAAAAAGTTCATTATTGCTTTTAGTGAAATTTTTGAAACAAAAAGATTTAATTTCTTGCTTTATATTAGATTGGGGGCATCCTTGCATTTGAAGTAGTGAAATTGCATGATTCTTGGCATTTTTTGGTCTTAAATTCCAAAAAACATTCCCCCTCATGGCCGAGGGGGGGGGGGGCATGAATCGTGCATTGGTGTACAATACCTTTTTCTCATTTCTTGAGAATCTTGATATTGATGAGTTTAAGATTTTGGGACATTGTGCATCTAGGAATGATAAATGTTTTCTCCTTCTCGTAGCATAGATTTCATCAAAATGAAAAGATTACATCTTCATCTCTTTGCATAACATTCGACTCAATCAAAACACCATCTTCTCCATGCCATTTTTCTCTTGAGTAACAACAACCATAAAATAAAGCGCTTATAAAAATTGATTAGACATTTTTATATTTTCGGGTAGCAAACCTACATTAGATTAGTTGTAGGGCTTTGGAATATGTGTGAAATATAAATTTCCAAAGCTGCAAACAAACATCGAATCTTGCGTTAGGGAGAGGTGAAATCCACTTATTACATTTTGTCTTTGGAAGCCCTTCTAACACGAGGGTCAATCACGAGGTTGCATTGAGACTGGCAGAGTTACTCACCCTGCTTTGTCAGTCTTGGTGTAGAGATTGCGTGTATTATGGGGGTCGCTTGAAGGTATACCCACAATGATGAGTGGAAGCCTTTCAAGTTGATTTCGGGCTAGATACCCTGCACTTGCGCGTGGATTGGACTATCGACTGTTTCCCAAGGAATCACTGTAGTGATTGGTAACCTTAGTGGACTATCTCTTTAGGGTCTTTACACGAGGTGACTGTGGAGGGGTAAGTCTTCACAGTACCTGGAATTGACGTTGGCCAAAATCACTCGGGCTCCTTGGAGGGTATACCCATGATTATGTGTGGGATCTTGCACCAAGGTGTAATTCCATTAAGTAGGTCGTCAACATAACTTTTCAACCCTCTCTATCTCAAACCCTTCTTACTTTTTTCATGCGACGTTGGATTTCATCACCAACTAGTGCGTTCATTGTGAGAAGGTTTTGTTTGCTTACTAGATTTTTAGCGTGTGTTGTTTTTTTTTCCTAGTGGACTCTAGATTGGATCTTTTTTTAATGGCATCAGTTCTCGAAATGACCAATGAGGGAACCCCTTTTCCAGGGGAACCTTTTTTTTTTCCTTCTTGTGGAAACATTGGTCCTCCTCACATTGCTACTTTGAGCCTTCCAGGTCTCACTATTGGATTGTCGGTGTGGTTTTTTTCCACTCAGGTAATCCCAAATGCAGTAAGTGCTTCGTTCATAAGCACTTCCCCCCAAGAAAATCAACCTCATGTTGATCCTTCACCGTCTTCACCAGTAAGATCTTCTTCTCCTTATTCACTTGCAAGGTCTTCTTCCATTTCATATTCTTCATCGAGTGAAATATCTCAAGTTGGTAACTCGGTGAATAAAGAGAAGAAGAAAAGGAAGAAAAAGAAGAAGAAAAATAAGAAAGGATCCAAACTTCCACCACTGCCAGACATGTTGGAAAACAACTAGTTACTGTTGATCGTGCTAGGAGTGTTGATGATTTCAAGATCACCCCTACAACCCGTAAGCCCAAGTACCCTTGCATGCTTTGTAAGTGTAGCCATCTTCTTAAGGATTTCCCTGGTCTATCCAAGGTTATAGAAGCATGGTCTACACAGCCTCACCAACCCATGTTGTTAGCCTCTGAACAACATGTTGATGACTTCCCGTCGACTAGTCACGATATAGTTGGGAAGAAGAAAAGTAGATCCAAGTTCCCATGTATGTTATGCAAAGGGAGTCATCTAACTCATATTTTCCCTCATATGGAAGAAGACTCAAAATTCCTGGAATACATGACTGTTTCACGGCCTCAACTCCAGTTTCTTATCGCAATCTTTCTCTCAACCCACCTGTAGTTGATGGAATGATCAATTTGTTTCCCCCGTCGGTCAGTCTGGTTGATCAAGTGGTCAATCTGGTCACGTCCTTGGTTGAACCAGTAGACCAAGTGGTCAATCCGATCCCATCCTCGGTTGATCCCACTCTCTTGTTAGAGAATGAAACCCAAGCGGTCGATCCTTTTCTAAGCATCGATCCCATTCTCCCCTTGGAGAATACAACCTAAGTGTTCGATCCGATCTTGTCATCGGTCGATCCTACTCTCCCGCTCGAGATTAAACCTGATACTGCCCACATTTTTCTCATTGATACAAACTCTACCATGTCGGGGGGGTATTCCTCCTTCTCCCGTGGAACCCCCTCCAAGTAGTGAGGCCATCCTTTTCAATTGGGGTGTGCTAACTGGACCTCGTCTTCCCTCTCATATTCCTTTCCATATTACAGTGCAAGTTTGTTATCGGGACATTCCTCAGATGTTGATAGATGAAGGTGCGTATGTTAGCATTTTGTCCTCTTTTGCTTGGCAAGCTTTGGGTTGTCCTTAGCTTTCCCCAGTTACAAAGAATTTGTTATCTTTTAACAGAAGAACCAGTCAATCTTTAAGGACCCTTCCTTAGTTTCCTATAACTTTGGGAGGGAAAATTGTCTTTATTGATTTCATGGTCGTCCAAGACCCCTTGGATTTTTCTTTACTCCTTGGGCATGATTATGTCTATGCCATGAAAGCTATACTGTCTACTCTTTTTCGTGCAATATCTTTCCCTCACGATGGATGAGTTGTGACTGTTGATCGTCTTTCATTCATTGACCCCGACTGGATTTCCTCCCTAAATGGTTCTTATATGCAAACAGTATCTCCCCTGCCACAGGTCAATTATGTGGTGTTGTCGCCCATGGCTTCAACTTCTGATGACTTATATCCAGTAGTTGACATGGTGATATCTTCAATAGGATTGTTAGAGCCTGATCTCTTTACTCCTATCATGACCGTCGACATGGTGTCCTTCCAAAGTGTGTTTATTCCTTCCAGTGATGACCTATTGGAAGCCATGACCAAGTTTTGTCCCTTGACATAATGTCATTCTGGAGCATTGTCCTCTTGGAATCCACGATCAAGAAGAAAGTTATCAAGGATAGTTATTGCATCTCTAAGGAAACCTCGTTAAAAATTGAAATAGAGGTCCTTGAGCATGATTTTCTGATTTCAAGCTCATTAAAAAATGAAACCAACTTTGAGCACGATTTTCTGATTTCAAGCTCATTAAAAAATGAAACTAGCTCCGAGGATAGTTTTTGTGTCTCTGAGGCAACCTTGTTAAAAAATGAAACATATGTCTTTGAGCATGGTTTTCTGATTTCAAGCTCGTTAAAAATGAAACCACTTATGAGGATATTTTTTTCGTCTTTGTGGCAACCTCGTTAAAAAATGAAACATAGGTCTGGGGATTGAACCTGGATTCATGAGCATAGTTCTTATTCCTGTGTCAAGATCATTTAAAAAATGAAATAGTTTTTCCCCTCTCTATTTGAGTCAAGTCCTTCATCTAGTATTTGAAGCTTCATTTCATTCTCCTTTGCAGTTGGATGAAACGAAGATTGGGGGGAATTTGCCTGCCTCAGCCTCAGCCTCTGGTCTTCATGCTGAAGTTGAGACGTTAAATTCTTAAGTTGGGGGCTAAGTACCAACCATGTGAATTCATGGATAGAGCATTGGGAAGTTCAAGCATAGTTTTTACTTTGGTTCAAGCTTGTGTAAAAATGAAACGGCCTACCACAAGCATAGTTTCCTCTGGTTCAAGCTTGTGTAAATATGAAACTAGATCCAAGCATAGTTTTGTTTAGTTTTTAAGCTTGTGTAAAAATTAAAATCTATCCCAAGCATAGTTTTGTTTTGTTTTAACGCTTGCGTAAAAATAAAAACAATCTCGAGCTTAGTCTTTGTTCTTTCTCATGCTCATTAATACATGAGAATAAGTTATCGAGCTTGGTCTTTGTTCTTTCTCGTGCTTGTAAATACGTGAGAATGTAACCGAGTATACTTTTATCACTTTTTCAGACTCGTAAAGGTTATATGAAAAAGGAACCCCCTAGAGTTTCCTTTAAGATCTTTTCAGACTCTCTAAACATGAAAAGATTGTCGAGTGATCTTGTTTTGTTCACGCTCGTAAAAGTAGTTGAATAAAACGTTCGATGGGCGATAGTTTATCACTTTTTCGGTCCTGCCAAATTGTTTTACGAAAAACAAATTGAGAGAGTTCTCTTTAAGTGTTTTTCAGACTCTATAAACATGAAAACCCCCGAGTTTTATTTCTTTGGACTCGTAAAACAAACATCGAAAGGCCTATATGGGACTGAACCACTCCTTCCCAGGGTTCATTAAATATACTCCGAGGGACTCTTCTGAAAGATGAGATTACATTACAAGTATATGTTATCCTCCTCAATATTGCATAAAAATAAAGAGGTACTCGCTAGAAATGGTGGGGGGGGGGAAATTGGGAAAGAAATATGACTAAACCTGTATTCCATGGAAGAGTCGCTTTTGAACATGATACCCTTTCACTCGCCTTGTGCCTAGGTTGGAAAATCCACTTGTCTCCTGATCATACTCCTATAAGATTACAAATTGGTCTGTGATCCTTGTTGTTGAGTCAGTATTTCCAAGACAGTTGTCGTGTCATCAATATGTTCAAAGAGAAACTCAACCTGGAAAGCCTTCTATTGCATTGGCCATTTCTGCAGTCTTTAAGCCTTCTGTTGCATTAGCCATCCCTGAGTCAGTCCTGAATCAATTGTTACTCTGATCTACATCAAATCTTGTTACTTGTTTCGTGTGATTCATGTAGGATACATTAAGGCCCTCCTGTGATTAGTCTTTTCCCGTCGACTGCAAATCATTATCCAAGAATTAGACTTGGAAGATAATTGGTACCTTGGATATTGCATTCCTCAATGGCAGGTTTCCTCGCTTTTGACAGTGTGTTTTCATTATAGACCCCTGATCGAGAGATTTCATCGAGTGTTCAACCTCAGCTCATTGATTCACATTCGTTGGATTGTACTAGTGTACCTTGGGAGTCATTAACATTAATGGTGATTTCCCTCACACTTGTTAACAGTATACACTAATGACCGGTAATCAAGTGGTTTCTACCATGTTCGACTTTGACACATGTATTCACATGGTTAGATTCATACTATAGAATGATGGAGATGAAGACCCTAGATATTTTCTGACAGATTCAGGTTGTGTTGGAGTATAATCGGTTTGTACTATTGCATAGATCCACATTGTATGTCTCATGGCTATGTTCAAATTTGTGTCTTTAACACATAGATCCACAGTGTATTTTTGGTGGCTATGTTCAGATTTGAGTCATATCGGCATGGATCCACAGTGTATGTTTGGTGGCCATGACCTGTCTTACTTGACATGGATCTTCGCATGTCGGCATTTATGATTTGAGTGATTTGTATTCTGAGTATGGGAATGCCTACCTCAGTGATGATATATTATTGTACTGTATTTCCTTGTTTGTAGGTAGGTTTTCGACTGACTATTCCTTGTTCCCTACACACACTTGACAAAGTATTTAAGCTATTACTATGTTCTAACTTCCTACTTTGGGGTCTCTCTATTACACATTATTTTCATCATCCCTATGACCGTTAATGATGTAAACCTGTTTGTAGTCTTCAGAGGGGTTAGTGGCTTGAGTTCTTGAAGAAAGAAGGGAGAAGAACTTTTCCTAAGAAAAGAAGTTACATTTTCCTTTATGAAAAACTTATTAAAGATGATTTTCGCATGCTGCACTATGGCTAGGGTGCAAGAATGCCCGATTCTCGCAGGCTGCACCATAGTTGGGTTGCAAGAGGTTTGCAAGTTGCTCTATAAGCAGGGTCCGAGAATGCTCATATGTGTGAAAAACAAGCATCTTCTCGATGCCTCTAGAAAGAGAAACTTCCATGGTGAGGTGGAATCCGAATGGTTTGGATCTTACTCACTTTCATGATTTACTGGGATCATCCTAACCTCCTCACCTTATCCTCTTCGGCTTATAAAAGGAGAGGAGTTCTAATGGAGAAAGTTAGTTGTTTTGGGCTTGGATGAGATTGGCTTTTTGGATTAGCTTGGATTGGATTGAGCTTTGGATATTGCTAGCTTGGATAGATGAGCCATTTTGTCAAGATAGATTGTGAATATTATCAGATCTATTCTCTCAAAATTCTTGGAGTGGAAGTGTGTGGGGAATGAAGGACAGTTAGAAGGGACCTTACGACATCAAGGCCATGGTTGTAATCTCTCTTTCACATTTAATATGATACTGTAATATGATTATTTCCTATAAAGCTTGTTGTGTTTTATTGTATGATTTCTTGATCACATACATAGGTTTATATTGATTTTATGCTATTACTATCACTTTGGTTGATTGCATTCTTTTGAAGCTTCATCATTGTATGAGTGTTGAAATGGAGCTAGGATGTCTATGGCGAGAGGAAGCGACGTTTAAACGGTATGTCACCTATCCCTCTTTAGTTAGTAAATTCAATATCTAAAACTTAAGGAAAATGTCATGTTCTAGTGTTTTTTTTTCTAGATCTAGGTGGATCTAGGGAGATCAGTTAGTGTCCGCACCTACCGATTTATCCAATAACATTGTGCGAAGTAATGGTTTTGAGGCTCTATACTTGTAACCGATTGACTGAAGATTGTAAAGAAGAAGAGTTGGTGGATGTAGCCCTAGAGTGGGGGTGAACCACGTAAACACTGTGTTATGTGCTTTGTGTTTTGTATTGATGTATTCATATGTTATATGCTAAGTGATATGATATGTTTAGGTAGATCTATTCATTCTTGGTGCTTATTATATGTGATATTGTTAGATATGATCTAGATATTCATGCTTAGTGCTTGATATGCTCATTCTGATCCATTTGTATATGTTAAGTTCTTGAATATTGTTTATTAGTGTGAGTACTATGAATCTCTATTGTATCAGCGAAGTGAATAGTGATTACATATTAAGGAATTGACGGTGCTAAGAGCTGTATTAAGTATTATAATCAAATATCTGTGTCCCAGTTAAGGTTACAGACACTATAGTCTTGCAACCACCCCTACCTCTACCTTGGGTGAGACTTCATCTTCTTTGCAGGTGTTGCCAAAAGGGCCAGTAGTTAGGGTTTTGTTGGTGCGTTGTTGTAGCGTTGAACCCTGGGTCTTCCCCTATGCCAACAAAAACATCTAGGATTTATTCACAAAGTAAAAGGATTTGTTGTTGCAACTGAAGGTTTGCAGGGTCAATAAATCAAAGGAGGAAAATAAAATGCTTCTCACCATTTTGTCGAAACTTGGTCTAGAATACTCTGTCTTTGTTTCCACATTCCACACTCAAATATTCACTATTGGAGCATCCTGGACTATACCCTCTTTGGGTAACTTCATTGAGGCCCTAATTCAGGAGAAAGATAAACTCATCAAAATTGGTGTAATAAAAAAATCCAAATCAAATGCACTTGTTGCACATGATGGCATTAGTTCTCAAAATCATAAATATAAAGTGAAAGGAAAAAACAAGTGACATGCATAGTCTAAGACGGAAGGGTACTCCAAACCATTCAATGATTCCTCAAGATCCAAAAGTGGAAAAGGAAAGAAAGGGCATAATTGTACCTACTGTAATCGAGGATTCCATTCAAAATCTTCATGCATGAAGAAGAAGATAGACCTTATGACTTATATTCTTCAAAAAACAACCTTGGGGATCAAATTCATAAGGGTTCTAAGAAGAAGCCTAACTGTCATGCTCCCAAAGGTAATCATCATGCATTAGTTGTTGTTCACTCTTCATTTGATTCCTGGATCATGGATTTAGGTGAATCCCACCATATGGATGCTACACAGGATATTTTATATTCTTTGTCTTCCTGCAATGGTCCTTTGTTATCGAGCTAATTGTTAAGTGTTGACACAAATCAATCCCCCTAGATCCACCTAGATCTAGACCAGAACAAGACATTACATGGCACTTTCCCTAGGCTCTAATCATCGAATTTACTATCAAACAAGAGATGAATGGCATACCTTTGAATATCACTTCCTTATATCTGTTATGTCCTCGCTCCACTCCGATGTTCTTATGGTATTGGATCTGCAATAACACAAACCAAACAAAGTGAAAGAAACAATTGTATACTCAATGAAATCTTATACATGTGATCAAGGAGTCATGTAATAAAATGAGAATGATTTTATGAGAAAGAAACATGCCACTGTATTATATAATGTGGAAGAAAGATACAACTAGATGCCTTGATGTTGTCAGGTTCCTTCCAACAGTTCCTTGCTTCACAAAAACTTCTAATCCATGGATTCTGAGACTATAGATCTGATAGCTACTCACAATCTATCTTGACAAATCAAAGCTCAAATCCAACATACAAGGTCCAAAAACTCCAAGCTACAAAACTCAATAACAAGCTAATCTCATTTTCTCCATGAGAGTTCCTCTCCTTTAATAAGTTGAAGAGGATAATGTGAGGAGGTTAGGATGATCCCACTAAATCATGAAAGTGAGTAAGATCCAGACCATTTGGAGACTACCTCACCATAGAAGCTTCTCTTTCTAGAAGCATCGAGAAGACACTCATTTTTCCCACATACAAGAATTTTCACACCCTAAATATAGAGCAACCTGTGGAAAATCCACAACCTAGCTATAGAGAAAGGGGAAGAAATCAGGCATTTCCACACCTTGTGTATAGTGCAACCTGTGAAAATAATAGGGTGTTTACAAAGGAAAATAAAACTTCTTCTCTCACTAAAATTTCTTCTCCCTTCTTTCTTCAAGAATTCAGGCCATTGACCCATCTGAAGGAAACAAATATGTTTACATCATTAACGGTCATAGAGATGAAAAATATAATGTGTAACAGAGAGCCCGTAAAAGTATGAAGTTAGAACATAGTGATAGCTAAAATACTTTGTCGAGTGTGTGTAGGAAACAAGGAACAGTTGGTCAAAAACCTGCCAACAAACAAGAAAATATAATACAATAATATATCATCATTGAGGTAGGTATTCCTATACTCATAATACAAATGACTCAAAGCATAAATGCCAAGATGCAAAGATCCATGTCAAGTAATATAGGTCATGGCCACCAAACATACACTGTGGATCCATGCCATTATGACTCAAATATGAACACAACCACCAAGCATACACTGTGGATCTATGTGTTAAAGACTCTAATTTGAACATATCCACGAGACATACAATGTGGATCTATGAAACAATACAATATGAATATAGTCCAACACAACCTGAATCTATTAGAAAAGATCCAGGGTATTTCATCTCCACCACTCTATTGTACGAATCTATCCATGCAAATGCATGTGCTGGAGTCGAATATGGTAGAAGCCACTTTATTACCGATCATTAATGAATACCATTAACAAGTGCGAGGGAAATCACCATTAATGTCAATGAATCCCAAAGTACTCTAGTACAATCTAATGAATATGAATTAATGAGCTTAAGTCGAACACTCAGTGGAATCTCCCAATCAGGGGTCAATAATGAAAAGCCATTGTCGAAAGAGAGGAAACTTTCAATTGAGGCATGCAAGTTCCAAGGTACCAATTAGTTTCTAAGTCTAATTCCTGGATAATTAGTAGAAGTCGACAGGAAAATACTCATCACAGGAGGGCCTTATTAATGTATCCCTCATCAATGACACAAAACGGGTAAAAATATTTGAGGTAGATCAAAGTAAAAAATGATTTAGGACTGACTCAAGGATGGTCGACACAATATAAGGCTTAAGGACTGCAAAAACGACCGACGCAATAGAAGGATTTCCAGTTTGAACTTCTCTTTGAACATATTGATGACACGACAACTGTCTTGGAAAAACTGACTCAAAAACAAGGATCATAGACCAATTTGTAATCTTATAAAGAAGTATGATCAAGATACAAGTGGATTTTCCAACCTAGACACAAAGCGAGTGAAAGGGTGTCATGTTCAAAGTTGACTCTTCGATAGAATACATGTTTAGATACATTTCTTTCCCAATTTTTTCCCCACCATTTCTGATGAGTACCTCTTTATTTTACACAAGCTTGAGGAGGATAACATATGCTTGAACTGTAAGCTCATCCTTCGAATGAGTCCTTCAGAGTATATTTAACGAACCTTAAGAAGGAGTGGTTCATTCCCATATGGGCCTTTTGATGTTTGTTTTACAAATCCAAAAAGAGAAAACTCAGGGGTTTTTCAAGTTTAGAGAGTCTGAAAAACACTTAAAGAAAACTCAAAAATGTCTTTTTTTGTAAAGTACTCTGATGAGACCAAAAAAGAGATAAACTATCGCTCAACAAACGTGTTTTCTAATACTTTAACAAGCATCAAAAGAACAAGAATGATCGACAATCTTTTCATATTTAGAGAGTTTTAAAAGAGCTTAAAGGGAACTCCAGGGGCTTTCATTTTTCGTATAACATTTACGAGTCCGAAAAAGTGAAGTATACTCGGTTACATTCTCATTGATTTACGAGTATGAGTGGCGCATACCCCTGACCCTTGGGCCAAGGTCCGCTCAGGATTGGTCTAAATTCTCCTCGAGCTGAAGCGGCTCCTTTGGTTCCCTGTTGGAACCTTCAACGAATCCACAGGTCCTTTATGAGTTATTCCTACGTGATTAAACACAGGGCTCTAACTCTACACACCTGATCAACAAATATGACTGGGACTTTTACCGAAAAGGAAATTTTGGATTTCACGACTTCACGAATCCTGATGTAAGTTCCTTGACTCTTCAACCTCTAAAACCCGAAATGTCAACAGGGGTTGACTCCTTCAATGCACCATATACATGCCACTTTTTTCCCACTAATTTCATATTTTCGAGACTTGAGTGAACAACCAACAATCGTTCCTCTTCCCTTATGATTCCCCAAATTCCGAAAATTCTCCTTTGGCGCACCTTTTGGCGTTTCGTGCTTCATGATTTTGGGAGTTGTGTTGACCATGCAACTCTACTTCTTGAGTCCTGAAACCCCGAAACCCGATTGGGGCCCAATGACTATTGTTCCTCAACCTTTCGGGAATTTTTCCTTTTCGCTCTTCGGGATTTCGCAACTCACGAAAATCCACAGCTGAGAGTTTCCTTACCTTTCGAAACTCTGATTCCCAAATTTCTGAAGCCTCACCTCCCACGTGGTCTATGGCTGAGATCTTCCTCTATCCAATGGCTCTGGATATTTCAGGATTTCGCGAACCGGGAGTTTGAAACTCTTGATTCCAAAATCACATCCTCCTCTACTCCCTGAACCCCAAAATGTCGAAATGTTGAAATGGGCTCAACAACGACTAGCCCCTGACCAAACCTCGGTCCATGTGACTACTTCCTCCGTGACCACAGCCCTACTCCAAAGACATGTCGTGTTTCGCGACTTCTAGGCTTTCAATGTAAAGTTCCCCAACTCCTTGTCATCGAAATTTCTGAAATGTCGAACCCCTAAATGCCGAAATGTCGAACCCTCATGCTCCTCCTTTGCAAATCCCTAAAATGAGAAAGATCAATGTTCCATGGACTCTGCCTAAGCGACGCATACATGCCACTTGTCTCCTCCGCTGTACTTTTCTTACGAGCTACGTTGCTACCACATGTCGCATGAGACCTCAGCTCTCGACGTTTCGCGACTTTAACGATCAAGGCGCAACTTCTTCACCCTTCGAAACCCCGATACGCAATACCACACAGAGGTTCTGATCCAACAGTTCTCTTGTGGTTTGGATCCAATGATCTGGATCTCCTTCCTTGCTCCTCGCAACTCAAGACTTGGAGAAACCAAGAAGTTGGTCTACCCTCCAAACTCACGAACCCCGAATTCATGAAATGATCCAACGACGTGGGTTGAAACGAGATCAATGACTCATATTGATCCTTGAATCTTGGGTGATGGGATTCTTCGGCCTCTAACCACCTTGCAACTCTGCAAGATCCAACGACTCTCGCAACTTCGACACTTCCTTCACGAAGGCCTCTCACCATCCATTTCAGTTGCTCTCCTGCGTGACCTCCCATAGGTTAAACTCTGTGTGCCTTCCCCTGGATCCGATGACTATCAGCTCTTTGCACAAGATCTGATGACCCATATCTCTTTCTCTCCAGCTGATAAAATGACAACTATGCTCTCTCCTGAGCTTTGTCGACTCTGAAACCTTGAAGGGTTCCTCGAATTCCTACTTCTCTTTGTTGTTATTCTGTGCACAACAACACTATCCTTCCTGAGCTTCAAAACTTGAACCTCTAAGGAACTCAACCCTTTTCTCTCCTTTCAAAGGAGAATTTGATGCCCTCTTGGAAACCTTCTACTCAAGTACTCCTTGCTGAACAAACAGAGTATTCAACAACTCTATGAGTGTCTTTCTCCTTGACACTTCTCCTTCTCTGAACTCAAATTGAGTTCCTTCAGTGCACTCTATGCACTTACTCAATTCCCACCTGACAGAGTTCTCCAGAATCTTCAGTGACTCTGTCTTCTTGCAACTTCTTCACCCTTCGAAACCTCGATACACGATACCACGCGAAGGTTCTGATCCAACGGTTCTCCCGTGGTTTGGATCCAATGGTCTAGATCTCCTTCCCTACTCCTCAAAACTCAGGACTTGGAGAAACCAAGAATTTGCTCTACCCTCCAAACTCACGAGCCTTGAATTCGCGAAATGATCCAACAACATGGGTTGAAATGAGATCAACGGCTCATATTGACCCTCGAATCTTGGGTAGTGGGATTCTTTGACCTCTAACCACCTTGCAATTCTGTAAGATCCAAGGACTCTCGCAACTTCGACACTTCCTTCACGAAGGCCTCTCACCGTCTGTTTCAGCTACTCTCCTACGCAACCTCCCAGAGGTTAAACTTCGTGCACCTTCTCCCATATCTGATGACTATCAGCTCTTTTCACGAGATATGATGACCCATATCTCTTTCTCTCCATCTGATCAAATGATAGCTATGCTCCCTCATGAGCTTTGTCAACTCTGAAACCTTGAAGGGTTCCTCGACTTCCTTCTTCTCTTTGTTGTTACTCTATGCACAACAACACTATCCTTCATGAGCTCCAGAACTTGAACCTCTAAGGAACTCATCCCTTTTCTCTCCTTTCAAAGGGGAATTTGGTGCCCTCTTGGCAACCTTCTACTCAAGCACTCCTTGCTGAACAAATAGAGTATCCAACAACTTTGTGAGTGTCTGTCTCCTTGACACTTCTCCTTCTGTGAACTCGAATTGAGTTCCTTCTGTGCACTCTATGCACTTACTCAATGCCCACTTGGAAGAGTTCTCTAGAATCTTTAGTGACTCTATCTTCTCACTAAACTTGAAATAGAGTTCTCCTCAATGCATCCTATGCATTTTCTCAATGCCCTCCTGGCAGAGCTTCCACAGAACCCTCAGTGATTCTATTTTCTCTGTGCCTTCCTCTGCACAGTCTTCACCTACAAGGTGTTTAGAAACCTTGAGGTTTCTCCCCTTGAGTTTAAGACTTCCTTTGGTGTGCCCTCTTAGCACATCTTTGTCTAGAATTCTGCAGAATTCATAAGTGCACTCCTTGCATTGACTTACAAAACTCGCAGCGTTCTGTCACGCAACTTCTCGCATGAAGCCTCAAAGAACCAGACGTGAAATCAGTAAACCCATAGATAAAAAAATCTATCTATCCCTGCAAATGAACATCTAACATACATCTACAACATATCATAAACACATAAATACATTCACCAACAAACACAGCATAACATGCAGGAAAAATTGCTCTGATTGTATTAATATGAAATGCCTCTTTACAATGTGTTTGAGCTCAAACTGTAACAGAGTCTCGACTCTCTTCTCCTCTCTACTCTTACTCATACTCTTGCACTCTTAACTCTATATAGATACAAAGAAGATCTTTTTTTTACAAAGAGGGGATCCTCGAGCTCTTCCCTCCATATCACCAACTCTCATTAATTTACATTCAATTATATTGAATGGTTGTCTAGTCCGAATTAATCTAGATCTCATCCTTACAACCATTTAAAGAAACCTTTATCTAAAGCCTGTGCACATGCATGGATTTTGGCTTTACCAACCTTACAACATTTAATACAATTTCCAAATTTTGAAAAACGAGAGGGTTGCACCTCTCTCCTTCTGTTGAATGCGTGCTTTGATGTGCTGGCTGGCTGGTGCATAACTGGCTTGGAGCAATGCTCTTGCATCAATGAGAAAGAACAAAGACTAAGCTTGTGATTGTTTTCATTTTTACGCAAGATTAGAAAAAAACAAAACTATGCTTGGGATAGATTTTATTTTTACACAAGCTTAAAAACTAAACAAAACTATGCTTGGACCTGGTACACAAGCTCTAACAAGAGGAAACTATTCTTGGACCTAGTTTCATTTTTACACAAGCTCGAACCAGAGGAAACTATGCTTGAGGTAGGTGGTTTCATATTTACACAAGCTTGAACCATAGAAAATGATGCTTGAACTTCCCAACGTATTATTCAGGAATGGTTGGTACTTATCCCCCAACTTAAGAAGCTAGCGACTCTACTTCAACATGAAGTCCAGAGGCTAGAAGCAATTCCCCCCAAGCTTCATTTTATCCAGCGACACAAGCAGATGAGATGAAGCTTTAAATAGTATACGTAGGACTTGACCCAAATTGAGAGGGGGAAATTGTTTCATTTTTAATGAACTTGACACATGAGAAGAACTATGCTTGTGACTTGAGGTATAACCTCCAGACCACTATTTCATTTTTTAACAAGCTTGAAATCAGAAAACCATGCTCAAGGCTGGTTTCATTTTTAAATGAGATTTAAATTATAAAACCATGCTCAAATCTACTCTTATTGATCATGGCTTCCAAGAGGAAAATGCTCCGGGAGGACACCAAGTCAAGGGACAAAACTCGGTCACGGATTCCAAGAGATATTCACTGGATGGAAGAGACATAATCTAGAAGGACACCATGTTGAGGGTCGCGATAGGGGTAGAGAGATCAAGCTCTAAAAAACCTATTGAAGAGATCACCATGTCAACTACTGGATCTAAGTCATAAGAGAATGAGCTTACAGTGAGAGACTCATCTTCATCAGTAGTTGAAGGAATGGGAGATAATGCCACATAATTAACTTGTGGCAGAGATGATACCGTCTGCATATAAGAACCATTTAGGGAGGTCATCCAATCAGGACCGATGAATGAAATTTGATCAATAGTCACAATTCTTCCATCGTGAGGGAAATATATCACACGAAAAAGAGTGGACACAATAGATTTCATGACATAGACATAATCCCGCCCAAGGAGTAAAGCGAAATCCAAGGGGTCTTGGACTACCATAACGTCAATAAAGACAATTTTCCCACCCAAAGTTACAGGAAACTGAGGAAGGGTCCCTAAAGGTTGATTGGTTCTTTTGTTAAAAGCTAACATATTCTGTGTAATTGGTGCAAGTTGAGGAAAAACCAAAGCTTGTCAAGCAATAGAGGAAAAAATACTAACAAAAGCACCTTCATCTATCAATGTATGAGGAATGTCTTGATGACAAATTTGTACTTTAATCTAGAAAGGAATGTGAGAGGGAGGATGAGGTCCAGTTAGCACACCCTAATTAAAAAGGATGGCCTCATTACTTAGAGGAGGTTCCATGGGAGAAGGAGGAATGACCCTCGACACAGTAGATTCTGTATCAACGAGAAAAACATGGAAGTATTGGGTTTACTCTCTAACGAGAGAGTAGGATCGACCGATGGCAAGATTAGACCAACCACTTGGTTTTCATTCAAGGGGAGAATGGGGTCGACGGGTGGAAAGGGATCAACAGATTGGGTTTCACTCTCTAACGGGAGAGTGGGATCGACCGAGGATGGAATCAGATCGACCACTTGGGTTGAACTCTCTAAAGGGAGAATGGGATCCACCGAGGATGGGATCAGATCGATTACTTTGTCAACTAGTTCAACTAAGGATGTGACCAAATTGACTACATGATCAATCGGATTGACCGATGAAGGGGCTAGATTGATCATTCCATCAACTACAGGTGGGTCGAGAGTAAGCCTCCGATAAGAAGCTAGAAGTTGGGGATGTGAAATAGTCATGTCTTCCAGTAATTTAGAGGCTTCATCCATACGAGGGAAAAGGTGAGTTAGATGACTCCCTTTGCGTAACATACATGGGAACTTGACTCTACTTTTCCTCTTCCCAATGGTATCTTGACTAGTTGACAGGAGGTCATCAACATGTTGTTCAGAGGTTGACGACATGGGTTGGTGAGGTTGTGTAGACCATGCTTCTATAACCTTGGATAAACCAGGGAAATCCTTAAGAAGATGGCTACCCTTACAAATCCTGGAAGGGTACTTGTGCTTATGGGTTGTTTGGGTGATCTTGGAATCATCAACACTCCCAGCATGATTAACAATAACTGGTTTATTTCCAACATGTTTGGTAATGGTTGGAATTTTGGACCCTTGTTTAGTTTTCTTCTTCTTCTTATCCACCGAGTTACTAGCTGCAAGGCTTTCACTCGATGAAGAAGATGAAATGGAAGAAGACCTTGCAAGTGAACAAGGCGAAGAAGATCTTACTAGTGAAGAAGGTGAAGTATCAATATGAGGTTGATGTTATTGAGGAGAATTTATTACAACTGAAGCACTAGCTACATTCAGGATTACCTGAGTTGAAAACAACCATACTGGTAATCCATTTGTGAGACCTGGAAGGCTCAAAGTAGCGATATGAGGAGGACCAATGTTTCTGTAGGAAGGAAAAACAAAAGGTTCCCCTGGAAAAGGGGTTCCTTCATTGGTCATTCTGGTAACTAACGCCTTTAAAACAAATATCCAACCTAGAGTCCTCTAAGGAAAACAAACAACACACGCTAAAAATATAGGAAGCAAGCAAACAAACAAAACCTTCTCACAATGAACGCACTAGTTGGTGATGAAATCCAACGTCGCGAGAACAATGGGGCTAAGATAGAACGGGTGGAAAAGTTACGTTGATGACTTGCTTAATGGACTTACACCTTGGTGTGAGCTCCCACACATAATCATGGGTATACCCTCGAAGGATCACGAATGAGTTTGGCCAACATCGATTCCAGGTACCGTGAAGACTTTTCCCTCCACAGTTACCTCGTGTAAAGACCCTAAAGAGGTAGGCCACTAAGGTTACCAACTACAACAGTGATGCCTAGGGAAACAGTCGACAATTTGATCCACGTGAAAAGGTAGGGTATTGATCCAGGTGGATATCGGGGCCACCCACCTTTTCCAAATGGTTTAAAACAGTTTTCTAGCAATTTTGACAATTTACTATTTTTAGCAGGTTTTAACTTCCGGGGCCATTTTGAGGGCCCAAATGAAGGTTTTTTGATATCTAGGTTCTCAATTATAGACAAAGGCATATTGATCCCCCAAAATGAATCTCCTCTACGATACCTTCCCAATGAGCTATCACATGCCTAAAACAGAGATTGTATGCAAAAGTTACGACCCTGGGAAGTTGATGTACTCACTTACCCAAACGGGGCCCACATGACTTTTGGCGCTTCATCTCTTACGGTTAGGTTTTTGGATGTCTAGGGTTTTTGGAATTCCTTCTTATTGTAAAAAGGAATTCAGAGCCTCATTGTAATCATCTTCTTGCGAATGCGAGTAGCCATCACATCTCTTCTGAGAGATAAGCTGCCACCATTCTAGCGAGTCTTTCACTCTGTATTTTTACAGTCTCTATACATTTCTTTCATTAATAGAAATCGTGTATTACTGTATATCTGTGTTTATGGTTGCATCTCTGATACATTTATGTTATATTATTGAATATCTGCGATATCTCTGTGCATTTCTTTATTATATCTTCGATCTCATTTCATGCCGAAAATAATCCGGATCAGTGGTATCAGAGCAGGCTGCTCTTGATCATTTTTTTCAATGCATGTCCCTGACTAGGTCTGATTATAGCAAGTTGGGTCTCGAGCTTGTCTCTCTTGAAGACAATCACTCTCACACACCCAAGAAACCCTCAATGGCAGAAGAAAAGAAAAATGACAGAGCAGACGATCCTATCAATCTATTGCTTGAGAAAACTCTCACGCGACAAAGGGACGAAATGATGGAGAATTTTGCCCACATCCTTCAACGCCTGCTGATAGCATCAGGTGAATTTTCATCAAGTGGCCACTTTGGAGGCACCTCGCCTTTCAAGGTACAAGTTAATTTTGATATTTCTGTATTTGAAGGACAGATAGATGCAGAAGCCCTAGAAAAATGGTTAACTCTGCTAGAAGGTTATTTCTTTGTTCACAATTTTTCCGGCAAAGAAAAGATCACCTTCACACTCCTTAAAGCTCTCCCTCATGTCAAACATTGGTGGGAAACTTACTGGGAGAAAAGTTCCAGAGAGGAGTCTGGAATATATGGGGCCGATCCCACTTGAATTTTTTTTGTGGATGCAGTAAAAGAATAGTATTACCCTGTTGGCAATTATGAGGACCAGTACATGAGATGGACCACACAGTGGCAAGAGAGGGGCCAAGAAGTTCTGGAGTTCACCAATACCTTCCATACATTGTACACCAAGATGGGTATCAAAGACCTCGAGTGACATTTGGTTTTGAAATACCGTGGGGCTCTACACAGATAGATCTAGACTGAAATGGATTTTCTGGACATCTCATCACTCGGTGATGCTTATCGATGTGTTGTTAAAATTGAGAAGAAATTTAAGAACCAAAACAAACAGGAAATCAGGTCTGCAAATCCACAACAACCAAAGTATGAAAAAGACGGCCCTAACAAACAGTCTCCTAAAAACCATTCCAAGACACAGGAAAATACGGGTCATGGGAAGACAAAGAAGGACACTGGAAAATGGTGTGATTTCCACAAAATCCCCTTGCACAACACCGATGAATTTCGTTCAAAACAATCATTTGTGACTGAGATCAAAGACAAGGAGTCGAACCCTGATTCAGAATCTGATTCTGAAAATACTAGTAAAGGTAAAATCAATGACGCAGACCCCACTACTATTGTCACGACCACAACAATTCAACCAGAAGAACCAATAGATCTTGAAGAGGGGGATCACCTTTTTCATTCACAGATGTGGGTGAAGGGGACCCTGCTGCATTTTATTGTTGATAGCGGAAGCAAAAAAAAACTCATCTCAGCAGAGATCATCAAACAGTTGGGATTGTCGACAAAACCACACCCGCAACCATACAACATCGGGTGGCTTCGACAAGGACGAGATCTCATTGTCAGCCAACAGTGTTGATTGTCATATGGCATCCAACCCTTCAAGGATGAGGTATTATGTGATGTTTCCCCAATGGATGTTTGTGATGTTCTCTTGGGCCAACCATATATGTGGAGACGTCATATTGTTTATGAGTCTCGAGCCCATAGTGTCATTGTTACTTTGGGGGGTCATCTCTATAGAATACCAGAGGTAGTTTTGACTACTGTTCCACCTAAAAAGTGATGCAAGGTAGTATCTCATACTGCAAAATTCATCTTCTTCACAATCTGTTCAAAAGGAGAACAAAATGACACTACAACCACTACAACCTTTCCCTAAGTACCTTCTATCCAACAGAAGCAAGTCGACAAGGATGCAGCAAAGTGAAAAGATTCCTTCTTCACATCGTCCTCTCATGTATATAGACTTTTTTAACAGCCTCAACTTCAACAGGTTCATGGCATATTTCCACAAACTGAGCAGTGCGACGTCTCTAGCAAGACAAACAACTCACCAAGATGCAGATTCAACAAACGTTTTTCCCTCGCCCCTAGGAACTCAATGCAATAGATACCATTGCTTCCTAATCAGGGAGGATTGATCCAAGTGGATATCGGTGGCCACCCACCTTTTCCAAATGGCTCAAAACAGTTTTCTGGCAATTTTGACAATTTACTATTTTTAGTAGGTTTTAACCTCTAGGGCCATTTTGAGGGCCCAAATGAATTATTTTCAAGATATAGGTTCTCAATTATAGTCAAAGACATTATTTATCCCCCAACATGAACCTCCTTGACGATACCTTTCCAACGAGCTATCACACGCCTAAAACGGAGATCGTATGAAAAAGTTACGACCACAGGAATTTGATGTACTCACTTACCCAAACGGGGCCCACATGACTTTTGGAGCTTCATCTCCTAGGGTTAGGTTTTTCGATGTCTAGGGTTTTTTGCATTCCTTCTTATTGTAAAAATTCCTTCAGATCCTCATTGTAATCATCTTCTTGCGAATGCGAGTAGCCGTCACATCTCTTCTCAGAGATAAGCTGCCACCATTCTAGCGAGTCTTTTGCTCTGTATTTTTACAGTCTCTATACATTTCTTTCATTAGTAGAAATCATGTGTTACTGAATATATGTGTTTATGGTTGCATCTCTGATACATTTATGTTATATTATTGAGTATCTACGATATCTTTGTGCATTTATTTATTATATCTCCGATCTCATTTCATGTCGAAAATAATCCGGATCAGGTATCTAGTCCAAAATGAACTCGAAAGGCTTCCACTCATCATTGTGGGTATACCTTCAAGTGACCCCCATAATACACTCAATCTCTACACCAAGACCAACAAATCAGGGTGAGTAACTTTTCCAGTCTCAATGTGACCTCGTGATTCACCCTTGTGTGAGAAGGACTTCCCAGGACAAAATGTAGCAAGTGGATTTCACCACTCCCTAACTCAAGATTTTATGTTTGTTTGCAGATTTGGAAAGTTATCTTTCACACCTATTCCAAAGCTCTACAACTAATCTAATATAGGTTTGTTACCATAAAAATATAAAAAATTCTAATCAATTTTTATAAGCGCTTTATTTTTAAGGTTGTTGTTACTCAAGAGGAAAATGGCGTGGCCTAAATGATGTTTTGACCGACTCTAAACAATGCAAATAAATGAGAATGAAATATTTTCATTTCGATGAAAGATATATTACGAGGAGAAAACGTTTATCATTCCCTGATGCACAATGTCCGAAAATTTTAATTAAACTCAGCAATATCAATATTCTCAAGAAATGAGCAAAAGAGACTGTACACCAATACACTATTCTTCCCCGCCCCCCCTCCCCCGCCCATGAGGTGGAATGTTTTTAGAATTCAAGATAAAAAAAAACGTCAAAAATCGTGCAATTTCTCTACTTCAAATGCAAGCATGCCCTCAATCTAATATAAAGCAAGATTTTTATTTATTTTTTTGTTTCAAAGATAGCTAAAAGAAATAGCAACTCTCTTATAAACCAAATCAACCCAAACACATTTTCTATTTTAACACAAATTATTTAATAAAAGAAAAATAAGTTCTTTCACCAAACAATTCTAAAGAAAAAACAATGCTTTGTAAACAAATTTTCTCTTTTAACACAAATTATTTAATAAAAGAAAAATAAGTTCTTTCACCAAACAATTCTAAAGAAAAAACAATGCTTTGTAACTGAAAGACACTCAAAGCAAGAGACTGAATATTTCAAAAGAAAACAAAGAAAAGATGGCTAAAACCAGTTTCAAAGATGTCTAGAATATTGTAAATCGGTCATAATCAAACCCAAAAATTCACCCCAAACCCAAATCCAAGATCTGGGTAAGGAAAAACCATCAAAAATCAAAATTTTCACAATTGTCGCATGCTGTAGACTAATACATTGTGTTGATTCCTGATCATCGCAGGCCAGAGGACCAATACAGTGTGGAAACGCTGCACTGTGTAAAAAATATAGGGTGCTGAAATCAAATATCGTCACACTGTCCCTCAAAGCAGGGCGTGGAAATCAAAGTAAAAAATGAAAAAATAAAAAGTAAGAAGGTTTTTCCAATGTGGTTTAATCAGTCAGAGAGTCAAGCTGGATCTCCTAGTCACTCAGAAAATAGAATCCAAGAAATCAAAGAAATAAATCAAGGAAAAATAGGAAAACAATCTATTCCCCAGTGGAGTCGCCAATTTTGTTATCGGGCTAATTGTTAAGTGCGGACACAAATCAATCCCCCTAGATCCACCTAGATCTAGAATAGAACAAGACAGGACATGGTGCTTTCCCTGAGCTCTAATCATCGAATTTACTATCAAACAAGAGATGAATGACATACCTTTTAATATCGCTTCCTTATATCTTTTTTGTCCTCGCTCCGCTTTGGTGCTCATGTGATATTGGATCTGCAATGACACAAATCTACCAAAGTGAAAGAAACAATAATATACTCAATGAAATCTTATACATGTGATCAAGGAGTCATGTAATAAAATGAGAATGATTTTATGAGAAAGAAACATGCCACTATATTATATAATGTGGAATAAATATACAACCATATGCCTTGATGTTGGCAGGTTCCTTCCAACAGTTCATTTCTTCACACACACTTCTAATCCACGGATTTTGAGACTGTAGATCTAATAGCTACTCACAATCTATCTTGACAAAGAAAATCTCAAAGCCAACATACAAGCTCCAAAAACTCCAAGCTACAAAACTCAATAACATGTCAATCTCACTTTCTCCATGAGATTTCCTCTCCTTTTATAAGATGAATAGGATAAGGTTAGAATGATCCCACTAAATCATGAAAGCGAGTAAGATCCAAACCATTCGGAGGCCAACTCACCATAGAAGATTCTCTTTCTAGAAGCATCGAGAAGACGTTCGCTTTTCCCACGTACAGGAATTTACACACCCTAGCTATAGAGTAACCTGTGAAAACTCTGCAACCTAGCTATAGAGCAAGGTGCAGAAATCAGACATTTTTGCACCCTGTGTATAGTGCAACCTGCAGAAATCTTCCTTAATAGGGTTTTTACAAAGGAAAATACAACTTCTTCTCTCAGTAAAATTTCTTCTCCCTTCTTTCTTCAGGAATTCAGGCCACTGACCCCTCTGAAGGAAACAAATAGGTTTACATCATTAATGGTCATAGATATTACAAAAATAATGTGTAACATCCTCCTATCCTCATGGGGGATGAATATCCAATCGAGGTCTCCAGAAAAGGGAGAGTAGAACTAGATCATGGACGTTTTGATATTTTTCTTCATGTTCATCAACTTTCCGTGAATCTTCTCTCAGTGTATCATATTACACACTCAGGCTCAAGAAAAAAGGTGGAGTTCACACCAATCTCCATGTCCATATTCGACATGCAAGAAAAATCCAGGATTGTTGTTAGGGAGGTAAATAATCAATCTCAGTTATACACTTTTTATAATTTTATTGAACCTGATTCCTCTGTACTACTAACACATGTTGATGACAGTAGTAAATTATGGCACAAGAGGTTTGGTCACCTAAACTTCAAGAACATGGAACAAATTAGAAATAAATGGAAGGTCGCTAGATTACCTGATATCCACTTTTCCAAAGGGGTTTGTGAAGGATGTGTCCTTGGAAAGCAACCTCAAGAGAAGTTCGATAAGGGGAAGGCTCACAATGCTTCCTCTCCATTAGACCTGATTCACAATGATCTCATGGGCCAATTTATGCATCCATCTATCAACAAGGAAAGGTACATGCTCACATTTTTGGATGATTATTGACGTTATACTTGGGTACTTTTTCTCAGGAATTAGTTCGAGGTATTTGAGTATTTCAAAGAGTTCAAAGCACTTGTTGAGACTCAATAAGGGAGAAATATTAAATCCCTCCATACATATAATTGGGGTGAGTACATAAACAAAGATGTTAAAACTATTTGTCTTAAGTATGGGATACGATTGAAACAAATAGTATCATATACTTTGCAGCAGAATGGGGTTTCTAAGAAGAAAAAAAGATCTCCCAAAGAGATGGATGCCATTAGCCTTATTGGTGGTTTCCTCACCTTTGTCAGCAATTTTTCATCATTGGTTGCTATTCAGAGGGTCTTTTTCGTGTACCGCTTGCATTTGGCACACACGAAAGACGCACAGGGTAGTTGGTTCGTGAACATGTTCTTTGTCTAATATTCACTAAATCATGAAGCTCCTTCTTTGTTCCTCGTCCTGACTGATGAGAGATGCCTCAATGCTCTCCTTTCAGCAAGTCTCTTTCCATCGAATTTAGTTCATTTATTTTGGATATGGGACCTAGAGTTTTATGAGTACCTTGAGGCTTGCAGTCATTAGTGGCAGTCTCTCTTTCCATTGATAGATGGGAATACATCAATGTCTCCTCATCAATGGATTTGTCAAGTGTTCGACATCGACTCCTTTTTCACACTTGTAGGAATGTACTTAGCACCTTGATACCTACTTTCATTATTGATAGGTTGTCTCGCATTTGTTAACAATATACCTCAATGACCGATAATCAACTGATGTCTCATCGTGTTCAACCTCAAGTCCTTTATTCACATGATATAGACTTGCACCTTTGGCGGATAGTGTAGAAGACTTGAATCACTATGTGGCCACAACTTTCCTGAGTTGTTGCTTCCCCTTCATTGGACCAGTACCTATTTGACTTCAATGATCATGGGAGATCAGATTGTACTTCGTGGTATACAAATATCTTCAGATTGATTTTGAGACTGGTTTCACTAGCCCTTGTTCATGACTATGAAATTTTCTGGCATGTAACCACATTTGTATTTTCCTATTCATGGCCATGAATACTTGTTTGGTATATTTTCCACATGGATCTGCATTGTATTCTCCGCAGCCACGTATGCAAAGTCAGTACATAATGTAATGAACAATTGAGTTCGTCTAGCTAGTTCTCTACCACTCCACTTCTGGGTTATTTATAATGTATTTCGCCATCGCAGATACTCCTCTAATCTCACACATTAGGGGGCATCTGTTATAGAAAGATTTGCCTCACCATTGCTATCTTGCACAAAGGGCCTTTTTTCCATTTCCCTATGTAGACTTATCATCCCTTTTTGATGAATCCAGAGATAAAAATATACATTTTTCCACATATACGCTCCCTATCAGTTATACAAGATGCGTATACGCTTGCTGCTCCACTACAGCTCGCGTATATCGGGATTTGTGCCAGAAAATACAAAATGAGTTCGGGTTTCCATGTCACGATAGAAGATGTATGATCCCTAGACTTCCATACACTGAAAATGTTCCAACTCGGCCCTTTAGTTGCATTCTGAAGGCTATAAGAGCACAATTTTGATCTATGGAAAAGAGGAGAAAGAATTCAACTTTGAGATCAAAGTTACTTTGGAGAAATTACTTCATATTGAGTCTGCATCCCTTTGTCCCTCAAGTCTGAACATAGTGTTCAACCCCCAAGCTCTTTCCCTATTGTTGAGAGGACCACATTGCCTCTTTCTTATGAGCTTGCCTTTGGTGGAAGATTGAAGTGGTGGAGACCCAGTTGGAAGGAACCCGGTTTCTTGGTTTCGAACCATGCCGACATGGAAGTCTGTAATGTTGTCACTTCTGCAGATCAATTATTAATAGAAATATTCCTTTCCCATCCTATTGGTATCTTGCAAATATATGATTATTATCCATGGGCGTGTTTTTAATGTTTATTAATGGATTATGCTATCTAATGTGCTAACCTCTTTTATATCATCACTATGTATTTGCTCTACTTGTTTGTTGAGAGCTTCTTGCAGTTATAAAGATTTGGGTCAAAGTGCTCAACAGTGGAACATCATCAAACGTTGGATTGATGTAGCCCTCTTTCTTATATTGTGCATTATTTTATATAGCATATGTTGGAATTGATTTGATTTCTGCAGTCATACCTGTCTGTTGTGGTTTACCCTTGGCCATAGAGAGTTTATCCCTTGTAACAACCCTTGCTATTTCAGTAGCTAGAGGATGATAATTCCAACATATGGATGTGAAGAATGCGTTTCTTCATGGAAATGTCTCAGAGGATATTTACATGGAGCAACCACTTGGCTTCATACATGATTCATCTTTGGTTTGCAGGATCAAGAAGTATCTATATGGCCTTTAGCAATCACTAAGATCATGGTACACCAATATGGAATCATACTTGTTGTCCCATAATTTTTTGAGATGTAAATATGATTCAAATGTCTACATGCTCAGGAATATTGATTCACTTCTAATTCTAGTTCTTTGTGTGGATGATGTTTTGATCACTGACTTCTCATCTTCATCGATTTCTACAGTGA
Source organism: Picea engelmannii (assembly GCA_009831015.1). Classification (NCBI taxonomy): domain Eukaryota; kingdom Viridiplantae; phylum Streptophyta; class Pinopsida; order Pinales; family Pinaceae; genus Picea; species Picea engelmannii. The sequence continues at coordinate 1,361,127 of ML782231.1, read as the reverse complement.
AGGGGATTATGCATGACAATTTTTTGATGACAGAAATGGATCCACTCCATTACTTACTTGGCCTTGAGATTATGTTAAGGTCCTAACCCGCACATAGGTAGATCAATGTATTCAGATGTAATAAAGGTCAATATTAATAAGGCCTTTCAATAAAATAGAATAAGGAGGATGTAAAAAGACCTAATAGAAGCTTCCGCTTCTAGAAGGATCTTCCTCTAGATGCTTCTCTTAATAAACATATTTAGTATAAATAAGAGTCGAGGATATGAAAACCCTAGCTTGGAGATTATTGTAACACAACGCTACTCGACTGGAGGTTGCCCCCTCGAAGAGGCCTGTGAACATTGCTATCTGAATCAAAGTGCTATTTCTATTGCTATTTCATATATCATTTCTGTGTATTGTGAAGATTATGCTGGATATTTTACTGTTGTTCTTCCATTTCTAGCATTTCATTTCTGTTCTGCATATTTTATATATCTCGTATCTTGCAAGTGGTATCAAAGAACTTTTCTTGGCAGAAATTGTGGGTATTTTTTTTCAGGGTAGAGACGTATTCCGACGTCTTTAAGCCACAAAGATCTGTCGTTACCCGCATAAACCCGCGGTTGAGGGATTCATACACCCAAGATATACAAGTGGTTCTTAAGCGCACATCTGTTGGCCACCCTTGTAACCCCTGTTGGTACCCCTTCGAGTGGTAGTGCATCAGACAAAACCTGTGTAGGGATGGGCCTAGATTTCCTGAAGCCCTCTTTAGATAAACCTATCGGCCGCCGGACTGCTATAGTGTCACCGAGAACAACACTCGGGAAGATACTCTCTAATACCTGGGTAGTCGGGTAGTACGGCTAAGGGTACGGTCTATCCTCCTTAGTTAGTGCCCTGAGATATTGGGACGAGTACTACTGTTGGACCCCGCACGTATATCAGAGAGCTATAGCATAGGGAAAACCCTTGTCTATAGAACCCTTGAATACCTAACCCTTGGAGAACATAAACAAATTAAACCGACAAGATCTATTGCCGCATATCTGTGTTTGGGTTGCTAAGTAAATACACATTTCTCTCTGGTTTAGAATTTGAAGATTTCAACACTGCAGCATTCTTCAGACCAAAGTATAACCCCGCAAAAAAAAAAAAAAAAGTCTGAAAATTTTTAAATCTCACAAATACATTGCATATTTCTAATTAAAAAACTGATTAATCTAAAAAAATTTAATACGTATACACCTACAATTAAGCCTATATAAAAAAAGTTATTTTAAGAAGAAGTTCTCAACCGGGTGGTTCAGCTGCCTTTTTGACTCGGTAAACTCGCTCTGGGTCAATGGGGTAAACTTGGTTCATTTCATTTGGTATTGGATATGCAAGGGGTGGCCAGTCGGAACAGGGTCAAAATATCGGAACAACGCTCTATGGCTGGGAGGTATGCATGGTTCTCGGAACTTGGCAATAAGTTACTCGAGATACCTTAGTTATCTGTCTCCTGTAATGCCACGTATAATTCCTTATTTGGCTTAAAAATGGATGAATTCAACATATCCTTTTGTTGACAATAGCAGAGTGCTCGTTGAAAGAATTGTTGCGCTACCTGTGTCTCTTCTCTTCTTCTACAGATCAATCATTATCTTCCTCTTACTTTTCCTAATTTCAATCATATTCTCCTCTCTTTTGCGGCGGGATTTGTTTTCATCGACAGACGGCTTGTAATTCTTCTCTTACACCTCAGATTGGGAATTGGGTCAGAGCGACATGGCTGGAAAATTGAAAACAATCACAGAGATGAAATTCCCTGGAAATTGAAAGATGAAACCCTCTAAATCGATAAATATAACCCTGGAGAGTGTTTTTCCTAATCAACGGTAGATTCAAAATCTGAGAAATCGGTTTTGCAGAGATCAAATCTGAAGCTGAATCGCATTCGAATGTGCAAGCGATCGGACATCATTAAAAATTGTCTGAAGTGGTTAATGAATTTGGCCAAAGAGAATGTAAATAGTGCCTAGTGTATCTTTCTCCTGCCCTTCGTCCAAACCACATCGCATGGTTGAGTTTTGACCTATGGTCATATGAGCACTTCTGCAACCCTCCCGATCTTTCATTTGCTATTGGGCTTCTCTACCGTCGATGGGMCAGGAAGAGGAATCGTAAGGCTGTGCATAGAGGAATCGTGAGGTGGAACAAGGAACTTGTGAATTCCTCCATGAAACACAACACCAGGGCAGTTTGGTTGGTCATTCAAGAGATCAATTCCACAACCTATAATTTTAATAATGCTAGGCGTTTAGAAAAACACGTAAAGGGATTCATCAATTAGACATCTCCTTTAACATTTACCTGAAATTTACGGCGGTCGCATGGTGCTCTGGTCTTAAATATATTTGGATTCATCAATTCGACAGTTCTTTCCACATTTACCTGTAATTTACGGCCGTCGCATGGGGCTCTGGTCTCAAATATATTTGGGCCAAAGGGGCACTTAGGGTATGGGGAATTCTAGGGTCACATGGGAGCTCCTGGTTCAACCATTGCGGTTTAATTTGAGGAATTTGTTACAGGTGTATAGTCATCATATCTTGAAAGAAACACTCAAGCAGGGATAGCCCAATTTGATCTTTAGCATTTTTAGTGTTTGAATGGATCCCCAACATACATTCTTGAGGGTTCGTTCCTCACATAGTTGATGATGCCTAGGAGTTAGTTGGAATAGCATCACTCAGGGTAGCGATTGTTCTGCTGGAGTTTTAATAGTTATGCACGTCAATTTTGTTCCACGGGTTAGTTTTCCATTTTCTTTTCAAATAGAAGGAAAGGTTGAATTGCACTTTTTTATTTATGGAGTTTTAACTGGTGACCTTTTATAAACATATTTATGACAATTGGTGTTTGATGATTCCATGGGATTGAATTTGTGACATTTACATCTATTTGATTATACTTGGTGTTTGATTTTGTAACCTTTTACATACTTGTTTTCCATAATTATGTGGCATTTACATGTATTTGATTATACTTGGTGTTTGATTTTGTAATCTTTTATATACTTCTTTTTCATAATTATGATTTGGTGATCGATAATTGAATTTGTGGCCTTTTGCATGGATTTTCTCATAATTGGGTAGGTTAGTCTATGTGGATTGAAATTATGACTATTTACATACTTTCTCATAATTAGTGTTTGGTGATTTCATGGGATTTAACTTGTGAAATTTTACATGTATTTGATCATAAATGGAGTGTTTCCAATTTATGGATTTGAACTTGTCATCTTGTAATTTTTTAAGATGTAATGTTTTTGTAATGGAGTTTGGTGGTTCAATTGGGATGGGGATTAAACTCATGGCCTTTTCCATATATATTTATCACATTTGTGAGTTTGGTGATTATTTTGAGATTGAACTTTGTGATCATATATATATGCATATTGTAAATGGGGCTTATATTACATGATAATTGATTAATTCTCTAAATATTGTAGTTGTGGTTATTTTTTTCAAACACCACTTCAAGATACTAACAAAAGGACCTTGTAAACTAGGTATATGTTGTTAGTGTTGGACACACCTACCACACTTAGAGGGGGGGTCAATGAGTGTGGGACTCTTTTTCCCAAAACTTCCCTCTTGCACAAAAACTCATGTAACGGACAGCGTCGTACGACAACCATTCTAGTAACAGGTGCAAATTTTTTTGTGTTTAAGGTGTGTGCGCGCGTGTAGAAGTAACAACACACATAACTGTGCGACGCCCTGGACAACCGACAAGACGCAACCACGATGTTCATCACAAGAATACTAAAGGCACACGACGAGCAACCACAAACAATGTAGGACCATAGGCATAAGGTGCACAATGCAAACATTTAGCGACAAAGTAAACCTGACCACCCACCCGTCCTACCCTGCAAGGTTAGGACCTCCAAGACACATAATCAACGCTCAAGCCCAGGTTCCCGTCGATTTTAACCATTTAAGGTCTCAGGGCTGGCGACTGTTCTGAGGAACATGGAGGTGTCTACATCCCACTCGACACAACAGACCAAGCAACCAACTGACCACGATCAAGTGAAACATACATAAGAAGAACGACTTTGCTCCTTACGGAAGGTGCGTGACAAGAGGACTCCAACGACAGAACACAAATTCAACATTAATCACATGAACAACCAACCCAATATACTAATGGGGTAATTTAAGGTACAAATTTCAGGTTAACGCACCACCCATGTTATTAATCATTAATTAATTAATACCATATCGCTGGCATGAAACATTAACTGTCTTTCATTGTGTCACAATCCGGACCATGAGTTTACCATTATCCTACCTCTTATATGCTACGTTAATTGCTACGACCCTTAATTTAACAATGACCTTACAAGATTAGATCATTCACTAAGGTTCAATAGTAATGCACTAAAAATGATATCATACTTAGGTAAAATCAATAGGAGAAACAACATACAACATAAATTAAATGACAAGGTTAAAAAGGCATTAGTGGATGTGACACTATCCATACTTAAAATGACAATAGTTAAAGATAACAATTTATTTAGAGAGGCTCCTATATGGACATAGCAACATGATTATAGGAATCTTAACTTGAAATACAATACACATCATAATTTTTAAAAAGGCAACCTTATGATATAATAGAACTTAAGAAGGATTATAACTAAATGAACAATTAATTAATAAGTCAATACATAGCAATATAACAATGACATCTTAATTCTAGGTAACATCCCAATGGAATTCCATATAACCTCACCCTTAAAAGTGGCAAAATACCCATAACTAAATGACACTTTTTAGGAAGGAACAATATTCGAAACTAACAAAGAGAACAGTGTTGAAAAGGTCAAATAAAAATGATCAATAAATAAAAGACAAATTATGGGAAGGCTTCTCCTTACAATTATGGTAATATAACATTGAGGTGTTACCATGATAACCAAATCAAGGAACTTGTAAGTCCATTCATATTGAGGGTCGAAGATAGGAATTACCTTCTCTCTTGCAATAAAGGGTATAGTTAAAAAGGATAAAGTCACTACCATTATTAGAGACTTATCTACCTATGATAAGTTGTTAGTAAGATGAATCCCTTTTGTTTTATTTATTCCTACACTTCTCTATTAATTACAATGTTAATATATATAAATAACATCATAAAGGTAGGAACATCAAATTGAGAGTATCCATATGGCAATCTATAAAATGTTAAATTTAAAATGATAATAAATAAAAAAAAGGCAGTATTGGGAAATGCCCAGCCATTAATATTAATATTAATGATGCCAATCATTAGGACAACCTTTATTTAAGGGAGTCAATATTATGGAATTACTTTATGACTGCTGCAGGGGTATCAATGAATAACCACACACGCCATTTTTAACTATGGCAATCTTTAGTAATAAATTCTAAATGACAACAAATAAAGGGGCCAAAATTCGGAATGTCAAGCTGTCAACATTACAGATGTCAAGAAGTACAGGTAATCAGTTAATTGAGGATGTCGATATATGGAATTTCCTCATAAGTAGGTGACATCGATTCAGAAGGAGCAATTTATGTCCGAATTAGTAAAGGCAACTTGTGAAGGCAACTTTTAAACTGGATTACAACATTTAATTGTTGGTTATTAATTACAGCATTCTAATAACTACTTACAGCATTTAATTAAGGAGTGGAAGTAGCATTTTCTCACGGCCTCATTCTATTTGCATTACACAATTAATATTTAAATTTAAATGCAACATTCAATAGTCGATTTCATCATTTAAGTAGGGAACATAACTGGCAAATGTAAGGGTCCTGTTATTCTGCAATCTGTCATTATTATAAATGAAACTGTATACAAAACCAACGCAATGGTATAAATGCCCAAATGAAAGCAACCCAGCAATGGTATAAACGCCCCAATGACAGCAATGGTATAAACGCCCATGGTATAAACGCCCAAATGACAGCAATGGAATAAACGCCCAAATGAAAGCAACCCAGCAATGGTATAAACGCCCAAATGACAGCAACCCAGCAATGGTATAAACGCCCATTGTATAAACGCCCATGGTATAAATGCCCAAATGAAAGCAATGGTATAAACGCCCAAATGACAGTCTAAACATACACCCCAAGCAGTGGCAGAAATGCCAACATTCAGAAGAAAAAATACGCCCAGCACGGTGCCCAAAACGCCCAAATCCATGACCACACGACCAATGTAAAATCGCCCATGAGGGAAGGCTCACTGTACAACATAAATTCGACCATTTTTCCAACAAAAACGCTCAGTATACAGAAAGCCTCACACAGCATTAACCCAATAACACCGAACAAACGCACACAGCAATTTAAGAACACGCCCTCAGTGCATCAAGGAACGCCTCTGTACAATCAGATTGGCCAAAAAAAACACCCCAACACTACTACCCACTGTCAAATAAAAATGCCCAATGTATAAACAAATGAATTTCGAGAGAAATCAATAACACTGAAAGAGGTCCAGTTAATCCTGAAAACTCTTCGCACAGGACGTAACGAGAAACCTTCAAACGAAGGAGAAATACTTAAGATTATCATGAATCAAACATTTTAATAAGACGCTAATTCTACAATCAGATAAATAATACTTTTCAACTTACAAACTGTAAAAATCTCAAACACAAGAAGCCGTATCCCATTTTATGAACATTTAATAGCTGGTGTATCTGGTTAAATTCACAAAAATATTGGCAGTGCAAACATAGGTGGGGTGAAATATATTGGCCGCGCAACACAAAAATTTATTCATACTCATTCAAACCATTATATTCAGCAAAATTCATTTATAAACACTTCGTCATCTCGCTAATAATTGAGGTAACTAACCTTATTATCAAAGGCAATTGCATGCATTCTAGTCTACTGAATTTACAATTCATACCTTAGCCACTCGCCCGCTTCGGAGATGTCCTGCGCTCCGTGCCGTGTCCGCTCTCCTTGCCACTCCCGCTCGCCGACCGCAGAAAAATCACTGGTACCTCCCAGCCAAACGCTAGGGGTACTCTGCTTCCCCCTTAGCCCCCCGAGCCACAAAGGGGCCACACAAGAACCAGAGATAAACTAGCTTCTCAGATCGCCTCCACGGCTGAGCTACCACTCCAACACAGCTGAGATAGACCCAACTCCTCACAAGAAAATCCGTCAAACCACAATTTGGCAGCGTAACGTTACGTTAACCGTTCATCCCCCATTTTCCTTCCTTTCCCTTTCTTTTATAGAAAAATGAGACCCACTTACTTTCCTAATTCTCAATTAATTAATTTTTAATGACCAACCTCTAAACAATCTCCGCCGTCCAAGTGTCACTCATCCCTAGGGTTCTCCAATAATTAAATTATTTTTAATTATTAAAAGACTAAATTCCCTCACTCCCCCAAAATCGCTCCTTAAATTTCTCCTAGGGTTCCTAGATCCCCTCTCAGCTTTTAATCACTTTCCTAAAATGAAGTTTCTGAAATTTAGTAATTCCTTTAATGCTGATTCCTTTTTGCTTTTTAC
>ML782231.1:1337158-1351122 GCA_009831015.1 Picea engelmannii | reverse complement strand
ACCTCATGTATGTGCCAACTCATCAACTGCTTGTCTCAACAATGACTAGTTTTGGATTAGTCAACAACCCTAACTTGAAATAATCATAACTTTGTACATGTATTGAATAAAGATCTAAAACTGATACACAATGTTCTTCAGTGTGTTTTATGAAATTCCTCCAAGTGGCACTACTTGGAACCTCTCAGAAAAGGAGTTATAGCAAAAATGACATACCTTGTTGAATTCTGTCTTATTCTAGAGAGATACCTTGTAGAGCATGCCCCTCACAAAATATTTGATGAATAGATCTAAAACTGTTACAGAGAATACTAAATACTTTAATCTAACCATCACAATTGGTCTCATTGAATTTGGATCTTTGATGAAGAAGTTATGACGTTTTTACCCGAAACACCTGATTTTGACTAGTTCCAGGACTAGCCACAAACCCTATTTTCCACGGAGTGTAACTCCCAAACTACAATGACCCACAAGATGAATTTTTAACCACAGATACTTGGCTATGTTTTATCACTTGCATAGCAATTTCAAGATCTGAATCATTGTAGAAAAAAAAGTTATAGTGAAAATGGTGAGATGAGATGTAAATAACATACTTTAGAAAGCACCATTAAAAGAATTTATCCTTCCTTGCATTTCGGCCTTCTTTTCTTCACTTTCCTCATCATTTCGGCTTAGATATCCTTGGTTACCTCATTCACCTATAGATCTTCAATATCCTCAAGTGTTCCACACCAAAAATGCTCAAAAAGCTCTCACAAGAAGCTCTCCATCAATACTCCAAAATATATTCCCACAAGAAGCTCTCCATTGATCCACACAAATACAAGATACCATTGATATCTTATTTATACTTTCATCATTTAGGTTACTTAACCCATTTCTAGGTCACTTAACCTATTTTCATTACTCTAGGGTTAACCACTTTCCATAAATAGAAAGTTCTCCAATACTTTAACATTTAAATATTCCTTCTTGATTTTGTCACCTTACTTTAACATTTCTTGATTTTGTCACTTCTCTTGATTATTTAAATAATCCACCTTGATTTTTTCACTTTAATTTATCATTTAAATAATATTAACCCATTTCTAGGTGATCCGAAATCGGATTCAGAAGGTTGTCAGGGCATAAAAAATGCTCAAAAATGAAAGTGCTCGGAATCCGACGAAACCAACACCATTGCATCTGGCTCGTCTTCCTGATTCTGGTGGTATAATTTTTATCACAAACGGAGTCCGTATGAAGAAGATATCACATTCTGTCCGCCGAGCCAAACAGGGAAATTTTTTGACTTTGCTGACTGTGCAGTCCGTACAGTCCGTACGGATGCTGACGTGGCATGTCCGCACGTGCGACACGTGGCAGGTCCGTACAGGACACGTGGCAGCCTCAGGCAGTGACACGTGTCAGGCAGATTTGGCATTTTTGGCACGCACTTGGACCAATCCTGGAGTGACACGTGTCACCACTGGAAGGGTGACACGTGGCACGGATGACGTCAGCGGATGACGTGGCAGTACTGACCGGGTGTACGGCTTTCGACGTGATGAGATGACGTGGCAGATGACGTGGGCGAATTAATGATGGACACGCGGCAAATTTTGATTGGTTGACGTGGAAAAATCATCAATCGACACGTGGCATGCATCGGTTGGATGTAAGGGTGCCACGTGGCCCAATCACGGGCTGCCACGTGGCACCCCGGGTTTAGCCAATGACGGCTATGTCAAAAAATATTTGGGCCCAGGAGGATTCGAACCCCGGACCTCCCTCCGTCTACGCCTTAACACCGTTCGGCTAACCATTACACCGCATTATGTGACTTGTTATGTGCATGGAGATAAATTTATATATGTTTATATATTAGCGTATTGTGCGGGGGGTAGGGCCGGGGCTTAGCCCCGACCCCCGTTTACATGCGTAATATGTGACCGTCGGGTTTATAAAAGAGCGCGGCGCGGTTGTGGCGGTTTAAAATATAGTTTAACATATAACCGTGGACCATTTATTTACGTGGGGGTTAACATTAACCAATATATGCGCATGGTTAGTGTTTGGTTATTCAACGGTCAAGTCAAGGCCCATGGCCCATGGGCATATGTAAGGTGCCAATATGACCAATGCCGCGCGCGGGAAAAGGTGTTAGCATGCCAGCGCTTAGCCTTTGGCTAGCGCTTGGCCATATGAACATGCATATGACCGTCCAAGGGGGCGCGCGCCCAGCCTTGGGGGGCTAAAGCCCATTTGTAACTACTATATAGTTTGGAAGTGGGTTTTATAACCACTTTAACCAATTTTAATGTAATTAACTCATAATTGGGAGTTATTGGGCTTTTTTGGAGCCTAATTCTTGGGAGGAAGTTGGAGATTGAAACCAACTTTCCCAACTATTTAACCAAGGCCATGTTGAGGCCATTTGGTCAGAGTTTGAAGCCTTTGGAGAGATTTTGGATGGTTTTGGAGAGCAGAGATGCTGAGGCAAAGCCAGTTCTAAGCCAATTTGAGGCAAGGAAGCTGTTGAGGTAGAGATGCTGTCGGACGATTTCTGAGAGCTCGGAACATCCGTTGCAGGTGCCGCAAATTGTGCAAGATTCTAGAGATCATGGCGAACAAGACCAGATCAGTCTAGAAGCCAATCGACATTGTAAAGATGTACTAATAAGCTTTTGAAAAGAAATCAAGAAGCCGCCCTCACAGAGAAAAGGCCGAGAGACGTAGGCAAAGTTGTCGAACTCCGTTATCAAACTTGTGCATTATGGTTTGCTGTTTTCATTGCATTTCAGATTTGCAATTATGTTAATGGATGTATAATTCATTTTCTTTTCTCGCTCTTTCATTAAGTTTCCCAATGGTCATTTAATGCATGCAAATAATAACTCAACCATAGTCATTTCGAAAAATCCTGACGGATCACTAGGTCACTTACCCTATTTTCCTTATTTTTAGGGTTAACCACTTTCCATAAATATTCCTTCTTGATTTTGTCACCTTACTTTATCATTTCTTGATTTTTTCACTTCTCTTGATTATTTAAATAATCCACCTTGAATTTGTCACTTTAATTTATCATTTAAATAATATTAACCCATTTCTAGGTCACTTGGCCCCACTTTTAATTTCTCCATTAAAATTATTATTGAAATAATTTATTTTGTATTCACTTTGAATTATAATACACTCATCACTTCACTTTATTATTTACCTTTTAAAATCTCTTAAACCACTTTATTACTTTGACCTTTTGGGGCTTCTAGATGACATATGAGGGTCCTCCAACTTCGTAAGACCATAACTCTCAAACCGTGAGGAGTTATGTGACGTTCTACATACCACTAAAAATGGCATGACAAGAACTATCCATCTAGGATATTTTCCCTGACAAATTAACTTTCCTTCATCTCATTATTCCACAATTAAGCATGGGGTCTCTTACTCCACAAAGCGTCTTCCCATGAGGGATTTCACCATAAGGGGACCACATTGGAGTTCATCCATTTGTGCACCTTATCAATCATGATAAGAAAATAATGAGTCATCTATACATTTTCCCAACAATGCATCATATACCAATGAAACCACATCGATCCATCTTCATCATGTATCAATGACAATTCATTGATCCATCTTCATCTATGCATTCTCATAAAAAACAATACATATTATATTACATCAATCATCAATCAATCAATCCTTTGACATGAATAAATCACTTGACATCAATCAATCAAACCATTGGCATCAATGACAACATGATCCAATAGTTAGATTGGGTTTGTTTTGGTTGTAATAGTGGAGGGTGTGTTGCATTTGTGAAGGTGGCTTATGTGAGAAACTTATGTGACGACCCACTTTTTATTATATTTTTATGTGTGTAGAGAGAGATATTTTATTAATTTCCAATAAATCAACAAGTCTATGGGACATAGTGATTCATTCCTATGGTGCAAGCCTCTAGCATGAAATAAATAAAGACCAAAAATAAAAAAGTATTCAAAATTAATTACTTATAGTGGTAGAGTTGACTAATTCCAATCCCTATTGTAGTATTACTCATCTGAAAGACCATCCTATGCCATGTGGTTCTTAAATATTTTCTTTGGCTGTGTATCATCTTTGTTAGTCTTCTTGCAATATCCTTTTACAGAATATTTTTCCCATGCAATATCCTTTAGTGTTATCTATCTTCTAAAATGACTCCATGTTTGCAATGGGGAATGAAATGTAACTTTGTTTCCAACTCCCCTAGTCCACATACTATGCAAGTCCTGATGTACCATTCCTCCTTGGGTTCCTTCCATCGGCTTATTCACACCTTAACTTGTGAAAGCTCGTTTGTAGAGCATGTTTCTCTTTCCATGACATCATGAGCGTGAGGTAATCATGTATCTTGATTTTGTTTGTAGGGTTGAAATGCTCTGTGTAATATTTTTGTTTCTCCAATGATTTTCCATCCATCTACCCTATTTGTAACAATCCTTTAAATGTCGTCTCATCTCATTTTTATCAAGTGGTCAATCTTTTTTCCGATATATTCCATCTTGTAAACCATTTCTTGACTTGAAGTTACCAATTGTTCTTCCTCCTTTCTAGTCTATTCTTGCAAATTTGACTAGACATTCTCTTACATGCCATTTCAACTACTTTTTGTCTATATAGTATCATCCTTCATATCGCCTCCAATTATAATGCGTACAAACTTTGTAATTATCGCCTTTAATAAACATAATGTTGTATGACATTGATTCTTTGGTTCTCAAGATATAATAGAATTAGTGACATGACGAGTTTCTAGAATTTACATTGTTGATTATTTTCCATCCTAAAGCTCTCCTACATCTATTATGTAGGAGAAATGTTGCATTCCAATTTCTTTGCAACCTCTTTCTTGAGTATTTCTCCCAATTGAGATTTCAGTTGAAATTAATGCTTACGTAGTTATATTTCTCCATGATATGGAGTGTCTCATTTTTTAATTCAATTTAGGTATGAATTGGTATATGTTTGAGAGAGAAGATGACAACTTTAGCCTTTCCAATGTTAACTTCCATGCCTTCTGTTTCTGAACTTTAATAGATCAATAAGTCATTTGACGTTATCATTTTAGTTTGATCTATAACTAGAATATTTTAATAATCACTGAAAGGTTTTGTGAAAGAATGAATGTATTTTGGATAAGGTGGAACTAGAGACTAAATATTCTCTCATAACCCCACACATGAATATGCAATGATTATGGAGATAAGAGAACAACTCCTTGGCTTCCATCCTTTTTGTTTTATTGACTTTTTAAAGTATTGTACTATTGAGGAAATTCAATGGGGTTCACAAGAGAGTAAATGGGAAGGGGCCTACTCCAATAACAAGGGGTTATTGTGGGTTTCATAAACATCAACGATTGGTGGCATAGAGGAAGTTTATAGAATTGGATGAGCAATAAGGTTTTGTGAAAGAATGAATGTATTTTGGATAAGGTGGAACTAGAGACTAAATACTCTCTCATAACCCCACACATGAATATGCAATGATGATGGAGATAAGAGAACAACTCCTTGGCTTCCATCCTTTTTGTTTTATTGACTTTTTAAAGTATTGTACTGTTGGGGAAATTCAATGGGGTTCACAAGAGAGTAAATGGGAAGGGGCCTACTCCAATAACAAGGGGTTATTGTGGGTTTCATAAGCATCAACGATTGGTGGCATAGAGGAAGTTTATAGAATTGGATGAGCACAGTTATTGATCACCCTATACTTGATTGTTTTGGGCTATTAGTTCACGGACTTCTTCATAGACTGCATTGGGAATTTTAGCATTCAACTGATGGGATTTTTCATCATGATAGTTTTCATGCTCACCACAACAATTCCATACAACCACTGGGAAAACCATAACCATATAGCTTTCGTAGTTCTCTATTTCTTCACCTTATTCTTCTTCAATTTTGCTCCTAACAACGCCACTTTCATTGTGGTAAATGCTTATGGGTTATGGGTTATTCAGTTTGCATCTAACTGTATTACAACCACTGGGAAAACCATAACCATATAGCTTTCGTAGTTCTCTATTTCTTGACCTTATTCTTCTTCAATTTTGCTCCTAACAACGCCACTTTCATTGTGGTAAATGCTTGTGGGTTATGGGTTATTCAGTTTGCATCTAACTGTATTCCATATTGTTCTAGAATTTGTTGTTCCATGTGTTTTTCGGTGATATGGGCGGCTTTGGAGCCATTCTTTTAGTGTGATTTGGGGAACATTCTCCAGTTTGTAGTATTCACTAATGAATGTGATGCAAATTGTATGTCTTTCAAATAGATTGGCATACATGTAGGAATTTTATTTTCATTGGTATACACATTCTTCAGGCTGACAAGCTACAAAAAAAAACTCCCCTTTCAGGATTACACTTTATGTTTTAACACGATTCATCAAAGCTAGGGATGACATGCTACAACAAAATCCTCTTTCAATATTACACTTTATGTTTTAACATGGTTCAATAGGAAGAATTTATGCACAGAAAACACAAAGAACTAACACAATATTCTAATATTATTCACAAATCAAGATATAATACATATATATAGTTGAAGTAATATGCAACTAATTCCAAACTTGAAAACTTGAAATAAAGGTTGAGAGAATATTTCAACAATYTCCCACAAATCTCAAACCAATCAATACTTTCAATTTTGTATCAAAGTATTGAGAAGAATTTATGTACAGAAAACACAAAGAACTCACGGCAATATTCTATTATTATTCACAAATCAAGATATAATACATATATATAATTGAAGTAATATGCAACTAATTCCAAACTTGAAAAAAGGTTGAGAGAATATTTCAACAATCTCCCACAAATCTCAAACCAATCAATACTTTCAATTTTGTATCAAAGCCATGTGAAAGAGCCAATACTTTCAATTTTGTATCAAAGCCATGTGAAAGAGCCAAGCATCAAGAAGGTTCCAATTGAGGCACTGATAATTGTTCACAAGCGATCTGGCTGAAGGAGCTACATTTTCTCTTGGATGAGTCAGACTTTGAGGTGCACAAAATTTTTGGAATATGAGTAAGCGTAGGAGACCAAGCGATCGTATGCAATTGTATATCATACTGCCTCCAACAAATATTATATTACAGAGAGCACACTGGAAATATTCCGCCCATAGATCTCTTAATAGAGCGAAGGAGCGTTGAGATCTGTGTGTAGATTTGGGCAGAAAAGAGTCTGCGGGCCTGGTTGGAGAGGCGTTAAGTTTGCAGAAGCTGCCAAACATGAAGATTATTGCCAGACTATAAGACAATGGTTTGAGAATAGTGCTATGTGGGAAGTCGTATGGAGGACTGTGAAGCATGTGAAAGAGACGACACACTGCTGGAATCACTATTGTATGAAGAGAATTTGTTGCTTGAGTTTATGAGTAGAAGTTAAGACTCAAAAGAAATTACATCGATTTGTGTGGAAGGAAGTTACTGCCACAACTTCAAAGAGGTAACACTGTTTCTCTAAACATGGATACTCTACTTTTAGAGAAATTTAATGGCATAAATTTTGGTAGGTGGAAAGCTAAAATACAAATGCATTTTGATGAACAAAGCTACATGGTAACAAATAACTGTAGAAGTTGAATACATGAAAATAATGAGGAAGTCTGAATACATGAAAACAATGTAAGAGAGTAATATATTGTTAATGGTTAGTCAAATTAGCCAAACCAAATCTGAAACTAAATGACATTAAAATTTTTAGCCAAACTAATTTTAAAACTAAATTACATAAAAATTGTAATTTAAAAAAGGTTATAATTTTTTTTAGCCAAACCCATTTTGAAACTAAATTATATTAGGAATGGAAATTCTAGGTTAAATTCATGTAAATTTTTATTTGGAAAAATGTAAATGTTTATTTTAATTTGATTTTAGGTGAACTAATTTTGAAACTAAATTACATCAAAATTGTAATTTAAGAAAAGTTATATTTTTTTTAGCCAAACCCATTTTGAAACTAAATTACAGTAGGGATGGAAATTCTAGGTTAAATTCATGTAAATTTTTATTTGGAAATATGTAAATGTTTATTTTAATTTGATTTTAGGTGAAATTCATATAAATTTTTATTTGGAAAAATGTAAATGTTTATTTTAATTTGATTAATAAGATTAGGAAATAAATATTAATTTAAATTTAAAAACATTCTAATTTTAATTTTGTATATAAAACTAACTCTTACCTATAAGAAAAGAGTTATAAATTTTTTAAACCAATTTTGAAACTAAATAACATTAAAAAATTTAGCCATACCAATTTTGAAACTAAATTTCATTAAAAATTTTATCAAACCAATTTTAAACCAAATTTCATTAAAAAATTTATCAAATCAATTTTGAAACTAAATTACACCAAAATTATGATTTAATTGCGAAACTAAATTCCATTAAAACATTTAACCAATTTTGAAACTAAATTACATCAATTATGATTTAATTTAGAAATTGCATAAATTCTAAGCATCAAAGCCACAGGAAACCACTGCTCCCACCTCCGACATTTCCATCCCAGAAATGTTTCTGGGAAGAAAACAGGGACAAAATGCCCATGAAGCTCCCCTTAAACGCTTGTGGAGCATCTCCTATGCAAAAACATGCCAGGAATAACACACTTCCCAAGGCAAAATGAAGAAAAAAGCCTCGAAAAGAAAATGGTACCCACATATATCTTGCCTGTGAGTAAATAAACCCTAAAATGGTAAAAAATGCCCCTAAATTTTCCATTAAAAAGGCCCTAGATTTTCAAAAAAAAAGGAAAAG
This sequence comes from Picea engelmannii, assembly GCA_009831015.1. Classification (NCBI taxonomy): domain Eukaryota; kingdom Viridiplantae; phylum Streptophyta; class Pinopsida; order Pinales; family Pinaceae; genus Picea; species Picea engelmannii. Next base: position 1,342,306 of record ML782231.1, on the reverse strand, counting down.
CACAAAATTTTTTAGAGGTATGGATTATTTTATTTTTAGAATACTTTGTTGTGGCATTCCACCGATTTTTAAACTTTTTAAAGTGTCGATCCAAAAGTCATACAAGTTTCATTTCCTGAAACATTTTGTCGTTTCATGAAACTTTGACAAACATAAAGATAAACAAACAAACTTAATCATATAACCACTTGCATACATACATTTAGCATTATAACATATCAATTACTTTACATGGAACATACTGGTATGTATACGAATATGGATTCAAATCTCGTGGAAAACACCAAAGTATCTATGCCCCTTCGCCAGGCGAAAGCAGGAGGGTAGGAACTTCAATAACAGAGACCTATTAAATTCATTAAAGAAAAAAACGAAAAAAGATTGAAGCAAGGAGAACTAGTTTGGGAGTTAGAATTTAGTATTTGTCAACAAGACATCATGAGTTCAAACACTATGGTGCTTTGTAAAATATAACCGCAACGACAATAACCAACTGAACCCCAAAAACCCTGTGTTTTTGCAAAAATGAGAATTAACACTACACATTAGCAAATAAGAAATAAATGCCAAGAAATGTACCCGCAAAGCTATGCCAAAAATATGAGGGCCGTGGGACAGCTTCAAAACCTGGTTCTGATAGCTATTTTGATTACTGAGACTAAGGGATGGATACTGACTTGAGTTTGGCAGGGCGGATGGATACCGACTTGAATTTGGCAGTGTGGAAGGTTACCATGGCGGCTAGTTGCAAGGATGAACACTGAAAACCACAGATTCCGTCCATTCTGTTGGTGTTTTCTAGCATTCGATTGTTCAGAAGCAATCACAGTTGATGAAATGATATTGTGTTCAAACTCCTCCTCTTCTGCTCTGCCCAGAATCATTACCATTTTTTATTCACATGCTACCACTGTCTCACGATGAGCACTCATCAGCTCTTTAAGCTCAAACTTGAGACGTCAGGATGCCAAACCCACAAAAAATGCAGCCACGGATCTCAGACAGAGCACCCCTGGGGTCAGAGGTTCGAACTTTGTTACATCCATATGCTCCATGTTTAAGTCATCAAACAGTTGGGACCCAGCATTGGAATCCATTCTTGAGTCAATCTGCAGCAGCCGGGGCTTGACTCCTCTCTAGGCCATAAATATTATTGTCTTTTTAGAAAACCTCGAATTACGGTTTCAGTTTTTCAAATTCACCAAAACCCAGTTGCGCATTAAGAACCTGCCCAACACATACAACGTTATCATTGTATCACTCGGTCGCGTGGGGATTTTCGAGGCTGCAATGAAATGCTGGAGGACATGTAAAACAATGGCCATTTCTTGATGGAGTCGATTCCAATTACCCTGGTCACATGCCAGGCACGCGCCGGTAAGGTCGATGAAGCTATTGAAATATTTAAACAGGTTGAGGCTTACAACTGCAAACCTTCCATATCTGCGTATATCTTTTGGCATCCTCGACACACATCACGTCCTACAAGCTATCTTTCACGATGAGTCATCGACTACACTGACAACGATCGACTGCCAAACATGAGGATACTGACAAGGGCTTTGGTCTGCAGTGACATGTCAGGAGGCCTGTTCAGCTTAATGAGATGAGACCGTATGTTCTCATTTATTAACCGCCGTCATCTCGGCAATAAGACTTTCGTTTGAATAGCCAATAGGATCTTGCCAAAAAAAAATTTAATAATTGAAATAAATAAATAAAATCTATTTTTTTAAGTGTGATATTAGAAAACCATATACATTTTTAGTAAACGCATGGATTAATATGTAGTCAATGGCGAACTCATCTCTATATACCAGCCTATCGGCAGGTATAATAAGGGTTTGTGGAGTATAGTAAAAAGAACAAAAAAAAAAACGAACCTACTGACACCAAGCTATTAAGTGAATGGGAGAAGAAGTAAGACAAGGCAAAGGTTATTATTGGATTGTCGCTTTCAGATATTCAATTGTATTTGGTTGATTTAGCAAAATCATTTGGGAGAAAATTGAGTAAATTATTTGGGGAAAAGGCTATAAACTCAAATTTATCTTTAAAATTGAAACTCTTTAGTCTTAAAATGCATGCTGAGATACTTATTTCCAATAATATCAATGATTTAATGTCTCTTTTAAGGAAATTAGATGAATTTGGTGCCAGTCGATGCAAAAGATGCTAAAGCAATTTTATTAAATAGTCGATCTTCCAAGTATAACAATATTCTATTTACATTAAGTCAAATACCATCTCAATCATTAGAAGGAATGATTGCATCACTTTTAACTAAAGAAAAAAGGACGAATACGGAAGACACAATGCAAACTTTTCCAAATTGGATTACTCATCAGAATCAAATAGTCATGAGGAACCACCTCTCAAATTGTTCTAAAAGTATAAGGGACTTAAGTTTTTTTTTTGTGTGTGTGTAGGTTTACTATTTTATGTTTTAGTGTGTTATTGTTCAAGTGTAGTGTGCAAAAATCAAAATATGCAGAACCACAAAGAACATGCCAATTTAGTTTGTTATATGTTGATGTGACATGTCGTGCTCCGAGAGCATTAGTTACAGGTTGTTCTTAATAAGGTCAAGTTGGTGTGACTCGTCATGCTCCGAGAGAATCAATTATAAGTTACCCTTATTTAAGGTCAAGTTGTGTGATTGACTGCTAAATATATCCAGTAAGTAACCGGATCACTTTCCTATATAATTGTTGAAATTTTCTCTTCAAGGGGATTTAATAGATGGTAGTGTATCCATAGGATGATTCGGTATCGAGATTGTCCTTCAAGAGGTCAAGAAGAATCAGTTCTACAAGTACATCAATGATGGTCGGAAGTTGTTATGTCTTAAATGAGTCAAGTGGGAAGCTCGGAAGTGTGGTAAAGAAAAGAGCGAAAACCGTGAGTTTTCAGAGTGCGTGTAAGTGATAATGAAGACGATTCAGACAAAGAACCACACAAATATTCATATTGTGATTTGTGATTGAGTATTGTAGGTTTTGTAATGTAAGAATTAAAGGGGGGGTATTGGGGATAATGCTTCCATTAATGCAGTGTGTTGAGTTTAGATATTGGTTTGAGATTTGTTGGAGGCTGTTGAGAGATTCTCTCAACCTCTATTCCATGTTTGGAATTAGTTGGATCTCACTCCAACTATATATATGTATTGTATCTTGATTTGTGAGTAATAATAGAATATTGCGTGAGTTCTTTGTGTGCTCTATTTATCAATTCTTCCAATTTTTTTATCAAAGCTCTGGCCATTCTTTAGAGAACTTTTTAGAGCATGGTAATCATTTTTTTGGTATGAACGGGTTGTAATTGTTGAGGGTTGAAGGATATTTTTTGGGAAGCATATCCAACCTACTAAAACAATTGAATTTTTAATGGCTCCACTAGATAGTTATTCCTTAAGGAAATCAACCTACCCTCAACATATTAACTTGAATGAGTGTAAAACGTTGCAAATGCTCCCAAACTCAGACAAACTCAGAAAAACACTTGAAGATATCATAACTTGGAAATATCAAGAAAAACACTTGAAGATATCATCACACTTGAAATTTTAGACCTTTTCCTTTGTGAAACACTGTAGGTATTTCCTCCCCAAGTCACATGTCAAAGTTCTCTAACAATTCTCAAATTACAATGTGCTTCCTTGAAAATGCTACCAGCTTCGCTCAGTAAGATAACCAGAGTAAAGGAATTGTCACTTCATTACTGTAACAATTTGAATTTTTTTCCTGACTCGGTTGGGGAATCAAAATAGTGGAGAACGTTGATGACACATTATGCAAGAATACATGTCACAGAGTTGAACAATCTTGAAATTTTGAGTTTAAGATATTGTCCACTAATTGAAATGTCATTCCCCACAACATTAACATATCTGAGAGGGCACATAATTCTATATTCTTCTCAAGTTACAATTTCAATTCTATGCTTTGTGATGCAGACCCCCCTGCCTCAGCAGGTTCTGCGCGAACTCCCAGTCTAAGGATCGTTCAATTTCCCCTTGGGCCGAAGCGCTCCTTCGATTCCCTGCTGGAATCTCAAATATTCGATCCACAGGTCCTTTAACTTATTCAAGGTATTTGAACATGATCATTTCTTTTTCCTCCTCGGGAATGCAAATTCAGGTTCCGGGACTTCCTGTGTCCTGATGTCGAGAGTCCTTGACTCTTCGATCTCCCGATCTCCGGAATGTCGATTTGCCGAAATTGTCTTTAACTTCAGTTAGCACCCTAGGCTATACCCTTGGTCGACATGACCTCCCCTTATATGATCGCAGTCCCTTTCGGGGTTTCTTGACTCAAAGCACCCGGTTTCCTGTCCTCTAGACTCCCAAAAAGCCGATATGCGAAATGCCAAATTTTTTTGTTTCCGGGCTTCCTTCTTCTTTCGTGATTTCGGGTTTCCCAACACTGAAATGCTCTGATCTCCTATCTACGGAACTCCCGAAGTTCTGAACACTGATATGTCGAAATGCTGGCTTCCTCCAAACACTTTCGAACTTTCACGTTTTGGGCTTTCCTGATGCAAGGTCTCCTCTGTCCTTGATCTCTCGCACTTCTGGTATCCGAAATGTCGAAGTGACGATACGACCCTTTTCACTCTTGGCCGATATCAATGGCTATGATCCACTCCCAGATCAACGGCCCTGATCTTTTCAGGATTTTCCTCACTAAGAGCCTGGATCTCTCGTCCTCAGGATTTCCGAAATCTTGATATCTGGTATGCCGAAATGCTCCTGGCAATACTCCTTCTCCTGCTTTCAGGAATTCGCGTTTTGGAACTTTGCGAATCCTGTTGCATCAAACCTCTGTTCCTATGAGCTCCCGGTACCCAAAGTACTGAAATGGTCCTTCTCCCGTAGAGTTTCAGGGTTTCGCATTTTGGAACTTCGTAACCCCTACGACACTTCTCCTCTGGTCCGTCGAATCCCCAGTATCTGAAATCTCGATGGACTCCTCGATCTTCGCCACGTGTCCTCCAACAAATGGATGGTCCAATCGTTTTGGGACTTCACCACTCGTGAAGTCAAAAGACTCCCTTCTGTGCTTTCTGATGTCTGAATCCCTGAAATGGAGATCTCGCGACACGTGGCCTCCTTCTAGATGGACAGCTCAAATTTCTCTCATTGTTTCG
>ML782231.1:1268442-1303887 GCA_009831015.1 Picea engelmannii | reverse complement strand
TGGCTCTTTTTGGAAATAATATTAAAATATTATTCCAAGCCTAAGCCCCCTAGGCTTAGCCCCTAGGCTCAACTCTCAGCCCCTTTCCCACCTTCCAAGCCCCTAGTTCCTTGCCCACTCTGTGGACGCTCAGTCCCCCTTCATTCATTCATCGTGGTCGGTCTGCACTGGCGGTGTTTATATTTTATTAATTGACCTGCATACATACAAGTACATCAACAAGCTCCTAGCCTTCAACACTTAGGCTCCCTGGCCTAACAAAACTCATAAGCCTACAGCTTATTCAAAACTTGGCTCACCAACCTATAGAACATATTTACAATTCGTTTCATACATCGGGTTTATAAAGGGCTCGTCCTTGGGGACATTACACAACCAATCCATACCAATTAGAAAATCATATGATCCCAATGACAAGATGTTCAAATCTGCCTTGGTACACAGCCTATTCATGCCCACTGGGCATGATTTAACCAACTCAACAAATTTCCTCTTGGCTCCTGTAGCCAGATGTACCAACCAAGATTTCCCATACTTGCTTCTTGGAAAAATAAATATTTCCACTACCTTAGGGTCTATATAGCTATGACTAGCCCCCAAATCAATTAAAATAGTAAAGGCATGGTTATTGATCATACCTTCAACTTCAATCATGTGTGATTGAAACCTAACATTCTTGTTGTCCAGGGCTGCATAGATCCTTGGTACTCTTCTGTCCATGTCCTCCACTATTTCTGCTTGATGTACATTGTGGACAACTCTTACCTTGTCACTTTTTTGAGGACAATCTCTATACTTGTGGTACCCTTTACAACCGCAACATTGAATGGGTTCCTTCCTTGACCTTTTCCCTCCTACTTCAGCCATTCTATGCTCTCTAAAGATGGTTGTCCTTGAGGTCTGTTTATGAAAAAAGGAGACTTGTTTCCGTTCTTCCTCTGTTACTTCTTGAACTTCTTCTTATGTTTTAGTGTGTTATTGTTCAAGTGTAGTGTGAAAAAATCAAAAGATGCAGAACCACAAAGAACATGCCAATTTAGTTTGTTATATGTTTATGTGACATGTCGTGCTCCAAGAGCATTAGTTACAAGTTGTTCTTAATAAGGTCAAGTTGGTGTGACTCGTCATGCTCCTAGAGAATCAATTATAAGTTACCCTTATTTAAGGTCAAGTTGTGTGATTGACTGCTAAATATATATAGTAAGTAACCAGATCACTTTCCTATATAATTGTTGAAATTTTCTCTTCAAGGGGATTTAACAGATGGTAGTGTATCCATAGGATGATTCAGTATCGAGATTGTCCTTTAGGTGGTCAAGAAGCATCAGTTCTACAAGTACATCAATGATGGTCGGAAGTTGTTATGTCTTAAATGAGTCAAGTGGGAAGCTCAGAAGTGTGGTAAAGAAAAGAGCGAAAACCGTGAGATTTCAGAGTGCATGTAAGTGATAATGAAGACGATTCAGACAAAGAACCACACAAATATTCATATTGTGATTTGTGATTGAGTATTGTAGGTTTTGTAATGTAAGAATTAAAAGGGGGGGTATTGGAGATAATTCTTCCATTAATGCAGTGTGTTGAGTTTAGATATTGGTTTGAGATTTGTTGGAGGTTGTTGAGAGATTCTCTCAACCTCTATTCCATGTTTGGAATTAGTTGGATTTCACTCCAACTATATATATGTATTGTATCTTGATTTGTGAGTAATAATAGAATATTGTGTCAGTTCTTTGTGTGCTCTATTTATCAATTCTTCCAATTGTTTTATCAAAGCTCTGGCCATTCTTTAGAGAACCTTTTAGAGCATGGTAAACATTTTTTTGGTATGAACGAGTTGTAATTGTTGAGGGTTGAAGGATATTTTTTGGGAAGCATATCCAACCTACTAAAACAATTGAATTTTTAATGGCTCCACTAGATAGTTATTCCTTAAGGAAATTAACCTACCCTCAACATATTAACTTGAATGAGTGTAAAACGTTGCAAATGCTCCCAAACTCAGACAAACTCAGAAAAACACTTGAAGATATCATAACTTGGAAATATCAAGAAAGACACTTGAAGATATCATCACACTTGAAATTTTAGACCTTTTCCTTTGTGAAACACTGTAGGTATTTCCTCCCCAAGTCACATGTCAAAGTTCTCTAACAATTCTGAAATTACAATGTGCTTCCTTGAAAATGATACCACCTTCGCTCAGTAAGCTAACTAGAGTAAAGGAATTTTCACTTCATTACTGTAACAATTTGAATTTTTTTCCTGACTCGGTTGGGGAATCAAAATAGTGGAGAATGTTGATGACACATTATGCAAGAATACGTGTCACAGAGTTGAACAATATTGAAATTTTGAGTTTAAGATATTGTCCACTAATTGAAATGTCATTCCCCACAAAATTAACATATCTGAGAGGGCACATAATTCTATATTCTTCTCAAGTTACAATTTCAATTCTATACTTTGTGATGCAGACCCCCCTGCCTCAGTAGGTTCTGTGCGACCTCCCAGTCTAAGGATCGTTCAATTTCCCCTTGGGCTGAAGCGCTCCTTCGATTCCTTGCTGGAATCTCAAATATTCGATCCACAGGTCCTTTAACTTCTTCACTGTCTTTGAACATGATCGTTTATTTTTCCTCCTTAGGAATGCAAATTCGGGTTCCAGGACTTCTTGTGTCCTGATGTCGAGAGTCCTTGACTCTTCGATCTCCCGATATACGGAATGTCGATTTGCCGAAATTGTCTTTAACTCCCGAAGTTCTGAACACTGATATGCCGAAATGTTGTCTTCCTCCAAACACTTTCGAACTTTCACAATTTGGGCTTTCCTGATGCAAGGTCTCCTCTGTCCTTGATCTCTCACACTTCCGGTATCCGAAATGCCGAAGTGACGATACGACCCTTTTCACTCCTGGCCGATATCAATGGCTATGATCCACTCCCAAATCAACAACCCTGATCTTTTCAGGATTTTCCTCCCTAAGAGCCTGGATCTCTTGTCCTCGGGATTTCCGAAATCTCGATATCTGGTATGCCGAAATGCTCCTGGAAATACTCCTTCTCCTTCTTTCAAGAATTCGCGTTTCGGAACTTTTCGAATCCTGTTGCATCAAACCTCTGTTCCTACGAGCTCCTGGTACCCAAAGTACCGAAATGGTCCTTCTCCCATAGAGTTTCAGGGTTTTGCGTTTTGGAACTTCGTGACCCCTACGACACTTCTCCTCTAATCTGTCGAATCCCCAATATCTGAAATCTCGATGGACTCCCCGATCTTCGCCACGTGTCCTCCCACAAATGGATGGTCCAATTGTTTTCGGACTTCACCACTCATGAAGTCGAATGACTCCCTTTTGTGCTTTCTGATGTCCGAATCCCTGAAATGGAGATCTCGCGACATGTGTCCTCCTTCTAGATGGACAACTCAAATTTCTCTCATTGTTTCGAGACTTTCACTGTAAAGTGCCCCGATCTCTCATCATCAGGACCTCCGAAATTTTGATTTCCCGAAATATGAAATCCCGATGTTCCTTCCCTGTCGGGACTTTCTCGAATTTCTCTACTCTGCTCGTATGTGGGATTAACTCACATGTGCCTTCTTCTAGATCCGACGGATGTTGGCGATCTGTGTGAAATCTGATGACTCACTATCTCTCCTACTTTGTGCACTCTCCCGCTGCTCCCTGGATGTGGAAACTTCAACGGTCTAGATCTTCCCTTCGACCTGATTCGATGATAGTTGTCCTCACCTTTTGAGCATGCGCTTTCTTCCTGAACTTGGAAGAATTCCCAAATACTAAAGGCCTCGACATTTGCTTCTTTTTTGCGAGCTCTATGACCCTTGGTCTCGCCTGCGCACTCTAAGACGTTGTCCCTCCTTAGCTTTCGGGACTGTAAACTCTCCAAAGAGTTCTCCCTTTCGGCCTCTGCAACCTCTTGTGGCCTCTATGCGTAAAAGCACTCTCCCTCCCGAGCTTGTCCTTCTCTGAAACATTAAAAGGTTTCCATGATTCCTGCACGCCTTGCAAAATCTATACACGCTAACTCGGTGCTATCTCTTCTGATCTTCTCCACTACTCAGACCTCTAAGGGGACTTCACCCTTTTCCTTCCTTCTCCTTTAGATGGAGAATCTGATGCCCTCCTGGCACTCCTTTGCTCAAGAAAACTTCTTGCTGAGACTACAGGGTGTTCAACAACCCCATGAAGATCCTTCCTTGGACTCTTCTCTGTCTTTGAACTCAAAGAGTTCTCTCCTATGCTCTCTGGCACCTACTCAATGCCCTCTTGGAAGAGTGTCTAGAATCTTCAGTGATTCTGTCTTCTACTATGAACTCACAACAAAGATCCTCCTCATCACTCTATGCCTGTTCTAAATGCCCTCCTAGCAGAGCTCTAAAGAACCGTCAGTAGTTCTATCTTCCTCCTGAACTCAACAGAGTTTTGTTGTGCACTCCATGCACCTGCTAAATGCCCTCTTGGAAAATATCTACAGAAATCCCCAGAGATTCTTTCTTCTATTGTGTCGTCCTCTACACAATCTCATCTTCAAGATATTCAACAACCTTCAGGTCTTCCCTTGAATCTATGATTTCAGTTGGTGTGCCCTCCTAGCACATCTTTGTCCAAATTCCGCAGAATTGGAAGTGCTCTCTAAGAACTGACTATCAGAACCCACAGTGTTATGTCACGCCCTCTTGGCATGAAGCCTAAAAGAACTCCAACCTGAAAATCAAAGGACCCACAGATAGCAGAACCTATATGTCCCTGCAAATTCACACCAACACATATTCACAGCATATAAAGAACACAAAAAGACATTCCCACAACATAGACAATATGCAAGAAAAACTGCTCTGGTTAATATCAAATGCCTCCTTTACAAGGTGTTCCTAAGATCTGACTTTGACAGAGTCTTGAATCCTTCTCTATCTACCAATTTCTATGCACTCTCTCCTGTTTTTTTTTTTCCAATGAGATGCCCCTAGATCTTTTACACGAGGGGGCTCTTCGATCTCTTCCCTCCAAAGCTACCTACCCTATTCAATTACATTAAACTTACATTGAATGGGTTGTCTAGTCCAGGTCGAATCTAGATCTCGGACTTACAACCATTAAGTCTATCTACATCTATGCCTGTGAAAAGGCCTGACTTCATGGCTCAACGACCTTACATGCATTTAATTACATTTACATTCAAATTTTAAAATGTGAGAGGGTTGGCACCTCTTCTCCTCATTGAATGTGTGCAATGATGTGGGCTGGCTGGTTGGTGCATGGATGGTGTGGAGAGATGCTCCTGTATCATACTCCTCCGCTTTAAAATTCATGAGCTCCTGCTCATGAGCTTCCCATCTCAGTTGTTGAAATCCTTCTGGATCCCAAACAATTCTTGTGAGTTGTTCATTTTCTCCGCTTCCTTGCTACTACTGTTGCTTCCGCTGCTTTGTTTCTGATGTTGTTGCTTCTTCTTTCCTTCTGCTCAACCTTTCTTTGCTGGAAGTCTCTACAGATCTCAACATCAACCTCCTGATGTCTTCTATCATCCTTTCCAGCTGCTGCAATGGTTGGTTTTGTCCATGCAGTCTCCTCACCTGCATTTTCTTTCTATAGATGGGCATATCATCACGATCTCTCATGTCATCTTCTTCATCCTATGTGGCCTCAACTTTCCACCCTGTTGCAGATTTCATCTCTGTAGTATCCTTACTGAACTGTTGTTCAACCATCATCTTTGACAGTTCTTCTGCCATTCCTCTTGCTGGTATGTGTCCAGCTTCTTCCAGCTACTCCTCAGCCTGAAATTTCCCTTCATCTGCTTCCAACTTAACTTGTTGGATGTGCATGCCCTACACTGTCACCCTTCTCTCTAGGGCTTCAATCTATTCACACAGATCAGCAAAGGTTATGCTATCTGCCTCTTCTTCTTCTGCTTCGTCAAGCTATAATGCTGCAGTCTTTTCAGCTTCCTAGCTGAAAATATTGAGCCATTCCTCAAAATGCTCATTTTCTTTCGCTTCGCAGCCTCAAATATCTGCTCCAATTCTTATTTTACAATCACAGTTGGCTATCTTTCTCTTGCTTTTGCTTCTTCATCGGCGACACAAAATTTGGCCTCCTCTGGGCTAAGTGGCAGGAATATTCCAATTCCCCCAATCATCAGAATACTATTCTGATCTTCCTTTATCAGCTCCTCTGGCTGATCCGAACTCATCCATGAGTTCATCTGCTTTGTCAGCTCCTCGGGTTGATTCAAACTCATCTCTGAGTTCATGAGACCCTCACAGAGCCTCATTTTTGTTCCCATGCCTTCCTGGAAAATTGGGATTTTCCTGTTGCCCTCCTGGAAATCCATGAGATCCCGTAGTGACTTCGTTTCATTTCCCTCTTGGCAATGTGAAATTCCCTGGATGTCCTCTTGACATTCTATGAGATCCCCCAGTGATCTCATCTCATTTCCCTCTTAGCAATTGGGAATTTTCTCTCTGCTCTCCTGGCAGTCTTTGCACACATGGCAGTCTCTGAGAGCATCAACTGATCTTTTTTCATCCTCAGCATCACTAAGATTTCTCCCACCCTCTGGTTCACATACCTAAATCATCTCCTCCTCTCGTCCATTGAGGTTTTCAGCATGCCTCAATCACCCCTTTAACAACCTCTACTGTCTTCTGGCCACCAATTCCCTGACTGGCCACTTTACCTTCGTCTTCATGGGCCATTCATACACCCAATGTGATATTGCATCCTGCTGCATCTACAGTGCAAGTTTCTCCATCCTCGCTCTGATCTCGACGAGGTCTTTATCCATCTCAACTTTGCTTGGCTGCTGATGGATCTTCCTTCCATTGCATCTATGGCCTTCAATGGCCATTTTCTGCCTTCTACCTACCCTCCTGGCAAGTCTGTTGTTGCCAAGTCTATTGCTGTCACTTTGCAACCCTGAGTGCTTCCAACATCCCTTTACAATCCTCCTGACTGGTTCCTTTGACTGCTGCCTACCTGCAACAATCACCACAGAGCATCTCCAACACTCTGTCTTCTTTTCCTCACTTCCTGTGCCTAAAATGTACAAATAGATTCAAGCTCTGATAGCAAAACTGATGCAGACCCCCATGCCTCAACAGGTTCTGCGTGACCTCCTGGTCTAAGGATCGTTCAATTTCCCCTTGGGCCGAAGCGCTCCTTCGATTATCTGCTGGAATCTCAAATATTTGATCCATAGGTCCTTTAACTTCCTTACGGTCTTTGAACACGATCGTTTCTTTTTCCTCCTCAGAAATGAAAATTCGGGTTTCGGGACTTCCTGTGTCCTGATGTCGAGAGTCCTTGACTCTTCGATCTCCCGATCTTCAGAATGTCGATTTGCCGAAATTGGATTTAACTTTAGTTATCCCCCTGGGCTATACCCTTGGTCCACATGACCTCCCCTTATATGACTGCAGTCCCTTTCAGGGTTTCTTGACTCAAAGCGCCCAGCTTCCTGTCCTCTGGACTCTTGAAAAGCTGATATGCGAAATGCCGAAAATTCATGTTTCCCAGCTTCCTTCTTCTTTCGCGATTTCGTGTTTCCCAACACTGAAATGATCTGATCTCTTGTCTATGGAACTCCCGAAGATCCGAACTCTGATATGCCAAAATGCTGGCTTCCTCCAAACGCTTTCGAACTTTCGCGTTTCAGTCTTTCTCGATGCAAGGTCTCCTTTTCCCCTGCTCTCTCGCACTTTTGGTATCCGAAATGCCGAAGTGACAATACGACCCTTTTCACTCCTAGCCGATATCAACGACTGTGGTCCACTCCCAGATCAACAACCTCTGAAATTTCGAACTCCCAAAATCTGAAATCCTGATATTCCTGCCCTGTCGGGACTTTCCCGAATTTCTCTGCTCTGCTCATATGTGGGCTTAACTCACATGCACCTTCTTATAGATCCGACGGTTGTCAGTGATCTCTGTGAGATTTGACGGCTCACTATCTCTCCTGCTTTGTGCACTTTCCCGCTGCTCCCTGGACGTGGAAACTTCAATGGTCTAGATCTTCCCTTCGACCTGATCCGATGACAGATGTGCTCTCCTTTTGAGCATGCGCTTTCTTCCCGAACTTGGAAGAATTCTCAAATGCTAAAGGCATCGACCTTTGCTTCTTTTCTCCGAGCTCTAGGACCCTTGGTCTTGCCTTCCCACTCGAAGACGCTGTCCCTCCTGAGATTTCGGGACTCTAAACTCTCCAAAGAGTTCTCCCTTTTCGCCTCTGCAACCTCTTGTGGCCTCTATGCATAAAAGCACTCTCCCTCCTAAGCTTGGCCTTCTCTGAAACCTTAAAAGGTTTCCACGAATCCTGCACGCCTTGCAGAATCTCTGCACGCTAACTCGGTGCTATCTCTTATGAGCTTCTCCACTACTCAGATCTCTAAGGGGACTTCACCCTTTTCCTTCCTTATCCTTTAGATGGAGAATCTGATGCCCTCCTGGAACTCCTTTGCTCAAGAAAACTTCTTGCTCAGACTCCAGGGTGTTCAACAACCCTGTGAAGATCCTTCCTTGGACTCTTCTCTATCTCTAAACTCAAAGAGTTCTCTCCTGTTCTCTTTGGCACCTACTTAATTCCCTCCTGGCAGAGTGTCCAGAATCTTCAGTGATTATGTATTCTACTATGAACTCACAACAAAGTTCCTCCTCAATGCTCCGTGTCTGTGTTCAATACCCTCCTGACAAATCTCTAAAGAACCCTCAGTAGTTCTATCCTCCTCCTGAACTCAACAGAGTTCTGCTGTGCACTCCATGTACCTTCTCAATGCCCTCTTGGCAGAGCTCTACAGAATTCCTCAGAGATTATGTCTTCTATTGTGTCCTCCTCTACACAGTCTCACCTCCAAGATATTCAACAACCTTGAGGTCTTCCCCTGAATCTATGATTTCAATTGGTGTGCCCTCCTAGCACGTCTTTGTCCAAATTCCGCAGAATTGGAAGTGCTCTCTAAGCACTAACTATCAGAACCCACAGTGTTCTGTCATGCCCTCTTGGCATGAAGCCTCAAAGAACTCCAACCTAAAAATCAAAGGACCCATAGATAGCAGAACCCATCTGTCCCTGCAAATGCACACCTACACACATTCACAACATATAAAGAACACAAAAAGACATTCCCACAACACAGACAATATGCAGGAAAAACTGCTCTGTTTTATATGAATATCAAATGCCTCCTTTACAAGGTGTTCCTGAGCTCTGACTTTGACAGAGTCTCGGCTCCTTCTCTATCTACCAATTTCTATGCACTCTCTCTCTTTATTTTTTCAATGAGATGCCCCTAGAGCTTTTACATGAGGGGGCTCTTCGAGCTCTTCCCTCCAAAGCTACCTACCCTATTCAATTACATTAAACTTACATTGAATGGGTTGTCTAGTCCAGGTCGGATCTAGATATTAGCCTTACAACCATTAAGTCTATCTACATCTATCCCTGCGCAAAGGCACAACTTCATGGCTCAACAACCTTACATGCATTTAATTACATTTACATTCAAATTTTAAAATGTGAGAGGGCTAGCGCCTCTTCTCCTCATTGAATGTCTGCGGTTATGTGGGCTGGTTGGCTGGCATATGGATGTATGGCTGGCATGGAGAGATGCTCCTGCATCGCTTTGACTCAAAGGCTTGGACCTGCATGGGATGAGGATTATAAAATTATCATTTCCTCAAGGTTTTTTCCCTAATATTCAACGCCTCAACATCAACATTTTTCATGAATTGGCAGAGGTTGGAGCATTTTCAACAACACCAATATCTTTTCACTTGCAATAATGTGCCTCATTGGAGGAAATAAGAGGGCTCTTTGGTCTTGAAAAACTTCGACCACTAGACATTAGTGAGTGTATTGAAATAGAAGAGTTGCATGATGATGAGACTTTGAGATCTTTGGAAGAGTTGAGGGGCATATTTGTCTCTGAGAAGCTCAAGAAGAGAATAAGAAATTTGGACCATGCAACAATTTGTACTAATAGAAAATTGATTCTAATAAAAACAACAAATATCGAGAATTCTGATAATTAAGGATTCTTTTGTGATTTAAAGTTTGAGGAATGTAGAAAAACATCCAAGTGTTTCCAATTTCATTCAATTTTTCAAGTGATTGATTTTGGCTCATTTAAATTGAAATTGTGTTTTTTTTTGTGTTTATTAGAAATATCCATCACAACCCTTGTTGAGCTAATACTAATTACATTGAAATTGCATTTATAAAGTAACCCAATTATTTTAAAATTAAGCAAATGAGTAAGTTGTATACACATCCATTATAACTAAAAACAAGAGTTTTTTGGAATTTTATGATAGAAAAATTCAACAAAAATAATAAATAAACAAATTTGACTTTGAAACAATTTTTAAGATAAAATTAATAKGAAAAAWTAATCTTTAATAAATAAAATRTAACAATTTACATYTATTTAATATATTAAATAATTTGTTAATAATCTTACTAAATTAATTTGATTTTGATTGATTAAAAAGTGCATCCTTTTCCTATGTAATAAATTSGTCAATTGTCCAAGCACAAAGATAAAGAACAAATTTCCTTTGTAAACTCATATTTGATTAGTTGTGTCTCTACACTTATCACAAATCAATGGATTAAAATAACTTCCATACAATTCTCCATATAATTCAAATGAATGGGTACCTACTTTAATAATAATAGGCTTTGCCCCATGAATATGCACCTTCATTGTTCCACAGTCTATCGGCTGCTCCACTTCCCTTATAGGGCTTCAACAACAGGCCGGCTTAGGAATTCTCAGAGCTCTATAGCTGGTACTGGACTCCCTTCGGGAAAAATYACTTCCCAACAAAATCTCTCACCTGGAGAGAGTTGCTCACAAGCCTGAAAACCTGCTTCTTCAATGACGGGCATGAAAACCCGCCTCTTCAATCCACAACCACCAAAATTGGGTAAGGCAAGGGGATGACTCAACAATTTACAGAGGTTCACAAAGGCGGGAATGACTCTCGATGCATACTTGTTTAGTGTGTGCGTGAACTACACAAGGGATGGACAACATGCTGAGGATGAACTCATGGGAAACTAAATGGCCAAACTGGTCAAAATGTTGAGAGTGAGAAAGGAAAATGATGAGAATGGTCAGCCTGCAGAATCGTAAGAGATATGCAATGGTGAGAGAGAACTACTCAGCAAGGTGGACATAATGGTTTTTGAACCCCCAACAAAGGTGGAGCTTCCCACATAAATCTGCATGCATAATGGGTGACACTTAGCTCTCCAAGAGCACACTCCTCTCCATTTGGAGTTTGTTCCTCCCCTCAAAGGAACTTAGGATAACTGGGTTTATTTTCCCAACTTTAGTACTTTTCAAGAATACCTTATAATATTCCCTTAGGTTAAGCCCTCAATCTTAGCCCCTCTTTCCTATCCTCTCAGTCCCATTCCTTTCCCTACCCAGTGGAGCTCAATACCCCATAACTCTTTCTTCGTGGTCGGTCTACATGCAATGATGTATTTTATTAATAATCTGCATAATTACATATACAAAAATTAGGCCCACTGACCTTAGCATCTAGGT
Source organism: Picea engelmannii (assembly GCA_009831015.1). NCBI lineage: Eukaryota > Viridiplantae > Streptophyta > Pinopsida > Pinales > Pinaceae > Picea > Picea engelmannii. The sequence goes on along the minus strand of ML782231.1, from coordinate 1,292,312 downwards.
TCTTAGGCGTAATAAACACATAATCCTACCAACTTATAATTACTTGGCTCACCAGCCTACAAACATCATTGCATTTAACAGGGGCTCGACCTTGGGGTATTACAATCCCCTCCCCTTATTTTTTCACTGTCCTCAGTGAAACTCATTTACATAATATCAACAAGATTTTCAAAATATTCAAAAATATGTGGGTACTTTGCCTGCATAGCATCTTGATGCTCCTATGTTTCATCCTCAGGACCATACTAGGTCCAGTGAACCTTTACAAGCCCTATGGATCGATTCCAGAGCTTCTTTCTTTTCCGATCTAGTATACGCACCAGTTGCACCTGAAAAGCGCTTTCCTGTTCCACCTGAATCACATTCCAATCAATAACATGATTAACATCAGGTACATATTTCTTAAGTGATGACACATGAAATGCATTATGTATAGACATGTGTGCAGGCAATGAAAGCCTATATTCTATTGGACCAATCCTCTCTAGGATTTCAAACGACCCACAATACTGAGCTGTGAACTTTGAACAATTTCCCATCTTTAGGGAGCTTTTGTTGGCCTTCACTCTTAGGAATACATGATCCCCTATTTTAAATTCCCTATGAGTTTTGTTCTTATTAGCATAAATTTTCTGCTTGTCCTGGGCAACCTTCAAATTCTGCTTAATCTTCGGCATTTGTTCTTCCATTTCCTTAAGAAACTATGGTCCAACCACTGCCCTATCAGTTGGGTTGTCCCAACTTATTGGGGTGTTTCACTTTCTACCATAAAGTGCTTCAAACAGGCTCATCTTCAGTGATGCTTGATACCCATTGTTGTAGGCAAATTCTACCAGGTGTAGATAATCTTCCCATTTAGATGGTTTGTCCATCACATACATTCTTAAAATATCTTCTATCACTCAGTTCACCCTTTCTGTCTTCCCATCAGACTTAGGATGATAAGAAGTGATGAAGTTCAGATTTGTTCTGAACCCTTTGAATAACCCCTTCTAGAACTTTGATGTAAACTTTGGGTCTCTGTCAGACACAATTGTCTTGGGTACGCCATGCAAGTGTTCTACTTCCCTCATATAAATATCAACAACATTAGTTCCCTGATGAGTAGTCTTCATAGGAATGAAATCGGCAACTTTAGTAAGCTTGTCCACCACCACCATGATTGCATCATGATGCTTGTTTGTTCTGGGCAACCCCATGATGAAATCCATTGTTACCACTTCCCATTTCCACTCAGGAATTGGTAATGGATACAGTAAACCAATTGGGTGTCTATGCTCAGCCTCGACCCTTTGACATTCCAAGCATTTAGCAATAAAATAAAAAATCTCCCTCTTCATGCCTCGCCAATGATATTGGCTTTTGACTTCTGAATTTTTTTTATGATATCCTGGGTGTCCTGCATAAGGAACATTATGCATTTATTTTAAAATACCACTCCTCAATTCAAAAGAGTTGGGTACATAGACTCTGTTTCTGTACAGAAGGAATCCATTAAATCCCAATTCATAATCCTCAACCTTCTACTACATTTTAGCTTTCTGCAATTTTTTTACCAATTCCATGTACTACACATCTTCTTTTGCATCTTCATAAATTCTACCTTTGAGATCTATTTGATATATGCTAATGGTTGTAGCATGTAGATCATGCACTCTCCTGTTGAGTGCGTCAGCCACTTTGTTCTCCTTTCCTTTGACGTGCTTGATATCAAAGTCATAATCACAAAGGAGTTCCAACCATCTACTCTACCTAGCATTCAAAGTAGGTTGATCAAACAAATATTTCAGACCGTTATGTTCTGTCCTTAGCTCAAACCTCTTTCCCATGAGGTAGTGCCTCCACTTCTTCAAAGCATGCACTATGGATGCCAATTCCAAATCATGAGTGGCATAGAGCCTTTCATGCTCTTTCAATTTTCTGGACTTGAAATATATTACAAACCCATTCTGGCTAAGGACTCCACCAAGTCCTTTGCATGCATCTGTGCAAACCACAAAATCTTCATTTGGATCTATGATATTTAGAATTGGAGCACTGGTTAACAATTGCTTCAATTGATGGAAACTCTTTTCACATTCTTCTGTCCATTGAAACTTCTTCCCTTCCTTTGCAAGGAAGTGATGGGGTGAGCTATTCTCAAAAGCCCTCCAATGAATCTTCTGTAGTAGCCAACTAGACCCATGAAGGATTTGACTTCTCTCACATTCTTAGGTGATGTCCATCCTTTAATGGCCTCAATATTTTCAGGGTCCACTGCTATCCCTTCTTCAGATATGATATGCCCCAAATAGTGAATTTTCTTTTGATAAAATGAACACTTGCTCAATTTGGCATACAAATAATGTTCTCTTAGCACTCGCAACACCATCCTCAAATGATTCTCATGCTCTTCTTCCGACTTGGAATATACAATAATGTCATCCAAAAAAACAATGACAAACTTGTCTAAGTATTCCCATAAAACACCATTCATTAAGCACATGAAAATAACAGGTGCATTTGATAACCCAAATGGCACCACTATGAACTCATAATGACCATACCTTTTCCTGAAGGAGGTCTTCATGATGTCTTCCTCTTTAATCCTTACCTGATGATATCCTAACCTGAGATCTATCTTTGAAAATATCTTTGCATCCTTCAATTGATAAAAAAGATCATGAATCCTTGGCAGAGGATACTTGTTCTTTATAGTTACTTTATTCAACTGTATGAAGTCAATGCACAATCTCAATGTCCCATCTTTCTTCTTCACGGACAAGACTGGGGCACCCCAAGGTGATACACTTGGGTGTATATACCCCTTCATCATAATTTCTTCAAGCTACATTTGCAACTCCTTCAGTTTGGGTGTACTCATTTTGTAAGGAGTCTTTGACACTGGAGTTGCTCCAAGCATCAAATTAATAGAGAAATCGATATCTCTCTTTGGAGGTAGTCCTGGTACCTCCTTGAACATATCTTCAAAATCTTTTAGGACTGCATGATCTTCCAAATTTGGCATCTTATCCTTACATACTTCCTCCATATGGGTTGCAAATATTTGACATCATTTCCTGTAGCACTTCTTTAGTTGCATTGCTGAGATTTCCCAGACAATAACAGTCTTGGGAATTCCTTGGATTGTTTTTCGATTTCCTTCCTCATCCAAGAAAGTGAATGCCTTGTTATGGTAGTCTAATATGGCATGGTGTTGGTCCAACCAATCCATACCAATTAGAAAATCATATGATCCCAACGACAAGATGTTCAAATCTGCCTTGGTACACGGCCTATTCATGCCCACTGGGCATGATTTAACCAACTCAACAAATTTCCTCTTGGCTCCTATATCCAGATGTACCAGCCAAGATTTCCCATACTTGCTTCTTGGAAAAATAAATATTTCCACTACCTTAGGGTCTRTATAGCTATGACTAGCCCCCAAATCAATTAAAATAGTAAAGGCATGGTTATTGATCATACCTTCAACTTCAATCATGTGTGATTGAAACTCAACTTTCTTGTTGTCCAGGGCTGCATAGATCCTTGGTACTCTTCTGTCCATGTCCTCCACTATTTCTGCTTGATGTACATTGTGGACAACTCTTACCTTGTCACTTTTTTGAGGACAATCTCTATACTTGTGGTATCCTTTACAACTGCAACATTGAATGGGTTCCTTCCTTGACGTTTTCCCTCCTACTTCAGCCATTCTATGCTCTCTAAAGATGGTTGTCCTTGAGGTCTATTTCTGAAAAAAGGAGACTTGTTTCCCTTCTTCCTCTATTCCTTCTTGAACTTCTTCTTATCCTCCCAAGCCTTCTGGAAAGTAGGATTTCCATTTTTCTGATCATATAAGATTTTTTCTCTCCTTATCATTTCTTCCAGAGTCTTGGGGTCATCATATTGGATTTTATCACTGATGAAAGATGGAATCCCACTCAGGTACCTCTAAATATTCACCGTCTCATCCTTGATGAAGGAGACATATTTCAACAGCTCTAAGAATCTCCTTTCGTATTCATCAATAGCCATGTTGCCCATTTTAAGTTCAAAGAAATCTTTCATATTTTTGTCATGATACCTCTTGGTCATGTATTTCTTCTCAAAATGCCTCTTGAAAAATCCTTCCAAGTCACATTTTTCTCCCTAAGGTGTTGTACTTGCACCAACTGATCCCACCACATGGATGCTTTTCCTTTAAGTTGGTATATGACAATTCTTTCCCTTTGCATGAGAAGAATAGTTATGCAATTAGAAGTACTTCTTCATGCCTAGTAGCCATGTCTCTGCATATTCATCCTTCTTGTGCTCACCATCAAATGTAGGAGGTTTAATTTTTTTCATTTCACCTCGTAGCTCATCCATCCCAGACCTCTTATGCTTCCTATCAGGGGACGAACTTCAACTTCTGTGTTCTCTCTTATTGGAATGCCTCGGGGAGTGTTGGCGATGTCTACTATCACTTTTTTTTCTTTTGTGACTCCCTGATTAGCTTGATCCACTCTCCTTATCCAATTTATTTTCTATTATTTCCAGGCTCTGCATCAACTTTATGTTGAATTCTCCTTGTTGCTCCCTAGATTTCATGATCTTTTTGTTATTTGATCGGTGAGTCTGGACATTTTTCTGCAACTTTTCAATGATTTTCATCATGTTTCCTTCTTTATCTAACTCTTCCCCATGCCCATTGGAGTTCGATCCTTCAACTCCTAAACGGGCATCCATTCCTCTAACTTGATTTTCCGAACTTTAAGCACCATGTGCCTCCCCCATTTCTCTGCAATATGTGGCAATTTGGTTTGGTTCTGACAATCATTATCTCTTCAAAATGTGCAGTCAAACGAGTTTTTTCAGACTAGCAGACTTTAATAATTTTCCAAAATAAACCAATCTCATTCAACAAAAACAATATCAGATTTCATTTTTTGTAGGTGTTGGTCAGTCAAGAACCCCTCGGGCTTCAATCTCTAAGCCCAATTATGTTTTGCAACAAATTTCGGGTGCTAGCCCCTTTTCTTCAGCCCTTGGTTCGCATGTGACCATGGTTGTGACCCAACGCTTATGATTTGCGTGCTTATCCAGAGCTTTGAAACTTCGGGATCCAGGATTCAGAGGTTTCCCTCTTTTCGCGCGTCCCATCATCACAGAACAATAAACTGTAGAACGTGCGAAGAATCATGGATCTACGGTCCACATTCCTTCATGCACCATTTCTTCCGGAGTGTCAAGTCTCTGGAATTTACGATCTAGTGCCACACGTCCACTAGGGCCCACGATTTCTGTGCTCGAACTAATAAATACTAAAAATACATCGTTGTGTGTAGACCGACAACGAAGAAAGAGTTATGGGGGACTAAGATCCACTGGGTAGGGAAAGGAATGGGGCTGAGAGGCTAGGAAAGAGGGGATAAGCTTGAGGGCATAACCCAAGGGAATATTATAATGTATTCCTGAAAAGTACTAAAGTTGGGAAAATAAACCCAATTATCCTAAGTTCCTTTGAGGACAGGAACACACTCCAAGTGGAGAGGAGCGTGCTCCTGGAGAGCCAAGTGTCACCCCGGACGCATGCAGATTTATGTGGGAAGTTCCACCTTTGTTGGGGGTTCACGAACCATTCTGGCCACCTTGTTGAGTAGTTCTCTCTCACCATTGCAACTCTCTCACGATTCTACAGGCTGACCATTCTCACCATTTTCCTTTCTCGCTCTCAACATTCTGACCAGTCTGGCCATTTAGTTTCCCACGATTTCATCCTCAACATGTTGGCCATCCCTTGTGCACTTCACGCATGCACTGAAAAAGTATGCAACCAGAGTCATTTCTGCCTTTGTGAACCTCTGTAAATTGTTGAGTCGTCCCCTTGCCTTACACAATTTTGGTGGTTGTGGATTGAAGAGGCGGGTTGTCAGGTATGTGGTTGAAGAAGCAGGTTGCCAGGCCTGTGAGCAACTCTCTCCAGGTGAGAGAGTTTGTTGGGAAGTGATTTCTTTTGGAGGGAGTCCAGTACTATCTACAGAGCTCTGAGAATTCTTGATCCGACATGTTGTTGAAGCCCTGGAAGGGAAGTGGAACAACTGATGGACTGTGGAACAATGAAGGTGCATATTCTTGGGGTGGGACAAGCATGTGGGGAATGAGATTCCGTGAGTAGTGGGCGTAAGTAGGCTCCTTAGAGAGAATCCTTCCAGTTGCACAGTGCAGTTCTTGTAGCCTCAGCCTAGGTCTAGGATTCCTTTGCCTTAGGTGGAGTTTAGTCCCAGCTCGGGGGTGACCCACTGCTAAGCATGATAAGTAGTATGGTCTAAGGCTGGGAGGTTCGTGGAAGGTATGCATGCACTTGGTGGTCTTCTATTAAAAGATAAGTATCACTTTTATGTTCATTTACATGTTGTGTATTTGTACATGTGTTATAACTGATGAGTAATACATGTATATGCTATATGTGTAGGTTTATTTTTAATTTCACATTAATAGTATGGTTATTCATTTTAAATTTATATAAATTATTATTTGGAATTCAAATGAATGAGTACCTACTTTACTTACACATATAGAAACTTTTTATTTATTTATTGTTAATAATAATTTATAAAATTCATTCTAAATTTATATAAATATATAAATTATTATTTAGAATATAATTTTTTTTAATAGTAATAATTTTTATAGTTTTAAATATTCATCATAATCCTTGAGCTCGTGCTAATTACATTGAAATTGCATTTATAAAATAACTCAATTATTTTAAAATTAAAATTAAGCAAATGAGTAAGTCGTATACACATCCATTATATCTAAAAACAAGAATTTTTAAGTTGTATACAGATCCGTTATATCTAAAAACAAGAGTTTTTAAGAATTTTATGATAGAAAAATTTAATAAAAATAATAAATAAATAAATTTTACTTTGAAAATATTTTAAATATAAAATTAATATGAAAAATTAAACTTTTATTAATAAAATATAATTTAAATATAATAATTAATTTATGTAATATATTTACATATTTAATAAATTAAATAATTTGATAATAATTTTACTAATTATTTTTTTAATAGTAATTATATTTATAGTTTTAAATATCTATCGCAACCCCTTTGAGCTAGTGCTAATTACATTGAAATTGAATTTTTAAAATAATCTAATTATTTTAAAATTAAGTCAATGAGTAAGTTGTAAAAACATCAACTATATCTAAAAACAAGAGATTTTAGAAATTTTAAATGAATTTTATGATATAAAAATTTAACCAAAATAATAAATAAACAAATTTAACATTGAAACCATTTTTAAAATAAAATTAATATGAAAAAATAATCTTTTATTAATAAAATATAATTCAAATATAACATTAACATATGTTTATATATTTAATATATTAAATAGTTTGATAATATTTAAGTATATAGGGGCTTACGCAGTGCAAGATATTAGATATTATTTTCGTTGGCTTCAATCCCATTTCTTCACCCCTGTGAGCATCACCCGATGCAATGAGTGCTAAGTGGACTATTCAAATCATGAGAATTATTGGTCAGTTGCGACTAATACTCATGAATATGGGTCATAGATTAATGACTTACACTAAGCAGTTAATCCCGAAAATAATATCTAATATCTTGCACTGCTGAAGCCCCTATATACTTAAATAATAAGAGTCAAGGGAGCTCTAACTGGGTAGTTCATAAGGCACAATACTTGCTAAGGTTTTGCAAATGGGGTAGCAAGCTAAGTGAGCTTGATTGTGGGGAAAACTCCACAGTTAAGTGCGCTTGAGCCAGAGGCGTCTTGGGATGGGTGACCACTTGGGAAGTCTTGGTTACCGGGAGCAAGCCCCGAAAGTGATGATTGATGCTATGCATTCATTTCGTTGGCTTCAATCCCATTTCTTCACCCCATCTAATAGTTTGATAATAATTTTACTAATTTTTTTTTTTTAATAATAATCCTTTTCATAGTTTTAAATATCCATCACAACCCCTTTGAACTAATGCTAATTACATTACATTGAAATTAAATAGTTTGATAATAATTTACTAATTTTTTTTTAATAATAATCAATTTTATAATTTTAAATATCCATCACAACCCCTTTAAACTAGTGCTAATTACATTGAAATTGTATTTATAAAGTAACCTAATTAATTTAAAATTAAGTAATTGAATAAGTTGTATACACATCCATTATATCTAAAAACAAGAATTTTTAGAAATTTTAATTTACTAATGATTTTTTTAATAATAATCAATTTTATAGTTTTAAATATCCATCACAACCCCTTTAAACTAGTGCTAATTACATTGAAATTGTATTTATAAAGTAACCTAATTATTTTAAAATTAAGTAATTGAATAAGTTGTATACACATCCATTATATCTAAAACAAGATTTTTTAGAAATTTTATGATAGACAAATTTAATAAAAATAATAAATAAACAAATTAATTTTGATTTAAAAAAAAATTAATATGGAAAATTAATCTTTTATTAATAAAATATAATTCAAATATAACCATTAACATATTTAATATATTTACATATTAAATAATTTGATAATAATTTTACTAAATTAATTTAATTTTAATTAAAATAAAGAAGTCAACTCTCCCAACAATACAAAGATAGTTTGATAATAATTTTACTAAATTAATTTTATTCATTAAAAAATAAATCATTTTCATATCCATAATAAATATACAAAGATAGTTTGATAATAATTTTACTAAATTAATTTTATTCATTAAAAAAAAATCATTTTCATATCCATAATAAATAGGTCAACTATCCAAGCAATACAAAGATAAAGGACAAGTCTGCTTTGTAAACGCATACTCGATTTGTTGCGGTTTAGCACTTATCACAAATCAATTAATTAAAATAACTTCCATACCATGTTTGTTGCGTGTTTACACTTATCACAAATCAATTAATTAAAATAACTTCCATACCATTCAAATGAATGGGTACCTACTTCAATAATAATAGGCATTCAAATGAATGCTTCAATAATAATAGGCATTCAAATGAATGGGTACCTACTTCAACAATAATAATAATAATAGGCTTTGCCTTGCACATTATGGAATTTTTTTATTGTTAATAATAATTTATAAAATTTATTTTGGGTTACTAGGCACCTAGGTTTTTATGCTCTCTTGGTTCCTAGTCTTATTATGTTACTGTTTTATGTGCATTTGGACTATAGACATCTGTTCTGGTTTCCTCATGCTACTTTACTTCATGTTTTATCATGCTACTGCTATTTGCTCTCCACCTATGCTGATTTCCAGTAATCGGCAACATTTTTGCTGACAGGACCTACACTACTGTATATTTTGTCAAAACTTTTTTGTTAATCTAATATAGCAGGTTCCACTTTTTTATTTAAAAAAAAATAATAATTTATAAAATTTATTTTAAATTTATATGAATATATAAATTATTATTTGGAATATAATTTTTTTTAATAACAATTTTTTTTATAGTTTTAAAAATAATTGATGTTTTTAAAATATTTATTATAATAATAATTTATGTTATGGTCAAATTAGATATCAAATTGGTGTACTCTATCTTACATTATCCTATCTCTTGACCCCTATCCTTTGACTTCTTGGAGATTTGAACATGTGATCTTCTAATTATAATTATGTTATTTTATGTGATCTCCTAATTATATTATGTTATGTTATTTTCTTTTGAGAATATGCCTTCCACCTTAGTTTGGGAGGTATGCTAGTTATGAATATTTTGGGATCAACACTTCTTTTACCTGATTTAGTAGTTGTTATTACTATTAAAGTATACTTATTGGAAATGGGCACATTTATTCATCTTTTAATCATAAATTCCAATTTTATGATTATCAATTGAAGATGCTGACATATTTTTTTTTTATCTTTCCAAATCAATAAAGAAAATCTCATATTCATAACTTCCTTTCATAATGTAAATTCCTTTGATTATTTAATAAACCAAAAAATTTCATGAACATAATGTCAATTAGGGTTTCCAGATTTTTACTACTTTGAAAATTTTAACATCAGAAGCCTTTACCTTTAGATTTAAACAGCCACGAGTTTGCCACTGTGCTAGTTTATTACTCATTCTATACAGTGCATTGATTATATTTTTTCATTGCGTGTCTGTGAATCGAACTTTCTAATTTGTTTGCTATGAAATCATAAACGACAAGAACCCTTCATTCAACACCAGCTTGCTCCACCGACCCTTCTCCTCATCATTCAAGTTGGAAACTTCTCTATGAGACCAGGGCGACTACAACATTCCCTCAGTTATTTCACAGGCAAAGAGCCCGTCTAGCTATCTGCTCGTAACTATGGCTACCCATGTCCTGGTTATACCATACCCGTATCAGGGCCACATAACTCCACTTATACGACTCTCTGAGATGCTTGCCTCCAAAGGCATTCTTATCACCTTCATCAACACGGAATCCAATCATTCCAAAATGATGAAAGCCCGCAGTTATCACGACGGGACAACACTTGGTCCAAATTCCAACATTCGTTTCGCACAGGTTTCAGACGGTCTACCGCAGGATTTTAACCGAACGGCCAATCGTTCGGAATTTTTCCGATCTGTAATGAACGAAATGAGAGGTTCTGTGGAGGATCTGATAAAAAGTCAGCTCGATACAGAAGCTGGCTCCGTTCTCGTGTATTATCGGCAGCTCCTTTCTTACTTGGACGTTTCTTGTCGCCAAGAAATTTGAGCTCCCTTTCGTCGCATTCTGGTCGCAGTCTGTGAGTGTGTATACCATCTACAGACATCTCTCAATGATTATTTCCAACGGTCACTTTCCGCCTAGAAAAGAAGGTGCACTCTTTCTCCTCTCTTTTGATTGCACTCAGATTTAGGGTTTTTGAAATTAATGACGCTAACAATGTAAAATAGCGATGAATGCTTTGTTTTTACAGATCCCAAGGATATAATTGATTACATTCGCGGACTTCCTCCGTTGCAGCCGGAAGATCTGCCATCAGATATCCAGACAGGAGACCTTTCTAGTTCGCTGCATCAGCTTGTTGTGCAACAGCTCCCCTTACTCGACGAGACAGAGTGGATTATTGGAAATACAGTCTACGAACTCGAAAAGGAAGCAAGCGATGGAGTTCGAAACACAGCAGCTCCCATCTGCTCACTCGGTCCGTTTCTTCCATCAGTTTATCTTGAGGCCACCAGAACCCGACATATCTTGAGGCCACCAGAACCCGTCATGAACGGGTTGCGTCATAAATCCGAGCTCCCAAGAAAAGCGACAGACAGGACAACGCCTCACACAATTTCAGAAAACGTACTAGTAAAGCATGAAAGTCTTGAGATGGTTTCGATTAGCATTTAGTACCACTCTTTTACTACTATAGCATATGTTCCGTGTCACAGTTTTCATCCTGCACTCTAATCAAATCTACCGATCTTTATCAAATTTATAATGGGAAAAAAAATTCTTTTAATATAAGATTAGCTTATTCTCAGTATGCATTTTTGTGATAACACGTTCATAAAACTGAACGCCGAAAGGCTTATGTCTACTGTTAAGATGAAATGAAGAATATGAAACTATTCACTGTAATTATGATGTAATTATGATGTTATAAGTAAAAGTGGCATAAATGTAAATGTAATAAAGTGGTATACATGTAAATGTAATACTGTAAAAGGATAAAAAGTAAATAGTGGAGTAAATTTGTAATTTCAATTAAGTTTATTAATCATTTGAATTTGAAAATTATATGGTCATACAGTAATTTCTTAATTATATTAAGTAAATGTTAAAAAGTAAAACCGTTAATAGAAGTTTTTAAAAATACTAGAAAGTTATGAACATAAAGTTCATTGATTTGGAAATAATACTAAGAATATGCTAACATCTTCAATTGATAACCATAAAATTGAAATTTATGGTTAAAAAATCATTAAATATGTTTAGAATTTCAAAGTGAAAAGACCCCAAAACAACCCTATAATATAATTATAATGTAATTCAATTAAAACATATTTGATTTGATTTATGTACTCCTATATTTTTTAATTCTTTTAATAATATAATTAATTATCATTAATTAGAAGAGAGATTTATACTAGTGGCTCTTCTCTCCTTCCATCTTTTTGGTCAAACATATTATAGAATAGATATATTATATATAAATATAATAAATAACTTTGAACACATTATGTTCCATATTTATCTCTTAACGTTAAAATTTTTATGGTCCAATGATATTAAATTTTTTTTAATAGTCCAATGGTTCAATGCTTTAATTTTTTTTTTATGGTTCAATGCTAACGATTATTTGTTACAAAATTGTCATAGTTGTGCATTTTTATTCTTATTAAGTGTTACTTGCAACATATATTAAATAATGAAAATAAAATGATAAATGGATATTAAAAAAATGTGACTTAAACAAAGTCTTAAGAAATTTGTAGCAACTAAAAATGTTGTAGTAAGAGTCTAATAGGAGTTGCATATTTAATAGGAATTGTCTAAACATTCGACTATTTTAACTTTTTCATCGGAATTCAGTGAAGTAGATCTTTGTGAAATGACCATTTTCTGTTGTTTAAATTGCATTTTTGAATGCATAAATGGATTCACTACCCTGAAAAACCCTCAGGGCATTCGAATTATACAGACTAAAAAACAACAGACTGATGACCCCACTGGGGAAGTCATTGTTGTTTAGTCAGTTTCTTCCTTAACTTTTGAATTCATATTCTCAAGATCTTTGCCTGTTTTAAGCTTTGATTTTTTTTTTCATTCTATTAGTAAGTCTTTTTTGGGGCCATTAGGAATTTTTCAGACCCAGATCTGATATATCTATCTTAGATCTATTAGTTCTTGCACTTGCACGATCACGATCACGGGTTATTCATGCCCATAGAGCGACCATACCCTTTTGGTAGCTAGTTTATCCATTATAGGGAGCGACCAGACCCTTTTGGTCGCGACTTTTTCCACTATATGGAGCGACCACACTGAGAATTACACTGCTAGGAGCAACCAATTCATTGTGGTCGCCCTTTAGTCCTCTACAAGGAGCGACCAGTGCTTTGTGGTCTCCATGTGGTCATTAATAGGGTGAGACCATGCTCTAAAAGCCATTTTTTCAAGGGGTATCCTTCAAACAAAGCCCAGATCCATGTATTTCCTTTCTTCCACCATTTCAGATATTTCTGAGATTTGTCCCAACAGTTATACAACATTTTTCAAAGTCATTTTAAAATATTTCATTTTGTGTGTCATTTCGTTTATTGAATTAAAAACACTTTTTTCTTTTGTGGGTACGGTTTAGGTCATCTAATCTCATTCCCCCAGACTTTTAGTGTTGATGGTACTTTTGTGAAGAGAGTTCATTTGTTTTTTAAAATATTTTGGATTTGTTTCCATTGTTTAAACAAAGCCAACTCTCCTGATTTGCATCTCATCTTAGAGTGAAATATTTGTTATTTGAAAACTTTTTTTTACCATTGAAAGATTGAGTTTTGCATTGACGACATTCTTGTATTTGAATCTTTTATTCCTTGGGTGCTTGTTTTCTCCACCTTCATTCGCTTTTGAGTTCTTTGCAAAGTCTCATCGAATACTTTCATTTTGATTAAAAGCAAAAGAAAAAGAAGTGTCTCTTTTGAGTTTTCATGTGATTTAGAATGAAGAAAACACAAATTTCCCATCCTAATTTCATGGTTGGAGAGTCTTGGTACATAATTGAAAGAGCTTGTTTTTGTTTGGGATTTTGTGAACATTAAATTGATAGCCTGACATTTCAATTTTTTTCCATTTGAAAAAAGAAAAGTGAAATTTGCATGTTTATGGGTGTTTATTTCCATTAAGAAGAAAAATGTGTTTTCTCCTTCCTGTAGATAGGATTCATTGAAAGAAAAATCTTTGCATTTCATTATTTTTGCATCATTTTGGAGTCAAGTTATCACATCATTAGTTTCATYTTCGTACATCCTTCTAAGTAAAAACGACTATTAAAATCAACCAACATGCTAATAAAATTAACTAAACATTTTTGTTTTTAGTACAACAACATTAGCTTAGAGCTAGATCCTTTGGACTAGGAAAAGTGAGTAAATTGTCCAAGACTACTACACAAGACTATAGAACACTAAAGAGGGACAAATTACAACTGTCGTATACGAATAGTTGGGAACCCCCTCTAACATAGGGGCTAAACACGAGGTCACATGTGGAAGAACAACGAAGATTACCCTTCCATAGATTGACCAATCATAGTGGAACGAGCGTATATTGGGGGTTTTTCTTGAGTGTTACTGGTTCATTTAGTCTCAGTGCTTTGTCAATATCGAATCCGTTCAAGGTCCTCAGAAGTATTACTGGTCCACTTGTCTTCAGTCCTCTGGAATAGATTCAGACTTTGTTATCCTACCCATATGTTCAGTCCCGATTGTTGAATGTACCCCTCTAGAGGCCAATTGCGAGTTGGTAACCCTAATGAACTTTCCTAGGTATCTACAGAGGTGACTGTGGGGGGATTCCCACGGTACCTAGGGCAGACATCGTATCACACTTTCAGTACCCTTGGAAGGTGATCTCGCAAAACAAGGGTTGCTTGCACTGAGAAGGGATGTTACATGGAGGTCGGGTAACTGCTTCTCATATCTTCGCTGACGGCTTGACATCTTGTCTTCAGAAGATTCTTCTGTCTAATGTTGTTTGGTTGATTACTTGTAGATTTTTTCTTAGGGGTGTATTCTTTCGGCATCCGTAGTTGGCCTTAGGGATCATTACTTCTATTATACTTTCATCATGGCCGAAAAAGGTCTCTGAATATCTTAGAGAATACAAGGGTTTGATCCCAAAGAACATAATCTTCCACATAACCCTTCTAACGAAGGAACTATTCATGAAAGGGTTGCTTCTGAAATCGGGAGCATAGCTCCCCCAAGTGACCAGCCTGAAGGAGTGGTTGAAACCATGGAAGAAGGTTTCCCCCCTTCCACAAATTCACCTTTGACTGGCCCTTTTGGTCAACCACTCATTGAGTTTCCATCAACGATCTATCATGATTCCTTTTCTTCTTACCATTTACCACCCGATATGTACAATAGGGAATCTTCTGGCATGCATGCATCAATGTATAACTATACATATGGAATAGTGAACCCCCCACTTGATCCTAAGATAGTTTCCTTGACACATATTACCATTGTTAGTGCTTCTTCTTTGTAGGAAATGTCGTTGACCCTTGTTACCTCGATTCAATAGTTGGTGAGTGCAACTTCTCTTTTTTCATCTCTAGTTGCACACTTGCATACACCAAGCACATTACTTGGTCATCCTTTATGGACTCTATCTAGTCTAGTGGCCAACAGTACTGTTACCTCAGGTCCTGTGACATGTAGCTTCATTTTTCCTCCACCCAATCAAGGTGTTAACCCAATGACAGTTCCAAAAAATGTTCCACATACACCTGGGGGGCGCATTATAGTTGGAGGACCACCTTTGTCTGTAGTCAAGTACCCTACTGGAGGGAAGCCTTCAACTATGGGTCAGTTTCCAACTGGGGGAAACCTTCAGTTGCAGGTCAAGTTCTGGTTGGAGGGAAACCTTCGACTGTGGGACAATATTCGGTCTGGGGACAACAAAAACATGCGGGGAAACCTTCATCTGTAGGACAAAAACGACCTTGGAAAAAACAACAACCAACTTGGAGCCAACAACCAACTGGGGGGAAACAACCTATTTGGGGTCAACCACTAGTTAGGAAGCAACCAACTAGAGGTCAACAATGATTTCAGGGACAATCCCACACTAGAAACCCACCTCACCCTTGGGGGTATAATCTTTCGACAAACCCTACAGATCTTTGTAGTGGTTTACCATATCCAAGAGTGCAAAATACTCCATGGGGTCAACCCAATCTGGCGGGAATCCCTTGGAAAYGAGCTTTTCCCACTCAACCGACGAACTCCATGTTCCCAAATCCCCAAGACACTCAACCATATATGGATGGACTATCATGTTTTAACATTCCATCCCAACCTGTGCATGGTCCTACTAGTACTCTGATGCCACTTTCTCACTACTAGTATTCGCAACCAAACCGACAACTGTATTTCTTGGCTACCTTAGATATGTCGTATTTTTCACGTTTCGTGTCACAGTTTTCATTCCGCACTCTAATCAAATCTACTGATATTTATCAGATTTATAATGGGAAAATAAGTTCTTTTAATATAAGATTAGCTTATTCTTAGTATGCATTTTTGTGATATAGGTTCATAAAATAATATTTTCAAAGTGAAAATCCCCCATTAAGAAAGGCAAGTGTATAATGTAATGTAATTCAATTTAGACGTATTTGATTTTATTTATGTACTCATATATTTTTAATTCTTTTAAAAATTTAATTTTTCATCATTAATTACAGAAGAAGAGAAAGAGATATTTATAACACTCGCTCTTCTCTCCTTCCATCTTTTTGGTAAAACATAATAACTTTGAACACATTATGTTCGATATTTATCTCTTAATGTTAAAATTTTTAGGGTCCAATGCTATTAATTTTTTATTAATGGTCCAATGATGTTAAATTTTTTTTATGGTTCAATGCTTAGAAACGATCATTTGTTACAAAATTGTCAAAGTTGTACATTTTAATTCCTATTAAGTGTTCCTTGCATATATTAAATAATTAATAATAAAATGATAAATGGATATTAAAAAATGTGACTTAAAAAAAACACTAATAAATTTGTAGCAACTAAAAATCTTGTAGTAAGAGTCCAATAGGAGTTGCATATTTAATAGGCATTGTCTAAACATTCGACCTTTCAAAAATTTTCACTAGAATTCAGTCAAATAGATCTTGGTGAAATGACCATTTTCTGTTGTTTAAATTTCATTTTTGAATGCATAAATGGATTCACCACCCTAAAAAAACCTCAGGGCATTTGAATTATACAGACTGAAAAACAACAGACTGACGATTCCACTGGGGAAGTCATTGTTGTTTAGTCAGTTTCTTCCTCAACTTTTGAATTCATATTCTCGATATCTTTGCATGTTTTAATCTTTGATTTTTGTTTTCATTATATCAGTAAGTCTTTTCCGGGGATATTGGGAAGTTTTCAGACCCAGATCTGGTAGGTTTATCTTAGATCTATTAGTTCTCACACTTCCACGATCGCAGTCGTAGGTTATTCATGCCCATAGAGGAACTAAACCCTTTTGGTAACTAGTTTCTCCATTGCAGGGAGAAAACAAACCCTTTTGGTCGCAAGTTTTTCCACTGCAGGGAGCGACCACTCTGAGAATTACACTACTAGGAGCGACCAGTTCATTGTGGTCGCCCTCTAGTCCTCTACAAGGAGCGACCAACGCTTTTTGGTCTCCTTGTGGTCATTAACAGGGTGCGACCATTCTCTAAAAGCCATTTTTTCAAGGGGTATCCTTCAAACAAATCCCAGATCCATGTCTTTCCTTTCTTCCACCTTTTTAGATCTTTCTCAGATCTCTCCCAACAGTTATTGCTACAACATTTTTCAAATTCATTTTAAAATCTTTCATTTTGTGTGTCATTTCGTTTATTTGATTAAAATCCCTATTTTCTTTTGTGGGTATGGTTTAGGTCATCTAATCTCATTCCCCTAGACTTTTAGTGTTGATGGTACTTTTTTGAAGAGAGTTTATTTGTTTTAAAAAAACTTTTAGATTTGCTTCCATTGTTTAAACAAGGCCAACTCTCCTGATTTTCATCTCATCTTAGAGTGCAATCTTTTTCAATTAATTTGAAAACCTTTTTCTACCATTGAAAGCTTGAGTTTTATGTTGACGACATTATTGTGTTTGAATATTTTATTCCTTGGGTGCTTGTTTTCTCCACCTTCATTTGCTTTTGAGTTCTTTGCAAAGTGTAATTTAATACTTCATTTTTATTAAAAGAAAAAGCAAAAGAAGTGTCTCTTTTGTGTTTTCATGTGATTTAGAAAGAAGAAAACAAAAAATTCCCATCCTACTTTCATGGTTGGAGTGTCTTGGTACATAATTGAAAGAGCTTGTTTTTGTTTGGGATTTTGTGAACATTAAATCATTAGCTTGGAATTTCATTTTTTTCCATTTGAAAAAATAAAAGTGAAAGTTGCATGTTTTGGGTGTTTATTTCCATTAAGAAGAAAATTTTCTTTTCTACTTCCCGTAGATAGGATTCATTGAAAGAAAAATCTTTGCATTTCATTCTTTCTGCATCATTTTGGAGTCAAGTCATCACATCATTAGTTTCACCTTTGTACACCCTTCTAAGTTAAAAAATTATTAAAATAAACCAACACGCTAATAAAATTAACTAAATATTTTTGTTTTTAGTACACCAACATTAGCTTATAGGTAGAGTCTTTGGACTAGGAAAAGTGAGTAAATTGTCCAAGACTACTACACAAGATTGTAGAACACTAAAGAGGGACAAAATCCAATTGTCGTATAGGCATAGTTGGGAACCCCCTGTAACACAGGGGCTAAACACGAGGTCATGTGTGGAAGAACAACAAATATTACCACTCCAAATATTGGCCAATCGTAGTGGAAAGAGCGTATATTGGGGGATTTTCTTGAGTGTGTTACTCGTTCATTTGGTCTCAGTGCTTTGCGAATGTCGAATCCATTTGAGGTATTCAGGAGTATTACCAGTACACTTGTTTTTAGTCCTATGGAAGTGATCCAGATTATTTTCGGCATGAAATGAAAGCGGAGATATAATAAAGAAATGCATAGAGATATCATGTATATCCAATAATATAACATAAATATATCATAGATGAAACCATAAACAAAGAGATACAGTAATACATGATTTCTATTAATGAAAGAAATGTACAAAGACTGTAAAAATACAGAGTGAAAGACTTGCTAGAATGGTGGTAGCTTATCTTTGAGAAGAGATGTGACAGCTACTCGCATTCGCAAGAAGATGGTTACAATGAGGCTCTGAAGGCCTTTTTACAATAAAAAGGAATTCCAAAAACCCTAGACATCCAAAAACATAACCCTAGGACATGAAGCACCAAAAGTCATGTGGGCCCTGTTTGGGTAAGTGAGTACATCAACTTCCCGGGGTCGTAACGTTTGCATACAATATCTGTTATAGGTGTGTGATAGCTTGTTGGAAAGGTATTGTCGAGGAGATTCATTTTGGGGGCTCAATCATGCCGTCATCTATCATTGAGGACCTATGTCTCAAAAAATCTTCATTTGGGCCCTCAAAATGGCCCCGAAAGTTAAAAACTACTAAAAACTGGTAAATTGACAAAATTGCCAGAAAAAAGTTTTGAGCCAGTCAAAAAAGGTGGTTGGCCACCGATATCCACCTGGATCAATTCTCCATCCTTAGGAATAAATGGTATCCATTGCGTTGAGTTCCCTGGGGAGAGGGAAAAGCATTTGTTGAATCTGTATCTTGGTGAGTTGCTTGCCTTGCTGGAGGCATCACGCTGCTCAGTTTGTGGAAGTTTGTCACGAACCTATTGAGGTTGAGCCCGTTCAACAAGTCAGGCTACATGAGAGGACGATGCACAGAAGGAATCTTTTCACTTTGCTGCAACCTTGTCGAATTGCTTCTGTTTGATAGAAGGTGCTTGGGGCGAGGCTGTAGTGGTTGCAGTGTCCTTCTATTCTCCTTTTGAACAGATTGTGAAGAAGATAAATTTTGTAGTATGAGATACTACCTTGCGACACTTTTTAGTTGGAACAGTAGTTGGAACTACCTCTGGTATTCTGTAGATATGACCCCCCAGAGAAACAATGACATTGCGGGGTTGAGACTCATAAACAATATGGCGCTTCCACATGTATGGTTGGCCCAAGAGAACATCATAGACATCCTGTGGGGAAACATCAGATAATAACTCATCCTTGAAGGGTTGGATGTCGTATGACAATTGACATTGTTGGCTGACACGTAGATCTCATCCTTGGCGAAGCCACCTGATGTTGTATGGTTGTGGGTGTGGTGTTGTCGACAATCCCAATTGTTTGATGACCTCTCCTGAGATGAGGTTTTTCTGGCTTCCGCTATCAACAATAAAATGCAGTGGGGTCCCATTCACCCACATCTGTGAATGAAAAAGGTGCTCCCCTTCTTCAGAATATGTTGGTTCTTATGATTGAATTGTTGCAGTCACGACAATAGCAATGGGGTCCATGTCAATGATCTGTCCTTTACCATTATTTTCAGAATCAGATTTTGAATCAGGGTTTGACTCTTTGTCTTTGTTCTCGGCCACCATGACTGTTTTGAGCGACATTCATCAGTGTTGTGCCAGGGGATTTTGTGGAACTCACACCATTTTCCGGTGTCCTTCTTTTCCTTCCCATGACCCTTCTTTTCTTGTGTCTTGGAATGGTTTTCAGGAGACTGTTTGTTAAGGTTGTCCTTGTCATACTTTGGTTGTTGCGGATTTGCATACCCGAATTCCTGTTTGTTCTGGTGCTTCATTTTTTGCTCAATTTTAACAACATATCAATAAGCAACACTGAGTGGTGATATGTCTAGAAAATCCATTTCAGTCAGGATGTATCTTTGTAGAGCCTCACGGTATTTCAGAACCAAATCTCGCTCGGAGTCTTTGATACCCAGCTTGGTGCGCAAGGTATGGAAGGTATTGGTGAAATATGGAACTACTTGGCCCTTCTCTTGCCGCAGTGTGGTCCATCCCATGTACTAGTCCTCATAGTTTCCAATAGGGTAATACTATTCCTTTACCACATCCACAAAACAATCCCAAGTGGGATCGACCCCATATATTCCAGACTCATCTGTGGAAATTGCTCCTAGTAAGTTTCCCACCAATGTTTGACATGAGGGAGAGATTTAAGGAGTGTGAAGGTGATATTTTATTTGTCCAAAAAATTGTGAACAAAGAAATAACCTTCTAGCAGAGTTAACCATTTTTCTAGGGCTTCTGCATCTATATGTCCTTCAAATAAAGGAATATCAAAACTAACTTGTACCTTTAAAGGCGAGGTGCCTCCAAAGTGGCCTCTTGATGAAGATGCGCCTGATGCTATTGACAGGCATTTAAGGATGTGGGAAAAATCCTCCATCATTTCTCCCCTCTGTCGTGTGAGAGCTTCCTCAAGCAACAGATTGATAGGATCGTCTGCTCCGTAGTTTTTCTTTTCTTCCGCCATTGAGGGTTTCTTGGGTGTGCGAGAGCGATTGCATTCAAGAGAGATAAGCTCAAGACGCAACTTTCTATGCTCGGACATTGTCGAGGACATGAACTGAAAAAAAAATCAAGAGCAGCCTACTTTGATACCACTGATCCGGATTATTTTCAGCACGAAATGAGAGTGGAGATATAATAAAGAAATGCACAGAGATATCGTGTATATCCAATAATATAACATAAATATATCAGAGATGCAACCATAAAAATAGAGATACAATAATACGCGATTTCTATAAATGAAAGAAATGTACAGAGACTATAAAAATACAGAGTGAAAGACTCGCTAGAATGGTGGCAGCTTATCTCTGAGAAGAGGTGTGACGACTACTCGCATTCGCAAGAAGATGGTTACAATGAGACTCTGAAGGCCTTTTTAAAATAAACAGGAATGCAAAAAACCATAGACATCCAAAAACCTAGCCCTAGGAGATGAAGTGCCAAAATTCATGTGGGCCCCATTTGGGTAAGTGAGTACATCAACTTCCCGGGGTCGTAACGTTTGCATACGATCTCCGTTTTAGGCGTGTGATAGTTCGTTGGAAAAGTATTGTCGAGGAGATTCATTTTTGGGGCTCAATCATGAATTTGGCTATCATTGAGGACCTCAATCTTGAAAAACCTTCATTTAGGCCCTCAAAATGGCCCTGGAAGTTAAAAACTGCTAAAACTAGTAAATTGCCAAAATTGCCAGAAAATTGTTTTGAGCTAGTCAAAAAAAGTGGGTGGCTACCGATATCCACTTGGATCAATCCTCCATCCTTAGGAAGAAATGGTCTCCATTGAATTGAGTTCCCAGGGGAGAGGGAAAAGCATTTGCTGAATCTATATCTTGGTGAGTTGCTTGCCTTACTGGAGATGTCGCGTTGCTCAGTTTGTGGAATTTTATCATGAACCAGTTGAGGCTGAGGTCATTCAACAAGTTGGGCTACATGAGAGGATGATCTGCAGAAGGAATATTTTCTCTTTGATGCAACCTTTTCGACATGCTTTTGTTTTATAGAAGGTGCTTGGGGCGAGGCTGTAGTGGTTGCAGTGTCCTTCTTTTCTCCTTTTTAACAGATTGTGAAGAAGCTAAATTTTGTATTATGAGATAATACCTTAAGACACTTTTTAGGTGGAACAGTAGTTGGAACTACCTCTGGTATTCTGTAGAGATGACCCCCCAGAGAAACAATGACACTGCAGGGTTGAGACTCATAAATAGCATGGTGCTTCCACATGTATGGTTGGCCCAAGAGAACATCAAAAACATCCAGTGGGGCAACATCACATAATACCTAATCATTGAAGGGTTGGATGCTGTATGAAAATCGACATTGTTGGATGACATGGAGATCGCATCCTTGGCGAAGCCACTCGATGTTGTATGGTTGTGGGTGTGGTGTTGTCGACAATCCCATCTGTTTGACGACCTTTGCTGAGATAAGATTCTTCTGGCTTCCGCTATCAACAATAAAATGTAGCAGGGTCGCCTTCACACACATCTGGGAATGAAAAAGGCACTCCCCTTCTTCAGAATCTGTTTTTTCTTTTGGTTGAATTGTTGTGGTCGCGACAATAGCAGTGGGTCTCCGTCAATGATCTGTCCTTTACCATTATTTTCAGAATCAGATTCTGAATCAGGGTTCGACTCTTTGTCTTTGATCTCGCCCACCAATGATTGTTTTGAGCGATAGACATCAGTGTTGTGCCAGGGGATTTTGTGGAACTCTCACCATTTTCCAGTGTCCTTCTTTGTCTTCCCATGACCCTTCTTTTCCTGTGTCTTGGACTGGTTTTCGGGAGACTATTTGTTAGGGTTGTTTTTGTCATACTTTGGTTGTTGCAGATTTTCATACCCGAATTCCCGTTTGTTCTGGTGCTTAAATTTCTTCTCAATTTTGACATCATATCGATAAGCAGCACCGAGTGATGGGATGTCCAGAAAATCCATTTCAGTCTGGATGTATCTGTGTAGAGCTCCACAGTATTTCAGAACCAAATGTCGCTCGGAGTCTTTGATACCCAGCTTGTTTCGCAATGTATGGAAGGTATTGGTGAACTCAGGAACTTCTTGGCCCTTCTCTTGCCGTAGTGTGGTCCATCTCATATACTAGCCCTCATAGTTTCCAACAGGGTAATACTATTCTGTTACCGCATCCACAAAAAATCCCAAGTGGGATCGACCCCATATATTCCAGACTCCCTTATGGAACTTTGATCCCAGTAAGTTTCCCACCAATGTTTGACATGAGGGAGAGATTTAAGGAGTGCGAAGGTGATATTTTATTTGTCTTAAAAATTGTGACCAGAGAAATAACCTTCTCGCAGAGTTAACCATTGACATTGGGTTAAGTATGGGTTGTGAGTATATGTTGGCATATAAAAATTAATTATGGAATTTGTAAGTATCTATGTTGTTTTACTTCTCTCATTTTATAATTAATGGAACAAAAAAAATCCTTTCTATTAAATCTATGATTTATTATGGGGTATAAAACTTGCAGGAAACAAAGTATGGAAATGTGCTAACATAAGAGTTGTTGACAGAAGGCATGCTATTTGGTTTTGAAATAATGTGTACCATTCAGGACTCAATTCTTTCTATGTTACATTGTTTTTCAATTTACATTCATGTATATTATTTATTTCAATTTTCATTATTCTCAACAATGTAG
>ML782231.1:1114276-1227204 GCA_009831015.1 Picea engelmannii | reverse complement strand
AAAAAAGCCACTGGATTTCACCTTACAAAATGGAAAAGTCTAGCAAAACCAAAACAATATGGAGGGTGGGTTATTAAACACCTGACATGCTTTGCTCTTTCTCTTGCAGCCAAATCCTGTTGGGGAGGTATTTTTGAAATCAATCTATGTAATAGAATTCTCATGAAGAAATATCTAAAAGGATTAGATATCATCTCCTGGCTGCGTAAGGACACCCACTCCACCCATAACTCTTCTATCATTTGGCAGAATCTGATGCTTTCACTGTCGATTATCAAATGTTGGCTGGCATGGGAAATTGGGATAGGGTAGCGTATTATACTTGGGCACGACCCCTTCATTAGTTGCTTGGATTACTATCACCTTTCCGACTCACTCCTTCATAAATTAAATAGTCAATCCATCTATTCGTTAGCCCAAGCCACCATGATCGACTCAACAGAAGCGCACCAACAATGGTTGGACGCTAGACAACTGGGATTATGTATTACACATAGCATGGAGTGGGAAGAGTTCACTCAAAATCTCAGAAACAGTGTCATCCGATTGAGCAATGCAAAGGATAAGCTCTCTTGGTCTTGGAACTGTTCAACTGGTAAGGTCACAACCAGCTTAGCATATCAGTGCATACTTTATACAAATAAAACGACTGTAGAAAAGTGGTGGCATAAAGCGATCTGGATGGTGAAGATAACGGTTAGAATAATATGTTTCATGTGGCTCTGCATAGAGGACCGCATACTCACAGGTATCAATTATCAAAAAAGAGGTGGAATTGGCTCTTCAGCCTACACCTTGTGTCTAAAAGCAGATGAATCCGTCACACACCTATTTGTGGATTGCCAGACCACACAACTTATTTGGGACAATATCCTCACTTCTTTGGGGATTGGCAGTGATTGGAAGAGGGCCACCATTGAAGGAAATTAAACATTGGTTCCTCAAACTACCAAACTTAAGACACATTCCTTTTTTTATTATGTGGGAGATTTGGAAATACAGAAATAAAATTCCGTTTGAAAACTGGACAAAGAATGATCCCGGGATATACAAGAAATTCTCCTCTCCATTAAAGAACATCCATATAAAGAGGAAGCAGACAAATCAAAAGTACTACTAAGCCCAATCTACTTCAATGACAACCCAATTGGCTTCTTTGATGGTGCAACAACAGAAAATAAGTGCGGCATAGGTATTTATTTAAAAATCACAACATAACACACCATCCAAACACATTTTGCTAGAGGAACATGAAACAATATGAAAGCTGAGATGATGGGATTATGGGGAATCCTTCTACTTGCCACACACTTCTCTATTAAAAAATTAATGGTGGCAGGSGATTCAAAGGTCACCATTGATTGGATAAATGACAAAGCCAATCTAGATCTTAACTATCTCAGCCACTGGAAGGAAAAGATCAGCACACTAAAGGAAGGTTTTGAAACCATAAACTTCATGCACATCCACAGTCAGTTTAATAAAATTGTGGACAACTTATCCAAGAAAGCCCTCAATGATATTCTAGGGTGGCCATTTTACGAAGAGCTCGTCAATGGAACTATTGTTAGATCCGAGGAACTACATATTCTATAAGGTGGCTCTAACCAGAAAAAGCCATTGGGTTATAAAGTGTGCTAGTCAAATAAAGTGACCATAGGATAACATAGGTTAAAGATGTAGAAGAAGAATGTCTATTCCATTCATGAAAGATACGACTATTGTAAATTGAAAGTTTCATTTGATTCTAATATGAATAATAGTGACACTGTTTTTTTTTGTGTGAAAAAAATAATATACATATAGATGAAGACTAAAATATTTAACTAACCCGACCACTTAACGCGACGCTGATGAACGCCGAGCGACCGACATTTTGCTGGCCACCAGGAGCCACAGACATTTTTCTGGCCAACAAGAGACACTCGACATTTAGCGGCTTGCCATATTGCAGCTCGCCATATATATGGCAAGCAGGTGAATACTCTGTGTTAATAAGATATTTTAATGGTTAACGAATGAGGTTATGTGTGTTAATCCACCTTTAATTTTTGAATATAGGAAAAATATTCTTGTATGATTAAATCTCACACATACATTGCATATTTTTAATTAAAAAATTGATTAATCTAAATTTTTTTAATAGGTATACACCTACAATTAAGCCTATATAAAAAAAAGTTATTTTAAGAAGAAGTTCTCAACCGGGTGGATCAGCTGCCTTTTTGACTCGGTAAACTCGCTCTGGGTCAATGGGGTAAACTTGGTTCATTTCATTTGGTATTAGATATGCAAGGGGTGGCCAATCGGAACAGGGTCAAAATATCGGAACAACGCTCTATGGTTGGGAGGTATGCATGGTTCTCGGAACCTGGCAATAAGTTACTCGAGATACCTTAGTTGTCTGTCTCCTGTAACGCCACGTATAATTTCTTATTTGGCTAAAAATGGATGAATTCAACATATCCTTTTGTTGACAATAGCAGAGTGCTCGCTGAAAGAATTGTTGCGCCACCTGTGTCTCTTCTCTTCTTCTACAGATTAATCATTATCTTCCTCTTACTTTTCCTAATTTCAATCATATTCTCCTCTCTTTTGCGGCGGGATTTGTTTTCATCGACAGACGGCTTGTAATTCTTCTCCTACACTTCAGACTGGGAATTGGGTCGGACCGACAACGCTGGAAAATTGAAAACAATCGCAGAGATGAAATTCCCTGGAAATTGAAAGATGAAACCCTCTAAATCGATAAATATAACCCTGGAGAGTGTTTTTCCTAATCAACGGTAGATTCAAAATCTGAGATATCGGTTTTGCAGAGATCAAATCTGAAGCTGAATCGCATTCGAATGTGCAAGCGATCGGACATCATTAAAAATTGTCTGAAGTGGTTAATGAATTTGGCCAAAGAGAATGTAAATAGTGCCTAGTGTATCTTTCTCCTGCCCTTCGTCCAAACCACATCGCGTGGTTGAGTTTTGACCTATGGTCATATGAGCACTTCTGCAACCCTCCCGATCTCTCATTTGCTATTGGGCTTATGGGCCAGGAAGAGGAATCGTAAGGCTGTGCTAGGCATTCAGAAAAACACGTAAAGCGATATTCGACAGTTCTTTCCACATTTACCTGTAATTTACGGCCGTCGCATGGGGCTCTGGTCTTAAATATATTTGGGCCAAAGGGGCACTTAGGGTTTGGGGAATTCTAGGGTCACATGGGAGCTCCTGGTTCAACCATTGCAGTCTAATTTGAGGAATTTGTTACAGGTGTATAGTCATCATATCTTGAAGGAAACACTCAAGCAGGGATAGCCCACTTTGATCTTTAGCATTTTTAGTGTTTGAATGGATCCCCAACATACATTCTTGAGGGTTCGTTCCTCACATAGTTGATGATGAATGGATCCCAACATACATTCTTGAGGGTTCGTTCCTCACATAGTTGATGATGCCTAGGAGTTAGTTGGAATAGCATCACTGAGGGTAGCCATTGTTCAGCTGGAGTTTTAATAGTTATGCACGTCAATTTTGTTACACAGTTTAGTTTTCCATTTTCTTTCAAATGGAAGGAATGGTTGAATTGCACTTTTTTATTTGTGGAGTTTTAACTGGTGACTTTTTATAAACATATTTATGACAATTGGTGTTTGATGATTTCATGGGATTGAATTTGTGACATTTACATGTATTTGATTATACTTAGTGTTTGATTTTGTAACCTTTTACATACTTGTTTTCCATAATTATGATTTGGTGATCAATGATTGAATTTGTGGCCTCTTGCATGGATTTTCTCATAATTGGGTAGGTTAGTCCATGTGGATTGAAATTATGACTATTTACATACTTGTTTCTCATAATTAGTGTTTGGTGATTCCATGGGATTTAACTTGTGACATTTTACATGTATTTGATTATAAATGGGGTGTTTCTAATTTATGGATTTGAACTCGTCATCTTGTGATCTTTTAAGATGCAATGTTTTTGTAATGGAGTTTGGTGGTTCAATGGGGATGGGGATTAAACTCATGGACTTTTACATATATATTTATCACATTTGTGAGTTTGGTGATTATTTTGAGATTGAACTTTGTGATCATTTATATGTGCATATTGTAAATGGGGCTTATATTACATGATAATTGATTAATTCTCTAAATATTGTAGTTGTGGTTATTTTTTTCAAACACCACTTCAAGATACTAACAAAAGGACCTTGTAAACTAGATATATGTTGTTAGATTAGGGTTTGTTTTGGTTGTAATAGCGGAGGGTGTGTTGCATTTGTGAAGGTGGCTTATATGAGAAACTCATGTGACGACCCACTTTTTAGTATGTTTTTATGTGTGTAGAGAGAGATATTTTATTAATTTCCAATAAAACAACAAGTCTATGGGACATAGTGATTCATTCCTATGGTGCAAACCTCTAGTATGAAATAAATAAAGACCAAAAATAAAAAAGTATTCAAAATTAATTACATATAGTGGTAGAGTTGACTAATTCCAATCCCTATTGTAGTATTACTCATCTGAAAGACCATCCTATGCCATGTGGTTCTTAAATATTTTCTTTGGCTCTGTATCATCTTTGTTAATCTTCTTGCAATATCCTTTTACGGAATATTTTTCCCATGCAATATCCTTTAGTGTTATCTATCTTCTAAAATGACTCCATGTTTGCAATGGGTTATGGAATGTAACTTTGTTTCCAACTCCCCTAGTCCACATACCATGCAAGTCACATACTATGCAAACCCTGATGTACCATTCCTCCTTGGGTTCCTTCCATCCTCTTATTCACAACTGAACTTGTGAAAGCTCATTTGTAGAGCATGTTTCTCTTTCCATGACATCATGAGCATGAGGTAATCATGTATCTTGATTTTGTTTGTAGGGTTGAAATGGTATGTGTAATATTTTTGTTTCTCCAATGATATTCCATCCATCTACCCTATTTGTAACAATGCTTTAAATGTCATCTCTTCTCGTTTTTATCAAGTGGTCAATCATTTTTTGGATATATTCCATCTTGTAAACCATTTATTGACTTGAAGTTATCAATTGTTCTTCCTCCTTTCTAGTGTATTCTTGCAAATTTGACTAGACATTCTCTTACAGGCCATTTCAACTACTTTTTGTCTATATAATATCATTCTTCATATCGCCTCCAATTATAATGCGTACAAACTTGTTTCAATAAGCATAATGTTGTATGACATTGATTCTTTGATTCTCAAGATATAATAGAATTAGTGTGAAGAGTTTCTAGAATTTACATTGTTGATTATTTTCCATCCTAAAGCTCTCCTACATCTATTATGTAAGAGAAATGTTCATTCCAATTTCTTTGCAACCTCTTTCTTGAGTATTTCTTCCAATTGAGATTTCAGTTGAACTTCATGCTTACGTAGTTATATTCCTCCATGATATGGAGTGTCCCATTTTTTAATTCAATTTAGGTATGAATTGGTATATGTTTGAGAGAAGATGACAACTTTAGCCTTTCCAATGTTAACTTCCATGCCTTCTGTTTCTGAACTTTAATAGATCAATAAGTCATTTGACGTAATCATTTTAGTTTTATCTATAACTAGAATATTTTAATAAACGCTGAAAGGTTTTGTGAAACTGAACTTTAATAGATCAATAAGTCATTTGACGTAATCATTTTAGTTTTATCTATAACTAGAATATTTTAATAAACGCTGAAAGGTTTTGTGAAAGAATGAATGTATTTTGGATAAGCTGGAACTAGAGACTAAATACTCTCTCATAACCCCACACATGAATATGCAATGATGATGGAGATAAGAGAACAACTCCTTGGCTTCCATCCTTTTTGTTTTATTGACTTTTTAAAGTATTGTACTATTGGGGAAATTCAATTCAATGGGGTTCACAAGAGAGTAAATGGGAAGGGGCCTACTCCAATAACAAGGGGTTATTGTGGGTTTCATAAGCATCAACGATTGGTGGCATAGAGGAAGTTTATAGAATTGGATGAGCACAGTTATTGATCACCCTATACTTGATTGTTTTGGGCTATTAGTTCACGGACTTCTTCATAGACTGTATTGGGAAATTTAGAATTCTTCATAGACTGCATTGGGAATTTTAGCATTCAACTGATGGGATTCTTCATCAGGATAGTTTTCATGCTCACCACAACGATTCCATACAACCACTGGGAAAACCATAACCATATAGCTTTCGTAGTTCTCTATTTCTTGACCTTATTCTGCTTCAATTTTGCTCCTAACAACGCCACTTTCATTGTCGTAAATGCTTGTGGGTTATTCAGTTTTCTTCTAACTGTATTCCATATTGTTCTAGAATTTGTTGTTCCATGTATTTTTTGGTGATATGGGGCGGCTTTGGAGCCATTCTTTTAGTGTGATTTGGGGAACATTCACCAGTTTGTAGTATTCACTAATGAATGTGATGCAAATTATATGTCTTTCAAATAGAGTGGCATACATGTAGGAATTTTATTTTCATTGGTATACACATTCTTCAGGCTGACAGGCTAAAAAAAACTCCCCTTTCAGGATTACACTTTATGTTTTAACACGATTCATCAAAGCTAGGGATGGCATGCTACAACAAAATCCTCTTTCAATATTACACTTCATGTTTTAACATGGTTCAATCGGAAGAATTGATGCACAGAAAACACAAAGAACTCATTTAATATTTTATTATTATTCACAAATCAAGATATAATATATATATATATATATATATATATATATATATATATATATATATATATATATATATAATTGGAGTAATATTCAACTAATTCCAAACTTGAAATAGAAGTTAGAGAATATTTCAACAATATCCAACACATCTTAAACCAATCTCTAATACCAATCAATTCTTTCAATTTTGTATCAAAGCCATGTGAAAGAGCCAGGCATCAAGAAGGTTCCAATTGAGGCACTGATAGTTGTTCACAAGCGATCTGGCTGAAGGAGCTACATTTTCTCTTGGATGAGTCAGACTGTGAGGTGCACAAAATTGTTGGAATATGGGTAAGCGTAGGAGACCAAGCGATCGTATGCAATTGTATATCATACTGCCTCCAACAAATATTATATTACAGAGAGCACACTGGAAATATTCCGCCCATAGATCTCTTAATAGAGCGGAGGAGCGTTGAGATCTGTGTGTAGATTTGGGCAGAAAAGAGTCTGCGGGCCTGGTTGGAGAGGCGTTAAGTTTGCAGAAGCTGCCAAACATGAAGATCATTGCCAGACTATAAGACAATGGTTTGAGAATAGTGCTATGTGGGAAGTCGTATGGAGGACTGTGAAGCATGTGAAAGAGACGACACACTGCTGGAATCACTATTGTATGAAGAGAATTTGTTGCTTGAGTTTATGAGTAGAAGTTAAGACTCAAAGGAAATCACATCGATTTGTGTGGAAGTTACTGCCACAACTTCAAAGAGGTAACAATGTTTCTCTAAACATGGATACTCTACCTTTAGAGAAATTTAATGGCATAAATTTTGAATTTTGGTAGGTGGAAAGTTAAAATACAAATGCACTTTGATCAATAAGGGTTTGTGGAGTATAGTAAAAGAAAAAGAAAAATCACTGACACTAAGTTATTAAGTAAATGGGATAAGAAGTAAGACAAGGCAAAGGCTATTATTGGATTGTCCATGTTCAATTGCATTTGGTTGATTTAGCAAAATCATTTAAAGGAATTTGGGAGAAAATTGAGTAAATTATTTGGGGAAAAAGCCTATAAACACAAATTTATCTTTAAAATTGCAACTCTTTAATCTTAAAATGCATGTTGTGATACTTATTTCCAAAAATATCAATGATTTAATGTCTCTTTTAAGGAAATTAGATGAAATTGATGCCAAGGTAGATGCAAAAGATGCTAAAGAAATTCTATTAAATAGTCGATCTTCCAAATATAACAATATTGTATTTTCATTAAGTCAAATACCCTCTTAATCATTAGAAGATTGCATCACTTTTAGCTAAAGAAAAAAAGAACGAATTCGGAAGACACAATGCAAACTTTTCCAAATTGGATTACTCATCAGAATCAAATAGTGATGAGGAACCACCAGAACCACCTCTCAAATTGTTCTAAAACTATAAGGGAATTTAGTCTTTTTTTTTTTTGTGTGTGTGTGGGTTTACTGTTTTATGTTGTAGTGTGTTATTGTTCAAGTGTAGTGTGCAAAAATCAAAAGATGCAGAACCACAAAGAACATGTCAATTTAGTTTGTTATATGTTGATGTGACATGTCGTTCTCCGAGAGTATTAGTTACAGGTTGTTCTTAATAAGGTCAAGTTGGTGTGACTCATCATGCTTCGAGAGAGTCAATTATAAGTTACCCTTATTTAAGGTCAAGTTGTGTGATTGACTGTTAAATATATCAGTATTGATTGAAATTTTCTCTTCAAGGGGATTTCACAGATGGTAGTGTATTCATAAGATGATTCAGTATTGAGATTGTCCTTCAGGAGGTCAAGAAGCATCAGTTCTACAGGTACATCAATGATGGTCGGAAGTTGTTATGTCTTAAATTAATCAAGTGGGAAGCTCGAAAGTGTGGTAAAGAAAAGAGCGGAAACCATGAGATTTCAGAGTGCGTGTAAGTGATAATGAAGACAATTCAGACAAAGAACCACACAAATATTCATATTGTAATTTGTGATTGAGTATTGTAAGTTTTGTAATGTAAGAATTAAAGGGGGGTATTGGAGATAATGCTTCCATTAATGCAGTGTGTTGAGTTTAGAGATTGGTTTGAGATTTGTTGGAGGTTGTTGAGAGATTCTCTCAACCTCTATTCCATGTTTGGAATTAGTTGGATCTAACCCCAACTATATATATGTATTGTATCTTGATTTGTGAGTAATAATAGAAGATTGTGTGAGTTCTTTGTATGCTCTGTTTATCAATTCTTCCAATTGTTTTATCAAAGATGTGGCCATTCTTTAGAGAACCTTTTGAAACATGGTATTCATTTTTTTTTTGTATGAACGGGTTGTAATTGTTGAGGGTTGAAGGATATTTTTTGAGAAGCATATCCAACCTGCTAAAACAATTGAATTTTTAATGGCTCCACTGGATAGTTCTTCCTTCAGGAACTTAACCTGCCTTCAACATATTAACTTGAATGAGTGTAAAACGTTGCAAATGCTCCCAAACTCAGAAAAACACTTGAAGATATCATAACTTGGAAATATAAAGAAAAACACTTGAAGATATCATCACACTTGAAATGTTAGACGTTTTCCTTTGTGAAAAACTGTAGGTATATCCTCCCCAAGTCACATGTCAAAGTTCTCTAACAATTCTAAAATTACAATGCGCTAATGTTAGACCTTTTCCTTTGTGAAAAACTGTAGGTATTTCCTCCCCAAGTCACATGTCAAAGTTCTCTAACAATTCTGAAATTACAATGCGCTTCCTTGAAAATGCTACCACCTTCGCTCAGTAAGCTAACCAAAGTAAAGGAATTGTCACTTCATTACTGTAACAATTGGACAATTCTGAAATTACAATGCGCTTCCTTGAAAATGCTACCACCTTCGCTCAGTAAGCTAACCAAAGTAAAGGAATTGTCACTTCATTACTGTAACAATTGGAATTTTTTTCCTTGACTCGGTTGGGGAACCAAAATAGTGGAGAACATTGTTGATACATTATGCAAGAATACGTGTCACAGAGTTGAACAATCTTGAATTTTTGAGTTTAAGATATTGTCCACTAATTGAAATGTCATTCCACACAACATTAACATATCTGAGAGGGCACATAATTCTATATTCTTCTCAAGTTACAATTCCAATTCTATGCTTTGACTCAAAGGCTTGGACCTGCATGGGATGAGGATTAGAGAATTATCATTTCCTCGAGGTTTTTTCCCTAATATTCAACGCCTCAACATCAACGTTTTTCATGAACTGGTAGAGGTTGGAGCATTTCCAACAACACCAATATCTTTGCACTTGCAAGAATGTTCCTCATTGGAGGAAATAAGAGGGCTCTTTGGTCTTGAAAAACTTCGACCACTGGACATCAGTGGGTGTATTGAAATAGACGAGTTGCGTGATGTTGAGACTTTGAGATCTTTGGAAGAGTTGAGGGGCATACTTGTCTCTGAGAAGCTCAAGAAGAGAATAAGAAATTTGGACCATGCAACAATTTGTACTAATAAAAAATTGATTCTAATAAAAACAACAAATATCGAGAATTCTTATAATTAAGGATTCTTTTGTGATTTAAAGTTTGAGGAATGTAGAAACACATCCAAGTGTTTCCAATTTCATTCAATTTTTCATTTTGGCTCATTTAAATTGAAATTGTGTTTTTTTTTGTTTATTAAAAATATCCATCACAATCCTTGTTGAGCTAGCACTAATTACATTAAAATTGCATTTATAAAGTAACCCAATTATTTTAAAATTAAGCAAATGAGTAAGTTGTATATACATCCATTATATCTAAAAACAATAGTTTTTTTTTAATTTTATGACTTTTATGATAGAAAATTTCAACAAAAATAATAAATAAACAAATTTGACTTTGAAACAATTTTTAAGATAACATTAATATGAAAAATTAATCTTTAATAAATAAAATATATCAATTTACATTTATTTAATATACTACATATTTAATATATTAAATAATTTGTTAATAATCTTACTAAATTAATTTGATTTTGATTGATTAAAAAGTAAATCCTTTTCCTATATAATAAATTGGTCAATTGTACAAGTACAAAGATAAAGAACAAATTTCCTTTGTAAACTCATATTTGATTAGTTGCGTCTCTACACTTATCACAAATCAATGGATTAAAATAACTTCCATACAATTCTCCATATAATTCAAATGAATGGGTACCTACTTTAATAATAATAGGCTTTGCTCCGTGAATATGCACCTTCACTGTTCCACAGTTCATTGGCTGCTCCACTTCCTTTCTAAGGCTTCAACAACAGGCCAGATTAAGAATTCTCAGAGCTCTATAGTTGGTACTGGACTCCCTCTAGGAGAAATCACTTCCCAAAAAACTCTCTCACCTGGAGAGAGTTGCTCACAGGCTTGAAAAATTGCTTCTTCAACGATGGACATGATAACCCGCCTCTTCAATCCACAACCACCAAAATCGGGTAAGGCGAGGGGACGACTCAACAATTTACAGAGGTTCAAAAAGGCAGGAATAACTTTGGTTGTGTACTTGTTTAGTGTGTGTGTGAACTACACAAGGGATGGACAACATGCTGAGGATGAACTCATGGGAAACTAAATGGTCAGACTGGTCAAAATGTTGAGAGTGAGCAAGGAAAATGGTGAGAATGGTTAGCCTGCAGAATCATAAGAGAGATGCAATGGTGAGAGAGAACTACTCAGCAAGGTGGTCGCAATGGTTCGTGAACCCCCAACAAAGGTGGAACTTCCCACATAAATCTGCATGCATCCTGGGTGACACTTGGATCTCCAGGAGCACGCTCCTCTCCACTTGGGGTTTCTTCCTCCACTCAAAGGAACTTAGGATAACTGGGTTTATTTTCCCAACTTTAGTACTTTTCAGGAATACATTATAATATTCCCTTAGGTTAAGCCCTCAATCTTAGCCCCTCTTTCCTAGCCTCTCAGTCTCATTGATTTCCCTACCC
The DNA here is from genome assembly GCA_009831015.1 of Picea engelmannii. Taxonomy (NCBI): domain Eukaryota; kingdom Viridiplantae; phylum Streptophyta; class Pinopsida; order Pinales; family Pinaceae; genus Picea; species Picea engelmannii. The sequence continues at coordinate 1,215,536 of ML782231.1, read as the reverse complement.
AGTGGAGCTTAGTTCCCCATAACTCTTTCTTCATGGTCGATCTACATGCAACGATGTATTTTATTAATAATATGCATAATTACATATACAAAAATTAGGCCCACTGACTTTAGCATCTAGGTTCTTCGGTCTAATAAACACATAAGCCTACCAACTTATAATTACTTGGCTCGCCAGCCTACAAAAACCATTACAATTAACAGGGGCTTGGCCTTGGGGTATTACAATCCCCACCCCTTATTTTTGCACTGTCCTCAGTGAAACTCGTTTACATAATATCAACAAGATTTTCAAAATCTTCAAAAATATGTGGGTACTCTGCCCGCATAGCATCTTCATGCTCCCATGTTGCATCCTCATGACCATATCAGGTCCACTGAACCTTTACAAGCCCTATGGCTCAATTCCAGAGCTTCTTTCTTTTCCAATCCAGTATACTCACCAGCTGCCCCTGAAAAGTGCTTTCCTGTTCCACCTGAATCACATTCCAATCAATAACATGATTAACATCAAGTACATATTTCTTAATCAATGACACATGAAATACATTATGTATAGACATGCGTGCAGGCAATGAAAGCCTATATTCTACTGGACCAATCCTCTCTAGGATTTCAAATGACCCACAATATCGAGTTGCCAACTTTGAACAATTTCATAGCTTTAGGGAGATTTTGTTGGCCTTCACTCTCAGGAATACATGATCCCCTACTTTAAATTCCCTGTGAGTTTTGTTCTTATCATCATAAATTTTTTTCCTGTCTTGGGCAATGTTCAAATTCTGTTTAATCTTCGGCATTTGTTCTTTCATTTTCTTGAGAAACTCTGGTCAAACCACTTCCCTATTAGCTGGGTTTTCCCAACTTATTAGGGTGTTTCACTTTCTACCATAAAGTGCTTTAAACAGGCTCATCTTCAGTGATGCTTGATACCCATTATTTTAGGCAAATTCTACCAGGTGTAGATAATATTCTCATTTAGATGGTTTGTCCATCACATACATTCTTAAAATATCTTCTATCACTTGGTTCACCCTCTTTGTCTTCCCATCAGACTCAGGATGATAAGAAGTGTTGAAGTTCATATTTGTTATGAACCCTTTGAATAAACCCTTCCAGAACTTTGATGTAAACTTTGGGTCTCTGTCAGACACAATTGTCTTGGGTACGCCATGCAAGCATTCTACTTCCCTCATATAAATATCAACAACATTAGTTGCCTGATGAGTAGTCTTCATAGGAATGAAATGGGCAGTTTTAGTATGCTTGTTGGTTCTAGGAAACCCCGTGATGAAATCCATTGTTACCACTTCCCATTTCCACTCAGGAATGGGTAATGGCCGCAGTAAAACAATTGGGTGTCTATGCTCAACCTCGACCCTTTGACATTCTATGCATTTAGTAATAAAATCAACAATCTCCCTCTTCATGCCAGGCCAATGATATTGGCTTTTGACTGCTGAATTTGTTTTCTGATATCCTGGGTGTCCTACATAAGGCACATTATGCATTTATTTTAAAATACCACTCCTCAATTCAGAAGAGTTGGGTACATAGACTATGTTTCTGTACAGAAGGAATCCATTAAATCCCAATTCATAATCCTCAACCTTCTACTGCATTTTAGCTTTTTGCAATTTTGTTACCAATTCTATGTACTGCACATCTTCTTTTGCATCTTCATAAATTCTTCCTTTGAGATCCGTTTGATATATGCTAATGGTTGCAACATGTAGATCATGCACTCTCCTGTTGAGTGTGTCAGCCACTTTGTTCTCCTTTCCTTTGATGTGCTTGATATCAAAGTCATAATCACAGAGAAGTTCCAACCATATACTCTGCCTAACATTCAAAGTAGATTGATCAAACAAATATTTCAGACCGTTATGGTCTGTCCTTAGCTCAAACCTCTTTCCCATGAGGTAGTGCCTCCACTTCTTGAAAGCGTGCACTATGGATGCCAATTCCAAATCATGAGTGGCATAGAGCCTTTCATGCTCTTTCAATTTTCTGGACTTGAAATATATTACAAGCCCATTCTGGCTAAGGACTCCACCAAGTCCTTTGCATGCATCTGTGCAAACCACAAAATCTTCATTTGGATCTGCGATCTTCAGAATTGGAGCACTAGTTAACAACTTCTTCAATTGCTGGAAACTCTTTTCACATTCTTCTGTCCATTGAAAGTTCTTCCCCTTCCTTTGCAAGGAAGTGATGGGATGAGCTATTCTTGAAAGCCCTGCAATGAATCTTCTGTAGTAGCCAGCTAGACCCATGAAGGATATGACTTCTCTCACATTCTTAGGTGATGTCCATCCTTTAATGGTGTCAATATTTTCAGGGTCCACTGCTATCCTTTCTTCAGATATGATATGCCCCAAATAGTGAATTTTGTTTTGATAAAATGAACACTTGCTCAATTTGGCATACAAATAATATTCTCTTAGCACTTGCAGCACCATCCTCAAATGATTCTCATGGCCTTCTTCCGAATTGGAGTATACAATAATGTCATCCAGAAAAACAATGACAAACTTGTCTAAATATTCCCAAAAAACACAATTCATTAAGCACATGAAAACACCGGGTGCATTTGATAACCCAAATGGCACCACTATGAACTCATAATGACCATACCTTTTCCTGAAGGAGGTATTGATGATGTCTTCCTCTTTAATCCTTACCTGATGGTATCGTAATCTGAGATCTATCTTTGAAAATATCTTTGCATCCTTCAATTGATAAAAAAGATCATGAATCCTTGGCAGAAGATACTTGTTCTTTATAGTTACTTTATTCAACTGTCTAAAGTTGATGCACAATCTCAATGTCCCATCTTTCTTCTTCACGAACAAGACTGGGGCAACCCAAGGTGATACACTTGGGCATATATAACCCTTCTTCATAAGTTCTTCAAGCTGCATTTGCAACTCATTCAGTTCAGGTGTACTCATTCTATAAGGAGTCTTTGACACTAGAGCTGCTCCGTACATCAAATTAATAGATAAATCAATATCTCTCTTTGGAGGTAGTCCTGGTACCTTCTTGAACATATCTTCAAAATCTTCCAGGACTGCATGATCTTCCAAATTTGGCACCTTATCCTTAGATACTTCCTCCATATGGGCTACAAATATTTGACATCCTTTCCTGTAGCACTTCTTTAGTTGCATTGCTGAGATTTCCCAGACAGTAACAGCCCTAGGAATCCCTTGGACCGTTTTCCGATTTCCTTCCTCATCCAAGAAAGTGAATTCCTTGTTATGGCAGTCTAATATGGCATGGTTTTGGTCCAACCAATCTATACCAATTAGAAAATCATATGATCCCAATGAAAAAATGTTCAAATCTACCTTGGTACACAGCCTATTCATTCCCACTGGGCATGATTTAACCAACTCAACAAATTTCCTCTTGGCTCCTATAGCTAGATGTACCAGCCAAGATTTCCCATACTTGCTTCTTGGAAAAATAAATATTTCCACTACCTTAGGGTCTATATAGCTATGACTAGCCCCCGAATCAATTAAAATAGTAAAGGCATGGTTATTAATCATACCTTCAACTTCAATCATGTGTGATTGAAACTCAACTTTCTTGTTGTGCAGGGTTGCATAGATCCTTGGTACTCTTCTGCCCATGTCCTCCACTATTTCTGCTTGAGGTACATTGTGGACAACTCTTACCTTGTCACATTTTTTAGGACAATCTCTATACTTGTGGTATCCTTTACAACCCCAACATTGAATGTGTGCCTTCCTTGACCTTTTCCCTCCTACTTCAGCCATTCTATGCTCTCTAAAAGATGGTTGTCCTTGAGGATTGTTTCTGAAAAAAGGAGACTTGTTTCCCTTCTTCCTCTGTTCCTTCTTGAACTTCTTCTTGTCCTCCCAAGCCTTCTGGAAAGTAGGACTTCCTTTTTTCTGATCATATAAGAATTTTTCTCTCCTTATCATTTCTTCCAGAGTCTTGGGGTCATCATATTGAATTTTATCACTGATAAAAGATGGCATCCCACTCAGGCACCTCTGAATATTCATTGTCTTATCCTTGATGAAGGAGACATATTTCAACAACTATAAGAATCTCCTTTCATATTCATCAATAGCCATGCTTCCCAGTTTAAGTTCAACGAACTCTTTCATCTTTCTGTCATGATACCTCTTGGTCATGTATTTATTCTCAAAATGCCTATTGAAAAATCCTTCCAAGTCATATTTTTCTCCCTAAGGTGTTCTACTTACACCAGCTGATCCCACCACATGGATGTTTTTCCCTTAAGTTAGTATATGGCAATTCTTTCTCTCTGCATGAGAAGAATAGTTATGCAATTGGAAGTACTTCTTCATGCCTAGTAGCCATGTCTCTGCATATTCATCCTTCTTTTGCTCACCATCAAATGTAGGAGGTTTGATTTTTTTCATTTCACCTCGTAGCTCATCCATCCCAGACCTCTTATGCTTCCTATCAGGGGATGGACTTCAACTTCTATGTGCTCTCTTATTGGAATGCCTCGGGGAGTGTTGGCGATGTCTACTATCACTTTTTGTTCTTTTGTGACTCCTTTATTAGCTTGATCCACTCTCCTTATCCAATTTATTTTCTATTCTTTCCAGGCTTTGCATCAATTTTATGTTGAATTCTCCTTGTTGCTCCCTAGATTTCATAATCTTTTTGTTATCTGCTCGGTGAGTCTGGACATATTTATGCAACTTTTCAATGATTTTCATCATGTTTCCTTCTTTATCTAACTCTTATCCATGCCCATTGGAGTTTGATCCTTCAACTCCTAAACGGACATCCATTCCTCTAACTTGATTTTTCGAACTTTAAGCACCCTGTGCCTCCCCCATTTCTCTGCACTATGTGGCAATTCGGTTTGGTTCTGACAATCATTAACTCTACAAAATGTGCAGTCAACCGAGTTTTGTCAAACTATCAAACTTTAATAATTTTCCAGAATAAACCAATTTGATTCAACAAAAACAATATCAGATTTCATTTTCTGCAGGTCTTGGTCAATCAAGAACCCCTCGGGCTTCAATCTATAAGCCCAATTATGTTTTGCAACAAATTTCGGGCACTAGCCCCTTTTCTTCAGCCCTTGGTTCGCATGTGACCACGGTTGTGACCCAATGCTTATGATTTGGGTGCTTATCAAGAGCTCTGAAACTTCGGGCTCTGGGATTCAGAGGTTTCCCTTTTTTCACGCATCCCATCATCACATAACAACAAACTGTAGAATGGACGAAGAATGATGGATCTATGGTCCAAATTCCTTCATGCACCATTTCTTCCAGAGTGTCAAGTCTCTGGACTTTACGATCTAGCACCAAACGTCCACTAGGGCCCATGGTTTTTGTGCTTGAACTAATAAATACTGAAAATACATCATTGTGTGTAGACCAACCACGAAGAAAGAGTTATGGGGGACTAAGATCCACTGGGTAGGGAAATGAATGGGGCTAAGAGGCTAGGAAAGAGGATATAAGCTTGAGGGCTTAACCCAAGGGAATATTATAATGTATTCCTGAAAAGTACTAAAGTTGGGAAAATAAACCCAATTATCCTAAGTTCCTTTGAGGAGAAGAACACACTCCAAGTGGAGAGGAGCGTGCTCCTGGAGAGCCAAGTGTCACCCAGGATGCATGCAGATTTATGTGAGAAGTTCCACCTTTGTTGGGGGTTCATGAACCATTTTGTCCACCTTGTTGAGTAGTTCTCTCTCACCATTGTAACACTCTCACGATTTTGCAGGCTAACCATTCTCACCATTTTCCTTTCTCGCTCTCAACATTCTGACCAGTCTGGCCATTTAGTTTCCCACAATTTCATCCTCAACATGCTAGCCATCCCTTGTGCAGTTCACGCATGCACTGAACAAGTATGCATCTAGAGTCATTTATGCCTTTGTGAACCTCTGTAAATTGTTGAGTCGTCCCCTTGCCTTACCCAATTTTTGTGGTTGTGGATTGAAGAGGTGGGTTGTCAGGTCTGTGGTTGAAGAAGCAGGTTGCGAGGCCTGTGAGCAACTCTCTCCAAGTGAGAGAGTTTGTTGGGAAGTGATTTCTCTTGGAGGGAGTCCAGTACCATCTACAAAGCTTTGAGAATTCTTGATCCGACCTGTTGCTGAAACCCTGGAAGGGAAGTGGAGCAACTGATGGACTGTGGAACAATGAAGGTGCATATTCCCGGGGTGGGACAGGCATGTGGGGAATGAGATTCCGTGAGCAGTGGGCGTAAGTAGGCTCCTTGGAGAGAATCCTTCCAGTTGCACAGTGTAGTTCTTGTAGCCTCGGCCTATGTCTAGGATTCCTTTTCCCTAGGTGGAGTTTAGTCCCAGCTCGGGGGTGACCCATTGCTAAGTGTGATGAGTAGTATGGTCTAAGGCTGGAAGTTCGTGGAAGGTATGCACACACTTGGTGGTATTCTATTAAAAGATAAGTACCACTTTTATGTTCATTTACATGTTGTGTATTTGTACATATATTATAATTGATGAGTAATACATGTATATGTTGTATGTGTAGGCTTATTGTTAATTTCGCATTAATCTATGTATGGTTATTATTTTAAATTTATATAAATATATAAATTATTATTTGGAATTCAAATGAATAGGTACCTACTTTACTTGTACATTATGGAAACTTTTTATTATTTATTGTTAATAATAATTTATAAAATTCATTTTAAATTTATATAAATATATAAATTATTATTTGGAATATAATTTTTTTTAATAATAATAATTTTTATAATTTTAAATATTCATCATAATCATTGTTGGGCTCGTGCTAATTACATTGAAATTGCATTTATAAAATAACTCAATTATTTTAAAATTAAGCAAATGAGTAAATTGTATACACATCCATTATATCTAAAAACAAGAGTTTTTAAGTTGTATACACATCCATTAAATCAAAAACAAGAGTTTTTAAGAATTTTATGATAGACAAATTTAATAAAAATAATAAATAAACAAATTTGACTTTGAAAATATTTTAAATATATAATTAATATGAAAAATTAAGCTTTTATGAATAAAATATAATTTAAATATTATAATTAATCAATGTAATATATTTACATATTTAATAAATTAAAATATCTAAAAACTAGAGTTTTTAAGAATTTTATGATAGACAAATTTAATAAAAATAATAAATAAACAAATTTGATTTTGAAAATATTTTAAATATATAATTAATATGAAAAATTAAGCTTTTATGAATAAAATATAATTTAAATATTATAATTAATCAATGTAATATATTTACATATTTAATAAATTAAATAGTTTGATAATAATTTTACTATTTTTTTTTAATAGTAATTATAATTATAGTTTTAAATATCCATCACAACCCCTTTGAACTAGTGCTAATTACATTGAAATTGAATTTATAAAGTAACCTAATTATTTTAAAATTAAGAAAATGAGTAAGTTGTATACACATCGATTATATTTAAAAAAAAAAAAATTAGAAATTTTAAATGAATTTTATGATATAAAAATTTAATAAAAATAATAAATAAACAAATTTAATAAAAATTTTTAGAAATTTTAAATGAATTTTATAATATAAAAATTTTAAAAAATAATAAATAAACAAATTTAATATTGAAACCTTTTTTAAAATAAAATTAATATGAAAAATTAATCTTTTATTAATAAAATATAATTCAAATATAACATTAACATATGTAATATGTTTACATATTTAATATATTAAATAGTTTGATAATAATTTTACTAATTTTTTTTTAATAGTAATCATCTTTATAGTTTTAAATATCCCATCACAACTCCTTTGAACTAGTGCTAATTACATTGAAATTAAATAGTTTGATAATAATTTTACTAAATTAATTTTTTTAATAGTAATCATTTTTATAGTTTTAAATATCCATCACAACCTCTTTAAACTAGTGCTAATTACATTGAAATTGTAACTTAATTATTTTAAAATTAAGTAAATGAGTAAGTTGTATACACATCCATTATATCTAAAAACAAGAATTTTTAAAAATTTTATGATTTTTATGATAGACAAATTTAATAAAAATAATAAAAAAAATAAATATAATAAAAATCATAAATAAACAAATTAGTTTTAATTTAAAAAAAAAAATTAATATGAAAAATTAATCTTTTATTAATAAAATATAATTCAAATATAACCATTAACATATTTAATATATTTACATATTCAATATATTAAATAATTTGATAATAATTTTACTAAATTAATTTAATTTTGATTAAAATAAAAAAAGTCAACTATCCCAACAATACAAAGATAGTTTGATAATAATTTTACTAAATTAATTTTATTCATTAAAAAATAAATCATTTTAATAGGTCAACTATCCAAGCAATACAAAGATAAAGGACAAGTTTGCTTTGTAAATGCATACTCCATTTGTTGCGTGTTAGCACTTATCACAAATCAATTAATTACAATAACTTCCATACCATATTTGTAGCGTGTTTACACTTATCACAAATCAATTAATTAAAATAACTTCCATACCATTCAAATGAATGGGTAGCTACTTCAATAATAATAATAGGCTTTGCCTTGTACATGATGGAAATTTTTAATTTTTAATTTTTTTTATTGTTAATAATAATTTATAAAATTTATTTTAAATTTATATGAATATATAAATTATTATATGGAATATAATTTTTTTTATAATTTTAAAAATAATTGATGTTTTTTAAATATTTATTATAATAATAATGGTGTACTCTATCTTACATTACCCTATCTCTTGACCCCTATTCTACATGGAGATTTGAACATGTGATATTTTAATTATAATTATGTTATTTTACGTGATTTCCTAATTATATTATGTTATGTTATTTTTTCTTGAGAATATGTCTTCTATCTTAGTTTATTAAAAGTATACTTATTGGAAAGGCGTACATTTATTGGTCATGGACATATTTAATAGGTTTTTAGTGCTTAATCAGTTTTGTATGGAAAAGATTAAATATTGATGGAATATTCTTAGTAGTCCCAATAAATCAATAGTTGTGATTTCAACCACTAACTTCCTCACTATTATAAAGACATCAGTTTACATGTTTATTTTTTTACTTTTACTTAATCATATTTAAAAATTACTATGGTGGTTAGCTGATTGCCAAGTATGAGTGATTAGGTTTCATTTTCTAGGCCAACCTAAACCTAAACGGTTCAGGGTTTGCAAGCCTTCTTTATTTAATATTGCTAGATCCAATTTATCCCAAGACAACAATATAACACTTATGACAGTTGCAGCAAATCCCTAAGAAATTCTCTTTCCCAACGTTTCAAGTTTACGACAGTTGCAGCTAATCCCTAAGCAATTCTCTTTCCCAACGTTTCAAGTTTATTTTAACACTGTGTTTTATTTTCTGGACGAGTCGAAACATTTCAACGTTCACCGGCCACGAATTTGTGACTGTGCTAGTATAAATTTCTTTGATTATTTAGTGAACCAGAAATTTTCATAAACATAATGTCAATTAGAGATTTTTTTCACTACACACCGGATTTTTACTACTCTGAAAATTTTAACGGCAGATACCGGATTTTTACTACTCTGAAAATTTTAACGGCAGAAACTTTAGACGTTCAACAGCCACGAGTTTGCCGCGCTAGTTTATTACTCATTCTATACAGTGCATTCATTATATTTTTTCATTGCGTGTCTGTGAATCGAACTTTCTAATTTGTTTGCTATTCAAGTTGGAAACTTCTCTATGAGACCAGGGCGAGTACAACATTCCCTCAGTTATTTCACAGGCAAAGAGCCCGTCTAGCTATCTGCTCGTAACTATGGCTACCCATGTCCTGGTTATACCATACCCGTATCAGGGCCACATAACTCCACTTATACGACTCTCTGAGATGCTTGCCTCCAAAGGCATTCTTATCACCTTCATCAACACGGAGTCCAATCATTCCAAAATGATGAAAGCCCGCAGTTATCACGACGGGACAACACTTGGTCCGAATTCGAACATTCGTTTCGCACAGGTTTCAGACGGTCTACCGCAGGATTTTAACCGAACGGCCAATCGTTCGGAATTTTTCCGATCTGTAATGAACGAAATGAGAGGTTCTGTGGAGGATCTGATAAAAAGTCACCTCGATACAGAAGCTGGCAAGGCTCCGTTCTCGTGTATTATCGGCAGCTCCTTTCTTAGTTGGACGTTTCTTGTCGCCAAGAAATTTGAGCTCCCTTTCGTTGCATTCTGGTCGCAGTCTGTGAGTGTGTATACCATCTACAGACATCTCTCAATGATTATTTCCAACGGTCACTTTCCGCCTAGAAGAGAAGGTGCACTCTTTCTCCTCTCTTTTGATTGCACTCAGATTTAGGTTTTTTGAAATAAATGACGCAACAATGTAAAATAGCGATGAATGTTTTGTGTTTACAGATCCCAAGGATATAATTGATTACATTCCCGGACTTCCTCCGTTGCAGCCGGAAGATCTGCCATCAGATATCCAGACAGGAGACCCTTCTAGTACGCTGCATCAGCTTGTTGTGCAACAGCTCCCCTTACTCGACGAGACAGAGTGCATTATTGGAAATACAGTCTACGAACTCGAAAAGGAAGCAAGCGATGGAGTTCGAAACACAGCAGCTCCCATCTGCTCACTCGGTCCGTTGCTTCCATCAGTTTATCTTGAAGCCGAGTGCAAGCATGAGGAGAAGTTCTCTACATCCTTAAGTCTGTGGGCAGAAACGGATTGCGCGCAATGGCTAGATTCGAAGGCCAGATCGTCCGTTCTTTACATTTCCTTTGGAAGCGTGGCTCGTATATCCAAAGCTCAAGTCGAAGAGATAGCTATGGGTTTACTGGAAAGTGGGCGGCCGTTCGTTTGGGTGGTCCGTCCAGATATGTTAAATTCTGATCTTGACGCAATTGATAATGGCGGCGTTCTAACAGAGGGCTTTTTGGAGAAAACGAAAAATCAAGGCCTTGTGGTTCCGTGGTCGACCCAATTATCTATTGGGGGATTCTTCACGAATGGTGGATGGAATTCCACAATGGAGAGCCTGAGTATCGGGGTCCCCATGTTGGTTTTTCCACAGGGGACTGATCAATACACCCATAGAATGCTTGTGGTTAACCAGTGGAAGATTGGATTGCAGTTAGAGACGTTAAGGGACGATGGGCTGATAGAGCGAACAGAGATCGCAAGGGCTATTAGAGCTCTGCTGGTTTGTCAAGAAGGGGAAGTGATGAGGAGGAACAGTAGAGAATTGAGAGAAGCCATAAGGAAAGCAAGTAGCGAGGGAGGATCCTCTTGGGTAAACATGCAACGTTTTGTGGAATATCTTGAGGCCACCAGAACCCGACATGAACGGGTTGCGTCATAAATCCGAGCTCCCAAGAAAAGCGACAGACAGGACAACGCCTCACACAATTTCAGAAAACGTACTAGTAAAGCATGAAAGTCTTGAGATGGTTTCGATTAGCATTTAGTACCACTGTTTTACTACTATAGCATATGTTCCGTGTCACAATTTTCATCCTGCACTCTAATCAAATCTACCGATTTTTATCAAATTTATAATGGGAAAAAAAGTTCTTTTAATATAAGATTAGCTTATTCTCAGTATGCATTTTTGTGATAACACGTTCATAAAACTAGTAAAAAACTAGCACAGCCGCTAAATCTGAAAGCCCAAAGGCTTACTGCTGTTGGTAAGATGAAACGAAGAATATGAAATGTCTAAGAATATGAAATCATTGACTGTAATTATGCTGTTATAAGTAAAAGTGGCATAAATGTAAATGTAACAGTAAAATGATAAAAAGTAAATAGTGGAGTAAATTTGTAATTTCAATTAAGTTTGTTAACAATTATATGATCATACATTAAATTCTTAATTATATTTAATAAATGTTAAAAAATAAAATCTTTAATAAAAGCTTTTAAAAATACTAAAAAGTTATGAACATCTTCTATTGATAACCATAAAATTGAAATTTATGGTTAAAAAATCATTAAATATGCTTAAAATTTCAAAGTGAAAAGACCCCAAAACAAATTATAATGTAATTCAATTAAAACATATTTGATTTGATTTGATTTATGTACTCCTATATTTTTTAATTCTTTTAATAATATAATTAATTATCATTAATTAGAAGAGAGATTTGTACCAGTGGCTCCTCTCTCCTTCCATCTTTTTGGTCAAACATATTATAGAATAGATATATTATACATAAATATAATAAATAACTTTGAACACATTATGTTCCATATTTATCTCTTAACGTTAAAATTTTTATCGTCCAATGATATTAATTTTTTTTTAATAGTCCAATGCTGTTAATTTTTTTTTTTTAATGGTTCAATGTTTTAATTTTTTTTTTATGTTTAAATGCTAACGATTATTTGTTACAAAATTGTCATAGTTGTGCATTACAAAATTGTCATAGTTGTGCATTTTTATTCTTATTAAGTGTTAAATGCAACATATACTAGCACATCCGTTAACTAGTGGCTGGTGAACGCCGAAAGGATTACAACTGAGGAAACGTGTAGAAGTTGATTAAATCCGTGATAGCATGGAAACGTGGCTTGTCTAATACGTGTAATTTTCAAGAATGAAGTTAAAGGAGTGCCTCCTAAATGTGGTAATCTCAAAGGTTAATTATTTAAACGTGGCAATCATATCATGTTACAGTAATTTTTTAATATGATTAGGTAAATGTTAAAAAGTAAACACGTTAACTGATGATTCATAAATGCAAGGAAGTTATCAACAATAAATCTGGCTCGTTGATTTTGGAGGACGACTAAGAATATACCGACATCTTCAATGTGTAGCCATCAAATTATAATTTAAGATTAAAAGATCATTAATTGTGCCCATCTCCAATAGCTATATGCCTTTCAGCGTAATTAAATAATGAAAATAAAATGATAAATGGATATTAAAAAAAATGTGACTTAAACAAAGTCCTAAGAAATTTGTAGCAACTAAAAATGTTGTAGTAAGAGTCTAATAGCAGTTGCATATTTAATAGGAATTGTCTAAACATTCGACTATTTGAACTTTTTCATCGGAATTCAGTGAAGCAAATCTTTGTGAAATGACCATTTTCTGTTGTTTAAATTGCATTTTTGAATGCATAAATGGATTCACTACCCTGAAAAACCCTCAGGGCATTCGAATTATACAGACTGAAAAACAACAGACCGATGACCCCACTGGGGAAGTCATTGTTGTTTAGTCAGTTTCTTCCTTAACTTTTGAATTCATATTCTCAAGATCTTTGCCTGTTTTAAGCTTTGATTTTTTTTTTTCATTCTATCAGAAAGTCTTTTTTGGGGCCATTGGGAAGTTTTCAGACCTAGATCTGATATATCTATCTTAGATCTATTAGTTCTTGCACTTGCACGATCACGATCGCGGGTTATTCATGCCCATAGAGCGACCATACCCTTTTGGTTGCTAGTTTCTCCATTGCAGGGAGCGACCAGACCCTTTTGGTCGTGACTTTTTCCACTATATGGAGCGACCACACTGAGAATTACACTGCTAGGAGAAACCAGTTTATTGTGGTCGCCCTCTAGTCCTCTACAAGGAGCGACCAGTGCTTTGTGGTCTCCCTGTGGTCATTAATAGGGTGAGACCATGCTCTAAAAGCCATTTTTTCAAGGGGTATCCTTCAAACAAAGCCCAGATCCATGTCTTTCCTTTCTTCCACCATTTCAGATATTTCTCAGATTTGTCCCAACAGTTATACAACATTTTTCAAAGTCATTTTAAAATATTTCATTTTGTGTGTCATTTCGTTTATTTAATTAAAAACACTTTTTTCTTTTGTGGGTACAGTTTAGGTCATCTAATCTCATTCCCCCAGACTTTTAGTGTTGATGGTACTTTTGTGAAGATAGTTCATTTGTTTTTAAAAATATTTTGGATTTGTTTCCATTGTTTAAACAAAGCCAACTCTCCTGATTTGCATCTCATCATAGAGTGAAATCTTTTTTCAAGTTATTTGAAAACTTTTTTCTACGATTGAAAGCTTGAGTTTTGCATTGACGACATTCTTGTATTTGAATCTTTTATTCCTTAGGTGCTTGTTTTCTCCACCTTCATTCGCTTTTGAGTTCTTTGCAAAGTGTCATCGAATACTTTCATTTTGATTAAAAGCAAAAGAAAAAGAAGTGTCTCTTTTGAGTTTTCATGTGATTTAGAATGAAGAAAACACAAATTTCCCATCCTAATTTCATGGTTGGAGTGTCTTGGTACATAATTGAAAGAGCTTGTTTTTGTTTGGGATTTCATGAACATTAAATTGATAGCCTGGCATTTCAATTTTTTTCCATTTGAAAAAAGAAAAGTGAAAGTTGCATGTTTATGGGTGTTTATTTCCATTAAGAAGAAAAATGTATTTTCTCCTTCCTGTAGATAGGATTCATTGAAAGAAAAATCTTTGCATTTCATTATTTTTGCATCATTTTGGAGTCAAGTCATCACATCATTAGTTTCATGTTCGTACATCCAACTAAGTAAAAACGACTATTAAAATCAACCAACACGCTAATAAAATTAACTCAACATTTTTGTTTTTAGTACAACAACATTAGCTTAGAGCTAGATCCTTTGGACTAGGAAAAGTGAGTAAATTGTCCAAGACTACTACACAAGACTATAGAACACTAAAGAGGGACAAATTACAACTGTTGTATAGGAATAGTTGGGAACCCCCTCTAACATAGGGGAAAAACACGAGGTCACATGTGGAAGAACAATGAAGATTACCCTTCCATAGATTGACCAATCATAGTGGAACGAGCGTATATTGGGGGTTTTTCTTGAGTGTTACTGGTTCATTTAGTCTCAGTTCTTTTTGAATATCAAATCCGTTCAAGGTCCTCAAAAGTATTACCGGTCCACTTGTCTTCAGTCCTCTGGAATAGATTCAGACTTTGTTATCCTACCCATATGTTCAGTCCCGACTGCTGAATTATCCCTCTAGAGGCCAATTGCGAGTTGGTAACCCTAATGAACTTTCCTAGGTATCTACAGAGGTGACTGTGGGGGGATTCCCACGGTACCTAGGGCAGACATTGTATCACACTTTCAGTACCCTTGGAAGGTGATCTCGCAAAATGAGGGTTGCTTGCACTGAGAAGGGATGTTACATGGAGGTCGGGTAACTGCTTCTCATATCTTCGCCGACGGCTTGACATCTCGTCTTCGGAAGATCCTTCTGTCTAATGTTGTTTGGTTGATTACTTGTAGATTGTTTCTTAGGGGTGTGTTCTTTCGGCATCCGTAGTTTGCCTTAGGGATCGTTACTTCTATTATACTTTCATCGTGGCCGAAAAAGGTCTCTGAATATCTTAGAGAATACAAGGGTTTGATCCCAAAGAACATAATCTTCCACATAACCCTTCTAATGAAGGAACTATTCATGAAAGGGTTGCTTCTAAAATCGGGAGCATAGCTCCCCCAAGTGACCAGCCTGAAGGAGTGGTTGAAACCATGGAAGAAGGTTTTCCCTCTTCCACAAATTCACCTTTGACTGGCCCTTTTGGTCAACCACTCATTGAGTTTCCATCAACGATCTATCATGATTCCTTTTCTTCTTACCATTTACCACCCGATATGTACAATAGGGAATCTTCTGGCATGCATGCATCAACTTATAACTATACATATGGAATAGTGAACCCCCCACTTGATCCTAAGATAGTTTCCCTCACACATATTACCATTATTAGTGCTTCTTATTTGTAGGAAATGTCGTTGACCCTTGTTACCTCGATTCAAAAGTTGGTGAGTGCAACTTCTCTTCTTGCATCTCTAGTTGCACACTTGCATACACCAAGCACATTAATTGGTCATCCTTTATGGACTCTATCTAGTCTAGTGGCTAGCAGTACTGCTACCTCAGGTCCTGTGACACGTAGCTTCATTTTTCCTCCACCCAATCAAGGTGTTAACCCAATGACAGTTCCACAAAATGTTCCACATACACCTGGGGGGCGCATTATAGTTGGAGGACCACCTTCGTTTGTAGTCCAGTACCCTACTGGAGGGAAGCCTTCAACTATGGGTCAGTTTCCAACCGGGGGAAACCTTCAGTTGCAGGTCAAGTTCTGGTTGGAGGGAAACCTTCGACTGTGGGACAATATTCGGTCTGGGGACAACAAAAACATGCGGGGAAACCTTCATCTGTAGGACAACAACGACCTTGGAAAAAACAACCTACTTGGAGCCAACAAGCAATTGGGGGGAAACAACCTGTTTGGGGTCAACCACTAGCTAGGAAGCAACCAACTAGAGGTCAACAATGATTTTGGGGACAATCGCACACTAGAAACCCACCTCACCCTTGGGGGTATAATCTTTCGACAAACCCTACAGATCTTTGTAGTGGTTTACCATATCCAAGAGTGCCAAATACTCCATGGGGTCAACCCAATCTGGCGAGAATCCCTTGGAAACGAGCTTTTCCCACTCAACCGACGAACTCCATGTTCCCAAATCCCCAAGACACTCAACCATATATGGATGGACCATCATGTTTTAACATTCCATCCCAACCTGTGTATGGTCCTACTAGTACTCTGATTCCACTTTCTCACTACTAGTATTCGCAACCAAACCGACAACTGTATTTCTTAGCTACCTTAGATCTGCCATATTTTTCACGTTTCGTGTCACAGTTTTCATTCTGCACTCTAATCAAATATACTGATATTTATCAGATTTATAATGGGAAAATAAGTTATTTTAATATAACATTAGCTTATTCTTAGTATGCATTTTTGTGATACAGGTTCATAAAATAGTATTTTCAAAGTGAAAATCCCCCATTAAGAAAGGAAAGTGTATAATGTAATGTAATTCAATTTAGACGTATTTGATTTTATTTATGTACTCGTATATTTTTAATTCTTTTAAAAATTTAATTTTTTATCATTAATTACAAAAGAAGAGAAAGAGATATTTATAACACTGGCTCTTCTCTCCTTCCATATTTTTGGTAAAACATAATAACTTTGAACACATTATGTTCATTATTTATCTCTTAATGTTAAAAATTTTATGGTCCAATGCTATTAATTTTTTATTAATGGTCCAATGCTATTAATTTTTTTATTAATGGTCCAATGATGTTAAATTGTTTTTATGGTTCAATGCTTAGAAACGATTATTTGTTACAAAATTGTCAAAGTTGTACATTTTAATTCCTATTAAGTGTTCCTTGCATATATTAAATAATTAATAATAAAATGATAAATGGATATTAAAAAAATGTGACTTAAAAAAAGCATTAATAAATTTGTAGCAACTAAAAATCTTGTAGTAAGAGTCCAATAGGAGTTGCATATTTAATAGGCATTGTCTAAACATTCGATCTTTCAAACGTTTTCACTAGAATTCAGTCAAACAGATCTTGGTGAAATGACCATTTTCTGTTGTTTAAATTTCATTTTTGAATGCATAAATGGATTCACCACCCTAAAAAATCCTCAGGGCATTTGAATTATACAGACTGAAAAACAACATACTGATGATTCCACTGGGGAAGTCATTGTTGTTTAGTCAGTTTCTTCCTCAACTTTTGAATTCATATTCTCAATATCTTTGCCTGTTTTAATCTTTGATTTTTGTTTTCATTATATCAGTAAGTCTTTTCCGGGGATATTGGGAAGTTTTCAGACCCAGATCTGGTAGGTTTATCTTAGATCTATTAGTTCTCACACTTCCATGATCACAGTCGTAGGTTATTCATGCCCATATAGAAACTAAACCCTTTTGGTAGCTAGTTTCTCCATTGCAGGGAGAAACCACACCCTTTTGGTCGCAAGTTTTTCCACTGCAGGGAGCGACCACTCTGAGAATTACACTGCTGGGAGCGACCAGTTCATTGTGGTCACCCTCTAGTCCTCTACAAGGAGCGACCAATGCTTTTTGGTCTCCTCGTGGTCATTAATAGGGTGCGACCATGCTCTAAAAGCCATTTTTTCAAGGGGTATCCTTCAAACAAATCCCAGATCCATGTCTTTCCTTTCTTCCACCTTTTTAGATCTTTCTCAGATCTCTCCCAACAATTATTGCTACAAAATTTTTCAAATTCGTTTTAAAATCTTTCATTTTGTGTGTCATTTCGTTTATTTGATTAAAATCCCTTTTTTCTTTTGTGGGTATGGTTTAGGTCATCTAATCTCATTCCCCTAGAATTTTAGTGTTGATGGTACTTTTTTGAAGAGAGTTTATTTGTTTTTAAAAATCTTTTAGATTTGCTTCCATTGTTTAAACAAAGCCAACTCTCCTGATTTGCATCTCATCTTAGAGTGCAATCTTTTTCAATTTATTTGAAAACCTTTTTCTACCATTGAAAGCTTGAGTTTTACGTTGATGACATTCTTGTGTTTGAATATTTTATTCCTTGGGTGCTTGTTTTCTCCACCTTCATTTCCTTTTGAGTTCTTTGCAAAGTGTAATTTAATACTTTCATTTTTATTAAAAGAAAAAGCAAAAGAAGTGTCTCTTTTGTGTTTTCATGTGATTCAGAAAGAAGAAAACAAAAAATTCCCATCCTACTTTCATGGTTGGAGTGTCTTGGTACATAATCGAAAGAGATTGTTTTTGTTTGGGATTTCGTGAACATTAAATCAATAGCTTGGCATTTCATTTTTTTCCATTTGAAAAAATAAAAGTGAAAGTTGCATGTTTTGGGTGTTTATTTCCATTAAGAAGAAAAAGATCTTTTCTCCTTCCCGTAGATAGGATTCATTGAAAGAAAAATCTTTGCATTTCATTCTTTCTGCATCATTTTGGAGTCAAGTCATCACATCATTAGTTTCACCTTTGTACACCCTTCTAAGTAAAAAAATTATTAAAATCAACCAACACGCTAATAAAATTAACTAAATATTTTTGTTTTTAGTACACCAACATTAGCTTAGAGGTAGAGTCTTTGGACTAGGAAAAGTGAGTAAATTGTCCAAGACTACTACACAAGATTGTAGAACACTAAAGAGGGACAAAATCCAATTGTCATATAGGCATAGTTGGGAACCCCCTCTAACACAGGGGATAAACACGAGGTCACGTGTGGAAGAACAATGAATATTACCACTCCAAATATTGGTCAATCGTAGTGGAAAGAGCGTATATTGGGGGATTTTCTTGAGTGTGTTACTCGTTCATTTGGTCTCAGAGCTTCGCGAATATCGAATCTGTTTGAGGTCTTCAGGAGTATTACCAGTACACTTGTCTTTAGTCCTATGGAAGTGATCCAAATTATTTTCGGCATGAAATGAGAGTGGAGATATAATAAAGAAATGCATAGAGATATCACGTATATCCAATAATATAACAGAAATATATCATATATGCAACCATAAACACAGAGATACAGTAATACACGATTTCTATTAATGAAAGAAATGTACAAAGACTGTAAAAATACAGAGTGAAAGACTTGCTAGAATGGTGGTAGCTTATCTCTGAGAAGAGATGTGATAGCTACTCGCATTCGCAAGAAGATGGTTACAATGAGGCTCTGAAGGCCTTTTTACAATAAAAAGGAATTCCAAAAACCCTAGACATCCAAAAACATAACCCTAGGAGATGAAGCAACAAAAGTCATGTGGGCCCTGTTTGGGTAAGTGAGTTAATCAACTTCTCGGGGTTGTAACGTTTGCATACGATATATGTTATAGGCGTGTGATATCTTGTTGGAAAGGTATTGTCGAGGAGATTCATTTTGGGGGCTCAATCATGCCTTTAGCTATCATTGAGGACATCTATCTCAAAAAATCTTCATTTGGGCCCTCAAAATGGCCCCGAAAGTTAAAAACTGCTAAAAACTAGTAAATTGACAAAATTGCCAGAAAAAAGTTTCGAGCCAGTCGAAAAAGGTGGTTGGCCACCGATATCCACCTGTATAAATTCTCCATCCTTAGGAAGAAATGGTCTCCATTGCGTTGAGTTCCCGGGGGAGAGGGAAAAGCATTTGCTGAATCTGTATCTTGGTGAGTTGCTTGCCTTGCTGGAGACATCGCGCTGCTCAGTTTGTGGAAGTTTGTCACGAACCTGTTGAGGCTGAGCCCGTTCAACAAGTCAGGCTACATGAGAGGACGATGCACAGAAGGAATCTTTGCGCTTTGCTGCAACCTTGTCAAATTGCTTCTGTTTGATAGAAGGTGCTTGGGGTGAGGTTGTAGTGGTTGCAACGTCCTTATGTTCTCCTTTTGAACAGATTGTGAAGAAGATAAATTTTGTAGTATGAGATACTACCTTGTGACACTTTTTAGTTGGAACAGTAGTTGGAACTACCTCTGGTATTCTGTAGAGATGACCCCCCAGAGAAACAATGACACTGTGGGGTCGAGACTCATAAACAATATGGCGCTTCCACATGTATGGTTGGCCCAAGAGAACATCATAGACATATTGTGGGGAAACATCACATAATAACTCATCCTTGAAAGGTTGTATGCCATATGACAATCGACATTGTTGGCTGACATGGAGATCTCATCCTTGGCGAAGCCACCTGATGTTGTATGGCTGCGGGTGTGGTGTTGTCGACAATCCCAAATGTTTGACGACCTCTGTTGAGATCAGGCTTTTCTGGCTTCCGCTATCAACAATAAAATGTAGTGGGGTCCCATTCACCCACATCTGTGAATGAAAAAGGTGCTCCCCTTCTTCAGGATCTGTTGGTTCTTCTGATTGAATTGTTGTGGTCGTGACAATAGCAGTGGGGTCCATGCCAATGATCTATCCTTTACCATTATTTTTAGAATTAGATTTTGAATCAGGGTTCAGCTCTTTGTCTTTGGTCTCGGCCACCATGACTGTTTTGAGCAACATTCATCAGTGTTGTGCCAGGGGATTTTGTGGAACTCACACCATTTTCCGGTGTCCTTCTTTGCCTTCCCATGACCCTTCTTTTCCCGTGTCTTGGAATGGTTTTCGGGAGACTTGTTCGTTAGGGTCATCCTTGTCATACTTTGGTTGTTGCGGATTTGCATACCCGAATTCTTGTTTGTTCTGGTGCTTCATTTTTTTCTCAATTTTAACAACATATCAATAAGCAGCACTGAGTGGTGAGATGTCCAGAACATCCATTTCAGTCAGGATGTATCTATGTAGAGCCCCATGGTATTTCAGAACCAAATATCGCTCGGAGTCTTTGATACCCAGCTTGGTGCGCAAGGTATGGAAGGTATTGGTGAACTACGGAACTACTTGGCCCTTCTCTTGCCACAGTGTGGTCCATCTCATGTACTAGTCCTCATAGTTACCAACAGGGTAATACTATTCCTTTACCGCATCCACAAAAAAATTCCAAGTGGGATCGACCCCATATATTCCAGACTCCTCTGTGGAACTTTGATCCTAGTAAGTTTCCCACCAATGTTTGACATGAGGGAGAGCTTTAAGGAGTGTGAAGGTGATCTTTTCTTTGTCCAAAAAATTGTGAACAGAGAAATAACCTTCTAGCAGAGTTAACCATTTTTCTAGGGCTTCTGCATCTATATGTCCTTCAAATACAGGAATATCAAAACTAACTTGTACCTTGAAAGGCGAGGTGCCTCCAAAGTGGCCGCTTGATGAATATGTGGCTGATGCTATCGACAGGAATTTAAGGATGTGGGAAAAATCCTCCATCATTTCATCCCTCTGTCGCGTGAGAGCTTCCTCAAGCAACAGATTGATAGGATCGTCTGCTCCATAGTTTTTCTTTTCTTCTGCCATTGAGGGTTTCTTGGGTGTGCGAAAGAGATTGAATTCAAGAGAGATAAGATCGATACACAACTTTCTATGCTCGGACCTTTTCAGGGACATGAACTGAAAAAACAATCAAGAGCAGCCTTCTTTGATACCACTGATCCGGATTATTTTCAGCACGAAATGAGAGCGGAGATATAATAAAGAAATGCACAGAGATATCGTGTATATCCAATAATATAACATAAATATATCAGAGATGCAACCATAAACAAAGAGATACAATAATACGTGATTTCTATAAATGAAAGAAATGTACAGAGACTGTAAAAATACAGAGTGAAAGACTCGCTAGAATGGTGGCAGCTTATCTCTAAGAAGAGGTGTGACAACTACTCACGTTCGCAAGAAGATGGTTACAATGAGACTCTGAAGGCCTTTTTAAAATAAGAAGGAATTAAAAAAACCCTAGACATCCAAAAACCTATTCGTAGAAGATGAAGCGCCAAAAGTCATGTGGGCCCCGTTTGGGTAAGTGAGTACATCAACTTCCTGGGGCCGTAACGTTTGCATACGATCTTCGTTTTAGGCGTGTGATAGTTCGTTGGAAAAGTATTGTTGAGGAGATTCATTTTTGGGGCTCAATCATGCCTTTCTCTATCATTGAGGACCTAGATCTTGAAAAACCTTCATTTAGGCCCTTAAAATGGCCCTGGAAGTTAAAAACTGCTAAACCTAGTAAATTGCCAAAATTGCCAGAAAATTGTTTTGAGCCAGTCAAAAAAAGTGGGTGGCTACCGATATCCACTTGGATCAATCCTCCATCCTTAGGAAGCAATGGTATCCATTGAATTGATTTCCCGGGGGAGAGGGAAAAGCATTTGCTGAATCTGTATCTTGGTGAGTTGCTTGCCTTGCTGGAGATGTCGCGTTGCTCAGTTTGTGGAAGTTTATCATGAACCAGTTGAGGCTGAGGTCGTTCAACAAGTTGGGCTACATGAGAGGACAATGTGGAGAAGGAATATTTTCTCTTTGATGCAACCTTTTCGACTTTCTTATGTTTGATAGAAGGTGCTTGGGGTGAGGCTGTAGTGGTTACAGTGTCCTTCTTTTCTCCTTTTTAACAGATTGTGAAGAAGCTAAATTTTGTAGTATGAGATACTACCTTGCGACACTTTTTAGGTGGAACAGTAGTTGGAACTACCTCAGGTATTTTGTAGAGATGACCCCCCAGAGAAACAATGACACTGCGGGGTTGAGACTCATAAACAAGATGGCGCTTCCACATGTATGGTTGGCCCAAGAGAACATCATAGACATCCAGTGGGGAAACATCACAGAATACCTAATCATTGAAGGGTTGGATGCTGTATGAAAATCGACATTGTTGGATGACATGGAGATCGCATCCTTGGCAAAGCCACTCGATGTTGTATGGTTGCGCGTGTGGTGTTGTCGACAATCCCATCTGTTTGATGACCTTTGCTAAGATAAGATTCTTCTGGCTTCTGCTATCAACAATAAAATGTAGCAGGGTCACCTTCACACACATCCGTGAATGAAAAGGGAACTCCCCTTCTTCATAATTTGTTTGTTCTTTTGGTTGAATTATTGTGGTCACGACAATAGTAGTGGGGTCCGCGTCAATGATCTGTCCTTTACCATTATTTTTAGAATCAGATTCTGAATCAGGGTTCGGCTCTTTGTCTTTGATCACAACCACCAATGATTGTTTTGAGCGATAGACATCAATGTTGTGCCAGGGGATTTTGTGGAACTCTCACCATTTTTCGGTGTCCTTCTTTGTCTTCCTGTGACCCTTCTTTTCCTGTGTCTTGGACTGGTTTTCGGGAGACTGTTTGTTAGGGCCGTTTTTTTCATCCTTTGGTTGTTACGGATTTGCATACCCGAATTCCCATTTGTTCTGGTGCTTAAATTTCTGCTCAATTTTAACAGCATATCGATAAGCAGCACCGAGTGATGGGATGTCCAGAAAATCCATTTCAGTCTGGATGTATATGTGTAGAGCCCCACAGTATTTCAGAACCAAATGTTGCTCGGAGTCTTTGATACCCATCTTGGTTTGCAATGTATGGAAGGTATTGGTGAACTCAGGAACTTCTTGGCCCTTCTCTTTCCATAGTGTGGTCCATCTCATGTACTGGTCCTCATAGTTTCCAACAGGGTAATACTGTTCCTTTACCGCATCCACAAAAAAATCCCAAGTGGGATTGGCCCCATATATTCCAGAGTCCTCTGTGGAAATTTGCTCCCAGTAAGTTTCCCACCAATGTTTGACATGAGGGAGAGATTTAAGGAGTGCGAAGGTGATCTTTTCTTTGTCTGAAAAATTGTGACCAGAGAAATAACCTTCTAGCAGAGTTAACCATTTTTCTAGGGCTTCTGCATCTATCTGTCCTTCAAATACAGGAATATCAAAACTAATTTGTACCTTGAAAGGCGAGGTGCCTCCAAAGTGGTCGCTAGATGAATATGTTCCTGATGCTATCGGCAGTCATTTAAGGATGTGGGAAAAATTCTGTATCATTTCGTCCCTCTGTCGCGTGAGAGCTTTCTCAAGCAACAGATTGATAGGATCATATGCTTCGTCATTTTTATTTTTTTCCGCCATTGAGGGTTTCTTGGGAGTGCAAGAGAAATTGTCTTCAAGAGAGACAAGCTCGAGACCCAACTTTCTATACGCAGACCTCTTCGGGGACATGCATTGAAAAAACAATCAAGAGAAGCCTCCTCTGATACCACTGATCCGGATTATTTTCGGCACGAAATGAGAGTGGAGATATAATAAAGAAATGCACAGAGATATTGTGTATATCCAACAATATAACATAAATATATCAGAGATGCAACCATAAACACAGAGATACACTAATACGTGATTTCTATACATGAAAGAAATGTACAAAGACTGTAAAAATACAGAGTGAAAGACTCGCTAGAATGGTGGCAACGTATCTCTGAGAAGAGATGTGATGGCTACTCGCATTCGCAAGAATATGGTTACATTGAGGCTCTGAAAGCCTTTTTACAATAAAAAGGAATGCCAGAAACCCTAGACATCCAAAAACCTAGCCCTAGGACATTAAGCGACAAAAGTCATGCGGGCCCCGTTTCGGTAAGTGAGTACATCAACTTCTCGGGGTTGTAACGTTTGCATACGATCTCCATTTTAGGCATTTGATAGATCATTGGAAAGGTATTGTAAAGGAGATTCATTTTGGGGGTTCAATAATGCCTTAGGATATCATTGAGAACCTTGATCTC
The DNA here is from genome assembly GCA_009831015.1 of Picea engelmannii. NCBI lineage: Eukaryota > Viridiplantae > Streptophyta > Pinopsida > Pinales > Pinaceae > Picea > Picea engelmannii. The sequence goes on along the minus strand of ML782231.1, from coordinate 1,190,514 downwards.
AAAAAACGTTCATTTGGCCCCTCAAAATGGCCCCGGAAGTTAAAAACTACTAAAACTAGTAAATTACCAAAATTGCTAGAAAACTATTTTGATCTTTTTAGAAAAGGTGGGTGGCCACCGATATCCACTTAGATCAATCCTACCTCCTTAGGAAGCAATGGTCTCCATTACGTTGAGTTTCGGGGTGAGAGGGAAAATCATTCGCTGAATCTGTATCTTGGTGAGCTACTTGCCTTGCTGGAGACGTCATGCTACTCAATTTGTGGAAGTTTTTCACGAACCTATTGAGGCTGAGGTCATTCAACAAGTCGGACTACATGAGAGGACGATGCGTAGAAGGAATATTTGCGCTTTGCTGCAACCTTTTCAACTTGCTTCTGTTTAATAGAAGGTGCTTGGGGCGAGGTTGTAGTGGTTGCAGTGTCCTTCTGTTCTCCTTTTGAACAGATTGTGAAGAAGATAAATTTGGTAGTATAAGATACCACCTTCGGACACCTTTTAGGTGGAACAATAGTTGGAACTACCTATGGTATTCTTTAGAGATTACCCCCCAGAGAAACAATGACACTGTAGGGTCGAGACTCATAAACAACATGGCACTTCCACATATATGGTTGGCCCAAGAGAACATCACAGACATCCAATGATGAGCAACATATCGATAAGCAACACCGAGTGATGAGATGTCCAGAACATCCATTTCAATCTAGATGTATCTTTGTAGAGCCCCACGGTATTTCTGAACCAAATGTCGCTCGGAGTCTTTGATACCCAGCTTGGTGCGCAAGGTAAGGAAGGTATTGGTGAAATCCATAACTTCTTGGCCCTTCTCTTGCCGCAGTGTGGTCCATCTCATGTATTGGTCCTCATAGTTTCCAACAGGGTAATATTGTTCCTTTACCGCATCCACAAAAAATTCCTAAGTGGGATTGGCCCCATATATTCCAGACTCCTCTGTGGAACTTTGCTCCTAGTAAGTTTCCCAGCAATCTTTGACATGAGGGATAGCTTTAAGAAGTGCCAAGGTGATCTTTTCTTTGTGGAAAAAATTGTGAATAGAGAAATAACCTTCTAGCAAAGTTAACCATTTTTCTAGGGCTTTTGCATCTATTTGTCCTTCAAATACAGGAATATCAAAACTAACTTGTGCCTTGAAAGGTGAGGTGCCTCAAAAGTGGCTGCTTAATGAAGATGTGCCTGATGCTATTGGCAGGTGTTCAAGGATGTGGGAAAAATTCTCCATCATTTCGTCCTCTATCGCGTGAGAGATTTCTCAAGCAATAGATTGATAGGATCATCTGGTCCATCGTTTTTCTTTTCTTCTTCCATTGAGGGTTTATTGGGTGTGTGAGAGAGATTGTCTTCAAGAGATACAAGACTGAGACCCAACTTTCTATACTCGGACCTCATCGGGGACATGCACTGAAGAAACAATCAAGAGCAGCCTGCTCTGATACCACTAATCCAGATTATTTTCGGCACGAAATGAGAGCGGAGATATAATAAAGAAATGCACAGAGATATCGCGTATATCCAATAATATAACATAAATATATCAGATATGCAACCATAAACATAGATATAGAGTAATATTAAATTTCTATAAATGAAAGAAATGTACAGAGACTGTAAAAATACAGAGTGAAAGACTCGCTAGAATGGTGGCAGCTTATATCTGAGAAGAGATGTGACGGCTACTCGCATTCGCAAGAACATGGTTACAATGAGGCTTTGAAGGCATTTTTACAATAAACAGGAATGCCAAAAACCCTAGACATCCAAAAACCTAACTCTAGGAGATGAAGCGTCAAAAGTCATGTGGGCCCTGTTTGGGTAAGTGAGTACATCAACTTCTCAGGGTCGTAACATTTGCATTCGATCTCCGTTTTAGGTGTGTGTTAGATCGTTGGAAAGGTATTTTTTAGGTGATTCATTTTGGAGTCTCAATTATGCCTTTGTCTATCATTTAGGACCTATATCTTGAAAAATCTTCATTTGGGCCCTCAAAATGGCCCTGGAAGTTAAAAACTCCTAAAACTAGTAAATTGCTAGAATACTGTTTTGAGCTAGTCAGAAAAGGTGGGTGGCCATCGATATCCACCTAGATCAATCCTCCCACCTTAGGAAGCAATGGTATCCATTGCGTTGAGTTCCCGGGGGAGAGGAAAAATCATTTTCTAAATCTGTATCTTGGTGAGTTGCTTGCCTTGTTGGAGACGTCGTGCTGCTCAGTTTGTGGAATTTTGTCACGAACCTATTGAGGCTCAGGCCATTTAAAAAGTCGAGCTACATGAGAGGATGATGCAAAGAAGGAATATTTACACTTTGCTACAACCTTGTCGAATTGCTTATGTTTGATAGAAGGTGCTTGGGGTGAGGTTGTAGTGGTTGTAGTGTCCTTCTATTCTCCTTTTGAAAAGATTGTGAAGAAGCTAAATTCTGTAGTATGAGATACTACCTTGCGACACATTTTAGGTGGAACAGTAGTTGGAACTAGCTATAGTATTCTGTAGAGATGACCCCCCAGAGAAACAATGACACTATGACGTCGTGACTCATAAAAAACATGGCACTTCCACATATATGGTTGGCCCAAGAGAACATCACAAACATCCAGTGGGGAACATCACATAATACCTCGTCCTTGAAGGGTTGGATGTCGTATGACAACTGACATTATTGGCTGACACAAAGATCTCATCCTTGTCGAAGCCACCCGATGTTGTATGGCTGCGGGTGTGGTGTTGTCGACAATCATAACTGTTTGATGACCTCTGATGAGATGAGGTTCTTTTGGCTTCCGCTATCAATAATAAAATGAAATAGGGTCCCCTTCACCCACATTTATGAATGAAAAAGGTGCTCCCCTTCTTCAGGATATATTGGTTCTTCTGGTTGAATTGTTGTGGTCATGATAATAGCAATGGTGTCTGCGTCAATGATCTGTCCTATACCATAATTTTTAGAATCAGATTCTGAATCAGGGTTCAGCTCTTTGTCTTTGATCTCGACCACCAATGACTGTTTTGAGCAGCATTCATCGGTGTTGTGCCAGGGGGGTTTGTGGAACTCGCACAATTTTTCGATGTCCTTCTTTGTCTTCCCGTGACCCTTCTTTTCCTGTGTCTTGGATTGGTTTTCAGGAGACTATTTGTTAGGGCCATCCTTGTCATACCTTGGTTGTTGCGGATTTGAATACCCGAATTCCCATTTGTTCTAGTGCTTAAATTTCTGCTCAATTTTAACAACATATCGATAAGAAGCACCGAGTGATGAGATGTCCAGAAAATCTGTTTTAGTCTGGATGTATCTGCGTAGAGCCGCATGGTATTTCAGAACCAAATGTTTCTTGGAGTCTTTGACACCCAGCTTGGTGCACAAGGTATGGAAGGTATTGGTGAACTCTGGAACTGCTTGACCCTTCTCTTGTCGCAGTGTGGTCCATCTCATGTACTGGTCCTCATAGTTGCCAACAACGTAATATTGTTCCTTTACCGCATCCACAAAAAAATACCAAGTGGGATCAACCCCATATATTCCAGACTCCTCTGTGGAACTTTTCTCCCAGTAAGTTTCCCACCAATATTTGACATGAGGGAGAGATTTAGGGAGTGCGAAGGTGATATTTTCTTTGTCGGAAAAATTGTGAACAGAGAAATAACCTTCTAGCAGAGTTAACCATTTTTCTAGGGATTTTGTATCTATCTGTCCTTCAAATATAGAAGTATAAAAACTAACTTGTACCTTGAAAGGTGAGGTGCCTCCAAAGTGGTCGCTTGATGAATATGCGCCTGATGCTATCGACATGCATTTAATAATGTGGGCAAACTTCTCCATCATTTTGTCCCTCTATCACATGAGAGATTTCTCAAGCAACAGATTGATAGGATCGTCTCCTCCGTCATTTTTTTTTTCTTCTCTCATTGAGGGTTTCTTGGGGCTGAGGCCATTCAACAAGTCAGGCTACATGAGAGGACAATACGTAGAAGGAATATTTGCACTTTGCTGCAACCTTGTCAACTTGCTTCTGTTTGATAGAAGGTGCTTGGGGTGAGGCTGTAGTGGTTGTAGTGTCCTTTTGTTCTCCTTTTGAACAGATTGTGAAGAAGCTAAATTTAGCAGTATGAGATACTACCTTGCGACACTTTTTAGGTGGAATAGTAGTTGGAACTACCTCTGGTATTCTTTAGAGATGACCCCCAGAGAAACAATGCCATTGCGGGGTCGAGACTCATAAACAACATGGTGCTTCAACATATATGGTTGGCCCAAGAGAACATCACAGACATCCATTGGGGCAACATAACATAATACCTCATCCTTGAAGGGTTGGATGCCGTATGGCAATTGACATTGTTGGCTGACGCGAAGATCTCGTCCTTGGCGAAGCCACTCGATGTTGTATGGCTGTGGGTGTGGTGTTGTCGACAAGCCCAATTGTTTGATGACCTCTATTGAGATGAGGTTATTCTGGCTTCCGCTATCAACAATAAAATGTAGCGGGGTCCCCTTCACCCACATCTTTGAATTGCTGCGGTCGCGACAATAACAATTGGGTATGCGTCAATGATCTATCCTTTACCATTATTTTCAGAATCAGATTCTGAATCAGGGTTCGGCTCTTTGTCTTTGATCTCGACCACCAATGAAGTTTTTGAGAGACATTCATCGGTGTTGTGCCAGGGGATTTTGTGGAACTCGCACCATTTTTCGGTGTCCTTATTTTTTTTTCCATGACCCTTCTTTTCCTGTGTCTTGGACTAGTTTTCGAGATACTGTTTGTTAGGGCCATTTTTGTCATACTTTGGTTGTTGCGGATTTGTATACCCGAATTCCCATTTTTTATGGTTCTTAAACTTCTGCTCAAGTTTAACAACATATTGATAAGAAACACCGAGTTATGAGATGTCTAGACAATCCATTTCAGTCCGGATGTATCTGTGTAGAGCCCCACTATATTTCAGAACCAAATCTCGCTCGGAGTCTTTGATACCGAACTTGGTGCACAAGGTATGGAAGGTATTGGGGAACTCTAGAAATTATTGGCCCTTCTCTTGCTGCAGTGTGGTCCATCTCATGTACTGGTCCTCATAGTTGCCAACAGGGTAATACTATTCCTTTACCGCATCCACAAAAAAATCCCAAGTGGGATCGACCCCATATACGCCAGAATCCTTTGTGGAACTTTTCTCCCAGTAAGTTTCCCACCAATGTTCGACATGAGGGAGAGCTTTAAGGAGTGCAAAGGTGATATTTTCTTTGTTGGAGAAATTGTGAACAACGAAATAACCTTCTAGTAGAGTTAACCATTTTTTTAGGGCTTTTGCATCTATCTGTCCTTCAAATACAGGAATATCAAAACTAACTTGTACCTTGAAAGGAGAGGTGACTCCAAAGTGGCCTCTTGATGAAGATGCTCCTAATGCTATTGGCAGGAGTTTAAGGATGTGGGAAAAATTCTCCAACATTTCGTCCCTCTGTCGCATGAGAGCTTGTTCAAGCAACAGATTTATAGGATCCTCTGCTCCATCATTTTTATTTTCTTCCGCCATTGAGGGTTTATTGGGTGTGTGAGAGCGATTTTCTTCAAGAGAGACAAGCTCGAGACCCAAATTTCTATACTCGGACCTCGTCGGGGACATGCATTGAAAAAACAATCAAGAGCAGCCTTCTCTGATACCACTGATCCGGATCATTTTCGGCACGAAATGAGAGTGGAGATATAATAAAGAAATGCACAAAGATATCGTGTATATACAATAATATAACAGAAATATATCAGATATGCAACCATAAACACAAAGATACAGTAATACGCGATTTCTATAAATGAAAGAAATGTACAGAGACTATAAAAATATAGAGTGAAAGACTCGCTAGAATAGTGGCAGCTTATCTCTGAGAAGAGATGTGACGGCTACTCACATTCACAAGAAGATGGTTAAAATGAGTCTCTGAAGGCATTTTTAAAATAAACAGGAATGCCAAAAACCCTATACATCCAAAAACCTAACCCTAGGAGTTGAAGCGCCAAAAGTCATGTGGGGCCCGTTTGGGTAAGTGAGTACATCAACTTCCTGGGGTCGTAACGTTTGCATACAATCTCCGTTTTAGGCATGTGATAGCTCGTTGGAAAGGAATTTTAACGGAGATTCATTTTGGGGGCTCAGTCATTCCTTTGGCTATCATTGATGACCTCCATCTCAAAAAACCTTCATTTGGGCCCTCAAAATGGCCCCGAAAGTTTAAAACCGCTAAAACTAGTAAATTGCTAAAATTTCCAGAAAACTGTTTTGTTCCAGTCGAAAAAGGTGGGTGGCCACCGATATCAACTTGGATCAATCCTCCCTTATTAAGAAGCAATGGTCTCCATTTCATTTAGTTCTCGGGGGAGAGGGAAAAGCATTTGTTGAATCTGTATCTTGGTGAGTTGCTTGCCTTGGTGGAGATGTCGCGGTGCTCAGTTTGTGGAAGTTTGTCATGAACCTATTGAGGCTGAGGTCGTTCAACAAGTTAGGTTACATGAGAGGAAAATGTGCAGAAGGAATCTTTGCGCTTTTCTGCAACCTTGTCGACTTGATTCTGTTTGATAGAATTTGTTGGGGGCGAGGCTGTAGTGGTTGCACTGTCTTTCTGTTCTCCTTTTGGAAAGATTCTGAAGAAGCTAAATTTCGCAGTATGAGATACTACCTTGCGACACTTTTTCGGTGGAACAATAGTTGGAACTACCTCTGGTATTTTCTAGAGATGACCCCCCCAGAGAAACAATGACATTGTGGGGTTGAGACTCATAAACAACATGGCACTTCCACATATATGGTTGGCCCAAGAGAACATCACAGACATCCAGTAGGGAAACATGACATAATACCTCATCCTTGAAGGGTTGGATACTGTATGACAATCGACATTGTTGGCTGACACAGAGATCTCATCCTTGGCGAAGCCACCCGATGTTGTATGGCTGCGGGTGTGGTGTTGTCGACAATCCTAACTGTTTGATGACCTCTACTGAGATGAGGTTATTCTGGTTTTCACTATCAACAATAAAATGCAGTGGGGTCCCCTTCACCCACATCTGTGAATGAAAAAGGTGTTTCCCTTCTTCAAGATCTGTTGGTTCTTCTGGTTGAATTGTCACGATCACTACAATAGCAATGGGGTCTGCGTCAATGAGCTGTGCTTTACCATTATTTTCATAATCATATTCTAAATCAGGGTTCGACTCTTTTTATTTGATCTCACCCACCAATTATTGTTTTGAGCGACATTCATCGGTGTTGTGCCAGGGGATTTTGTGGAACTCGCACCATTTTCCAGTGTCCTTCTTTGTCTTCTCGTGACCCTTCTTTTCTTGTGTCTTGGAATGGTTTTCAGAAGGCTGTTTGTTAGGGCCATCTTTTTCATACTTTGATTGTTGCGCATTTGCATACCCAAATTCCCGTTTGTTCTGGTGATAAAATTTCTGCTCAATTTTAACAGCATATCGATATGCATCACCGAGTGATGAGATGTCCAGAAAATCCATTTCAGACTGTATGTTTCTATGTAGAGCCCCACGGTATTTCAGAACCAAATGTCGCTCGGAGTCTTTGATACCCAACTTGGTGCACAAGGTATGGAAGGTATTGGTGAACTAAGGAACTTCTTGGTCCTTCTCTTGCCGTAGTGTGGTCCATCTCATGTACTGGTCCTCATAGTTGCCAACAAGGTAATATTGTTTCTTTACCACATCCACAAAAAAATCCCAAGTGGGATCGGCCCCATATATTCCAGACTCCTCTGTGGAAATTTTCTCCTAGTAAGTTTCCCACCAATGTTTGACATGAGGGAGAGCTTTAAGGAGTGCGAAGGTGATCTTTTCTTTGTCCAAAAAATTATGAATAGAGAAATAACTTGCTAGCAGAGTTAACCATTTTTTTAGGGCTTCTGCATCTATCTGTCCTTCAAATGCAGGAATATCAAAACTAACTTGTACCTTGGAAGGTGAGATGCCTCCAAAGTGTTCGCTTGATGAATATGCGCCTGATGCTATCGGCATGCGTTTAAGTATGTGGGCAAAATTCTCCATCATTTCGTCCCTCTGTCACGTGAGAGATTTCTCAAGCAACAGATTGATAGGATCGTCTGCTCTGTAGTTTTTATCTTTTTCCACCATTGAGGGTTTCTTGGGTGTTCGAGAGCGATTGTCTTCAAGAGAGACAAGATCGAGACCCAACTTTCTATACTCGGACCTTATTGGGGACATGCACTGAAAAAACAATCAAGAGTAGCCTACTCTGATACCAGTGATCTAGATTATTTTCAGCACAAAATGAGAGCGAAGATATAATAAAGAAATGCACAGCGATATTGCGTATATATAATAATATAACAGAAATATATCATAGATGCAACCATCAAAACAGAGATATAGTAATACATGATTTCTATAAATGAAATAAATGTACAGAGACTATAAAAATACAGAGTGAAAGGCTCGCTAGAATGGTGGCAGCTTATCTCCGAGAAGAGATGTGACGACTACTTGCATTCGCAAGAAGATGGTTACAATGAGGCTTTGAAGGCCTTTTTACAATAAAGAGGAATGCAAAAAACCCTATACATCCAAAAACCTAACCCTAGGAGATGAAGTGCCAAAATTCATGTGAGCCCCCTTTGGGTAAGTCAGTACATCAACTTCCCGGGGTCGTAACGTTTGCATACGATCTCCATTTATGCGTGTGATAGCTCGTTGGAAAGGTATTTTCGAAGAGATTCATTTTGGGTAAAAAATAATGCCTTTGTCTATCATTGAGGACCTTGATCTCGAAAAACCTTCATTTAGTCCCTCAAAATGGCCCAAAACGTTAAAAATTGCTAAAACTAGTAAATTGCCTAAATTGCTAGAAAACTGTTTTGAGCCAGTCGGAAAAGGCGGGTGGCCACTGATATCCACCTATATCAATCCTCCCTCCTTAGGAAGCAATGGTATCCATTGCGTTGAGTTCCTGGGGGAGAGGGAAAATCATTTGTTGAATTTGTATCTTGGTGAGCTACTTGCCTTGCTGGAGATGTCGCGCTGCTTAGTTTGTGCATAAGTAATATTTTCACTTTGCTGCAACCTTGTCGACTTGCTTCTTTCTAATAGAAGGTGCTTGGGGCGAGGCTATAGTGGTTGCAGTGTCCTTCTATTATCCTTTTGAATAGATTGTGAAGAGGCTAAATTTTGCAGTATGAGATACTACCTTGCGACGCCACCCGATGTTGTATGGCTGTGGGTGTGGTGTTGTCAAAAATCCCAATTGTCTGACAACCTCTACTGAGATGAGGTTCTTCTGGCTTCCACTATCAACAATAAAATGCAGCGGGGTCACCTTCACCCACATCTGTGAATGAAAAAGGCACTCCCCTTCTTCAGGATCTCTTGGTTCTTCTGGTTGAATTGATGCAGTCGCGACAATAACAGTGGGGTCCACGTCAATGATATTTCCTTTACCATTATTTTCAGAATCAGATTCTGAATCAGGGTTTAGCTCTTTGTCTTTGACCTCGACCACCAATGACTGTTTTGAGTGACATTCATCGGTGTTGTGCTAGGGGATTTTGTGGAACTCACACAATTTTTCGGTGTCCTTCTTTGTAATCCCATGACCCTTCTTTTCCTATTTCTTAGACTGGTTTTTGGGAGACTATTTATTAGAGTCGTCTTTGTCATACTTTGGTTGTTGCGGATTTGCATACCAGAATTCCTGTTTGTTCTGTTGCTTAAATTTTGGCTCAATTTTAAAAGCATATCAATAAGCAACACCGAGTGATGAGATGTCCAAAAAATCCATTTCAGTCTGGTTGTATCTGTGTAGAGCCCCACGGTATTTCAGAACCAAATGTTTCTCGTAGTCTTTGATGCCCAACTTTGTGCGCAAGGTATGGAAGGTATTGGTGAGCTCTGAAACTGCTTGGCCCTTCTCTTTCCATAGTGTGGTCCATCCCATGTACTGGTCCTCATAGTTGTCAACAGGGTAATATTGTTCCTTTACCGCATCCACAAAAAAATCCCAAGTGGGATCGACCCCATATATTCCAGACTCCTCTTTGGAAGTTTGTCTTAGTAATCTTCCCACCAATGTTTGACATGAGGGAGAGCTTTAAGGAGTGCGATGGTGATCTTTTCTTTGTCAGAAAAATTGTGAACAAAGAATATCAAATACAAGAATATCAAAACTAACTTGTACCTTGAAAGGCAAGGTGCCTCCAAAGAAGCTGCTTGATGAAGATGCGGCTGATGATATTGGTAGAGATTTAAGGATGTGGGAAAAATTCTCCATCATTTCATCCCTCTGTTGCGTGAGAACTTTCTCAAGCAATAGATTGATAGGATCGTCTGCTCCATCATTTTTATTTTCTTTTTCCATTGACGGTTTCTTGGATGTGCGAGAGAGATTGTCTTCAAGAAATACAAGCTTGAGACCCAAATTTCTATACTCGGAGCTTGTTGGGGACATGCACTGAAAAAACAATCAAGAGCAACCTGCTCTGACACAACTAATCCAGATTATTTTCGACACGAAATGAGAGCGGAGATATAATAAAGAAATACACAGAGATATCACATATATCCAATAATATAACAGAAATATATCAGATATGCAACCATAAACACAGAGATACATTTATACACGATTTCTATAAATAAAAGAAATGTACAAAGACTGTAAAAATAGAGAGTGAAAGACTCGCTAGAATGGTGGTAGCTTGTCTCTAAGAAGAGATCTGACGGCTACTCGAATTCGCAAGAAGATGGTTACAATGAGGCTCTGAAGGCCTTTTTACAATAAACAAGAATGAAAAAAGTCCTAGACATCCAAAAACCTAATCCTAGGAGATGAAGTGCCAAAAGTCATGTGGGCCCCATTTGGGTAAGTTAGTACATCAACTTCCCAGGGTCGTAACGTTTGCATACGATCTTCGTTTTAGGCATAAGATAGATTGTTGGAAAGGTATTGTCGAGCAGATGAATTTTTGGGGCTCAATCATGCCTTCGGATATCATTAAGGATGTCGATCTTGAAAAACCTTTGGGCCCTCAAAATGGCCCCGGAAGTTAAAAACTACTAAAACTAGTAAATTGCCAAAATTGCCAGAAAATTGTTTTGATCCAGTCGAAAAAGGTGGGTGGCCACCAATATCCACCTGGATCAATCGTCCTTCCTTAGAAAGAAATGGTCTCCATTGCATTGAGTTCCCGGGGGAGAGAGAAAATCATTTGCTAAATCCGTATCTTGGTGAGCTTCTTGCCTTGCTGGAGACGTCGCGCTGCTCAGTTTGTGGAAGTTTGTCACGAACCTATTGATGTTGTGGTCGTTCAACAAGTCGGTCTACATGAGAGGACGATGCACATAAGGAATCTTTGCACTTTGCTACAACCTTGTCGACTTGCTTCTGTTTGATAGAAGGTGTTTGGGGCGAGGTTGTAGTGGTTGTAGTGTCCTTTTGTTCTCCTTTTGAACAGATTGTGAAGAAGCTAAATTTTGCAATATGAGATACTACCTTGTGGGACTTTTTAGGTGCAATAGTAGTTGGAAATACCTTTGGTATTTGGTAGAGATGACCCCCCAGAGAAACAACGACACTGCGGGCTCGAGACTCATAAACAACATGGCGCTTCCACATGTATGGCTGGCCCAAGAGAACATCACAAACATCCAGTGGGGAAACATCACATAATACCTTATCCTTGAAGGGTTGGATGCCGTATGACAATCGACATTGTTGGATGACATGGAGATCTTGTCCTTGGAAAAGCCACCGGATGTTGTATGGCTACGGGTGTGGTGTTGTTGAAAATCCCAACTGTTTGACGACCTCTGCTGAGATGAGGTTCTTTTGGCTTCCACTATCAACAATAAAATGCAGCAGGGTGCCCTTCACCCACATATGTGAATGAAAAAGATGCTCCCCTTCTTCAGGATCTATTGGTTGTTCTAGTTCAATTGTTGTGGTCGTGAAAATAGCAGTGGGGTCTGCGTCAATGATCTGTCCTTTACCATTATTTTCAGAATCAGATTTTGAATTAGGGTTCGGCTCTTTTTCTTTGATCTTGAACACCAATGACCATTTTGAGTGACATTCATCGGTGTTGTGTGAGGGGCTTTTGTGGAACTCGCACCATTTTTTGGTTTCCTTCTTTGTTTTCCTGTGACCCTTCTTTTCCTGTTTCTTGGACTGGCTTTCGGGAGACTGTTTGTTAGGGCCGTCTTTTTCATACTTTGCTTGTTGCGGATTTGCATAACTGAATTCCCGTTTTTTCTGGTGCTTAAATTTCTGCTCAATTTTAACAGCATCTCGATAAGTAGGACCGAGTGATGAGATGTCCAGAAAATCCATTTCAGTCTAGATGTGTCTATGTAGAGCCCCATAGTATTTCAGAACCAAATGTCGCTCGGAGTCTTTGATACCAAACTTGGTGCGAAACGTATGGAAGGTATTGGTGAACTCCGAAACTGCTTGGCCATTCTCTTGCCGCAGTGTGGTCCATCTCATGTACTGGTCCTAATAGTTTCGAACAGGGTAATACTATTCCTTTACCGCATCCACAAAAAAATCCGAAGTGGGATCGATCCCATATATTCCAGAATCCTCTGTGGAACTTTTCTCTCAGTAAGTTTCCCACCAATGTTTGACATGAGGAAGAGTTTTAAGGAGTGTGAAGGTGATCTTTTCTTTGTCGGAAAAATTGTGAACAGAGAAATAAACTTCTAGCAGAGTTAACCATTTTTCTATGGCTTCTGCATCTATCTGTCTTTCAAATATAGGAATATCAAAACTAACTTGTACATTTAAAGGTGAGGTGCCTCCAAAGGTCGGTTGATGAATATGTGCCTGATGCTATTGGTAGGTGTTTAAGTATGTGGGAAAAATTCTCCATCATTTCGTCCCTTTGTCACGTGAGAGCTTGCTCAAGCAACAGATTCATAGGATCCTCTGCTCCATCATTTTTCTTTTCTTCCGCCATTCAGGGTTTCTTGGGTGTGCGAGAGAGATTGTCTTCAAGAGAGACAAGCTCGAGACCCAACTTCCTATACTCGGACCTCGTCGGGGACATGCACTGAAAAAACAATTAATAGCAGCCATCTCTGATACCACTAATCCTGATTATTTTTGGCATGAAATGAGAGTGGAGATATAATAAATAAATGCACAGAGATATCGTGTATATCCAATAATATAACAGAAATATATCAGAGATAAAACCATAAACACAAAGATACAATAATACACGATTTCTATTAATGAAATAAATGTACAGAGACTGTAAAAATATAGAGTGAAAGACTCTATTTCTAAAGGATTTTTTACAATAAACGTGAATGCCAAAAACACTAGACATCCAAAAACCTAACCCTAGGATATGAAGCACCAAAATTCATGTGGGCCTCGTTTGGGTAAGTGAGTACATCAACTTCCTGGGGTTGTAACGTTTGCGTACGATCTCCATTTTAGGCGTGTGATAGCTCGTTGGAAAGGTATTTTTGAGGAGATTCATTATGGGGGATAAATAAGGCATTAAAATATCATTGAGGACATATATATCTAAAAACCTTCATTTGGGCTCTCAAAATGGCCCCGAAAGTTAAAAACTGCTAAAACTAGTAAATTGCCAAAATTACAAGAAAACTGTTTTGAGCCAGTCGTAAAAGGTGGTGCGCAAGGTATGGAAGGTATTAGTGAAATATAGAACTAATTGGACCTTCTCTTTCCATAGTGTGGTCCATCTCATGTACCGGTCCTCATAGTTTCCAACAGTGTAATAATGTTCCTTTACCGCATCCACAAAACAATCCCAAGTGGGATCGACCCCATATATTCCATATTCCTCTGTGGAAATTTGCTCCCAGTAAGTTTCGCACCAATTTATGACATGAGGGAGAGATTTAAGGAGTGAAAAGGTGATATTTTCTTTGTCGAAAAAATTGTGAACAAAGAAATAACCTTCTAGCAGAGTTGACCATTTTTCTAGGGCTTCTGCATTTATCTGTCCTTCAAATACAAGAATATCAAAACTAACTTGTACGTTGAAAGGAGAGGTTCCTCCAAAGTGTCCGCTTGATGAATATGTGCCTGATTCTATCAAAATATGTTTAAGATCAATCCTCCCTCCTTAGGAAGAAATCGTCTCTATTGCGCTGGGCTCCCCGGGGAGAGGGAAAAGCATTTTCTGAATCTGTATCTTGGTGAGCAGATTGCCTTTCTGAAGACGTTGAACTGCTCATTTTGTGGAAGTTTGTCATGAACCTGTTGAGGCTGAGGTCGTTCAAAAATTCAGGCTACATAAGAGGATGATGCGCAGAAGGAATCTTTGCGCTTTGTTGCAACCTTGTCGACTTGCTTCTGTTTGATAGAAGGTGCTTGGGGCGAGGCTGTAGTGGTTGCAGTGTCCTTTTGTTCTCCTTTTGAACAAATTGTGAAGAAGATAAATTTTGCAGTATGAGATAGTACCTTGCGACACTTTTTAGGTGGAACAGTAGTTGGAACTACCTATGGTATTCTGTAGAGATGACGCCCTAAAGAAAGAATGACACTACGGGGTCGAGACTCATAAACAACATGGAGCTTAAACATATATGGTTGGCCCAAGAGAACATGATAGACATACAGTGGGGAAACATCACATAATACCTCATCCTTGAAGGGATAGATGTCGTATGAAAATCGACATTGTTGGCTGACACGAAGATCTCGTCCTTGGCGAAGCCACCCGATGTTATATGGCTACGGGTGTGGTGTTGTCAAAAATCCAAACTATTTGACGACCTCTGCTGAGATGAGGTTCTTCTGGCTTCCGCTATCAAGAATAAAATGTAGTGGGGTCCCCTTCACCCACATCTGTGAATGAAAAAGGTGCTCCCCTACTTCAAGATCTGTTGGTTCTTCTGGTTGAATTTCTGTGGTCGCGACAATAGCAGTGGGGTCCATCTCAATGATCTTTTCTTTACCATTATTTTTAGAATCATATTCTGAATCAGGGTTCGGCTCTTTGTCTTTGATCTCAGCCACCAATGATTGTTTTGAGCGGCATTCATCGGTGTTGTGCCAGGGGTTTTGTGTAACTCTCACCATTTTCCGATGTCCTTCTTTGTCTTCCTGTGACCCTTCTTTTCCTATGTCTTGGACTGGTTTTTGGGAGACTATTTGTTAGGGATGTATTTGTCATACTTTGGTTATTGCGGATTTGCATACCCGAATTCCCATTTGTTCTGGTGCTTAAATTTCTTCTCAATTTTAACAACATGTCGATAAGCAGCACCGAGTGATGAGATGTCCAGAAAATCCATTTCAATCTGGATGTATATGTGTAGAGCCCCACGATATTTCAGAACCCAATGTCGCTCAGAGCCTTTGATACCCAGCTTGGTGCACAAGGTATGGAAGGTATTGGTGAAATCTGAAAATCATTGGCCCTTCTCTTGCCACACTCTGGTCCATCTCATGCACTGGTCCTCATAGTTTCCAACAGGGTAATATTGTTCCTTTACCGCATCCACAAAAAATCCCAAGTGTGATCGACCCTATATGTTCCAGACTCCTTTGTGGAAATTTGCTCCCAGTAAGTTTCCCACCAATGTTTTACATGAGGGAGATCTTTAAGGAGTGCAAAAGTGATCTTTTCTTTGTCGAAAAAATTGTGAACAATGAAATAACCTTCTAGCAGAGTTAACCATTTTTCTAGGGCTTATGCATCTATCTGTCCTTCAAATACAAGAATATCAAAACTAAATTGTACCTTGAAAGACAAGGTGCCTCCAAAGTTTCCGCTTGATGAGGATGCACTTGATGCTATCGATAGGCATTTAAGTATGTGGGAAAAATTCTCCATCATTTCATCCCTCTGTCGCGTGAGAGCTTGCTCATGCAACAGATTGATAGGATCATATGCTCCGTCATTTTTATTTTCTTCCTCCATTGAGGGTTTCTTGGGCGTGTGAGAGTGATTTTCTTCAAGAGAGACAAGCTTGAGACCCAACTTTCTATACTTGTACCTCATCGGAGACATGCATTGAAAAAACAATCAAGAGCAGCCTGCTCTGATACCACTGATCCAGATTATTTTCGGCACGAAATGAGAGAGGAGATATAATAAAGAAATGGATAGATATATCTATTATATCCAATAATATAGCATAAATATATCATATATGAAACCATAAACACAGAGATACAGTAATACGTGATTTCTATTAATGAAAGAAATGTACAGAGACTGTTACAATACAGAGTGAAAGACTCTCTAGAATGGCGACAACTTATTTCATAGAAGAGTTGTGACGACTACTTGCATTCACAAGAAGATGGTTACAATGAGGCTCTGAAGGCCTTTTTACAATAAACAGGAATTCCAAAAACCCTATATATCCAAAAACCTAACCCTAGGAGATGAAGCGCCAAAAGTCATGTGGGCCCCGTTTGGGTAAGTGTGTACATCAACTTCCCGGGGTCGTAACATTTGCATACGATCTCCATTTTAGGCGTGTGATAGCTCGTTAGAAAGGTATTGTCGATGATATTCATTTTGGGGGATAAATCATGCCTACGAATATCATTGAGTACCTAGATCTCTATAAAACTTCATTTGGGCCCTCAAAATGGCCTCGAAAGTTAAAAACTGCTAAAACTATTAAATTGCCAAAATTGTCAGAAAACTGTTTTGAGCCAGTTGGAAAAGGTGGGTGGCTAGAAATATCCACCTAGATCAAGCCTCCCTCCTTAGGAATCAATGTTATCTATTTCATTGAGTTCCCGGGGGAGAGGGAAAAGATTTTTCTGAATCTGTATCTTGGTGAGCTGCTTGCCTTGCTGGAGACGTCGCGTTGCTCAGTTTGTGGAAGTTTGTCACGAATCTGTTGAGGTTGAGGCTGTTCAATAAGTCGGGATACATGAGAGGATGATGTGCAGAAGGAATTTTTGCACTTTGTTGCAACCTTGTCGATTTTCTTCTATTTGATAGAATATGCTTGGGGTGAGGCTGTAGAGGTTGCAGTGTCCTTCTATTCTCCTTTTGAACAGATTGTGAAGAAGCTAAATTTTGCAGTATGATATATTACCTTGAGGCACTTTTTAGGTGGAACAATAGTTGGAACTACATCTGGTATTCTATAGAGATGACCCCATAGAGAAACAATGACACTGTGGTGTCGAGACTCATAAAGAACATGGCGCTTCTACATATATGGTTGGCCCAAGAGAACATCACAGACATTTTCCTTGTGGAACTCGCACCATTTTCCAGTGTCCTTCTTTGTCTTCTTGTGACCCTTCTTTTCCTGTGTCTTCGGCTGGTTTTCAAGAGATTGTTTGTTAGGGCCGTCTTTGTCATACTTTGGTTGTTGCAGATTTGCATGCCCGAATTCCCATTTGTTCTGGTGCTTAACTTTCTGCTCAATTTTAAAAGCATATCGATAAGCAACACCGAGTGATGAGATGTCCAGAAAATCCATTTCAGTCTGGATGTATCTGTGTAGATCCCCACGGTATTTCAGAACCAAATGTCACTCCGAGTCTTTGATACCCATTTTGGTGCACAAGGTATGGAAGGTATTGGTGAACTCTGAAACTTCTTGGCCCTTCTCTTGCCGCAGTGTGGTCCATCTCATGTACTAGTCCTCATAGTTGCCAACAGGGTAATATTGATCCTTTACCGCATCCACAAAAAAATTCCAAGTGGGATCGACCCCATATATTCCAGAATCCTCTGTGGAACTTTGCTCTCAGTAAGTTTCCCACCAATGTTTTACATGAGGGAGAGATTTAAGGATTGCGAAGGTGATCTTCTCTTTGTCGGAAAAATTGTGAACAGAGAAATAACCTTCTAGCATAGTTAACTATTTTTCTAGGCTTCTACATCTTTCTGTCCTTCAAATACAGGAATATCAAAACTAACTTGTACCTTGAAAGGAGAGGTGCCTCCAAAGTGGCCGCTTGATGAAGATGTGCTTGATTCTATCAGAAGATGTTTAAGGATGTGGGAAAAATTATCCATCATTTCATCCCTCTGTCGCGTGAGAGCTTGCTCAAGCAATAGATTGATAGGATCGTCTGCTCCAACTTTTTTCTTTTCTTCTGCCATTGAGGGTTTCTTGGGTGTGCGAGAGAAATTTTCTTCAAGAGAGACAAGCTCTAGACCTAACTTGCTATACTCGGACCTCGTCGGGGACATGCTCTGAAAAAATAGTCAAGAGCAACTTGCTCTGATACCACTGATTCGGATTATTTTTGGCACGAAATGAGAGCGGAGATATAATAAATAAATGCATAGAGATATCATATATATCCAATAATATAATATAAATATATCATATATGAAACCATAAAAATATAGATACAGTAATACGCGATTTCTTTTAATGAAAGAAATGTACTGATACTGTAAAAATACAAAGTGAAAGACTCGTTAGAATGGTGGCAGTTTATCTCTGAGAAGAGATGTGACTGCTACTCGCATTCATAATAAGATGGTTACAATGAGGATCTTAAGGCATTTTTACAATAAACATGAATTTCATAAACCCTACACATCCAAAAACCTAACCCTAAGAGATGAAGCGCCAAAAGTCATGTGGGCCTCGTTTGGGTAAGTGAGTACATCAAATTACCGGGGTCGTAACGTTTGCATACGATCTCCGTTTTAGGCATGTGATAGCTCGTTAGAAAGGTATTGTCGAGGAGATTCATTTTGGTTGCTAAATCATGCCTTTGTCTATCATTGAGGATGTTTATCTCTAAAAACCTTCATTTGGGCACTCAAAATGGCCCTGAAAGTTAAAAACTGCTAAAACTAGTAAATTGTCAAAATTGCCAGAAAACTGTTTTGAGCCAATCGAAAAAGGTGGATGGCCACCGATATCCACCTGGATAAATCCCTCCTTAGGAAGAAATGGTCTCCATTGCATTGAGTTCCCGGGGGAGAGGGAAGAGCATTTGCTGAATCTATATCTTGGTGAGCTGCCAACCTTGCTGGAGATGTCGCGCTGCTCAGTTTGTGGAAGTTTGTAACAAATATTTTGAGGCTGAGGCCATTCAAAAAGTCGGGCTACATGAGAGGACGATGCGTAGAAGGAATCTTTGCACTTTTCTGCAACCTTGTCAACTTGCTTATGTTTGATAGAAGGTTCTTGGGGCAAGGCTGTAGTGGTTGCAATGTCCTTCTGTTCTCCTTTTGAACAGATTGTGAAGAAGCTAAATTTTGTAGTATGCGATACTACCTTGCGACATGTTTTAGGTCGAACAGTCCTTGGAAATACCTATGGTATTCTGTGGAGATGACCCCCTAGAGAAACAATGACACTGCGGGGTCAAGACTCATCAACAACATGGATCTTCCACATATATTGTTGGCCCAAGAGAACATCATAGACATCCAGTGGGGAAACATCACATAATACCTCATCCTTGATGGGCTAGATGTCGTATGAAAATCGACATTGTTGGCTGACACGAAGATCTCGTTCGTGGTGAAGCCACCCAATTTTGTATGGTTGTGGGTGTGGTGTTGTCGACAATCCCAACTGTTTTATGACCTCTGTTGAGATGAGTTTCTTCTAGCTTCTGCTATCTACAATAAAATGCAGCGAGGTCCCCTTCACCCACATCTATGAATGAAAAATCCACTCCCCTTCTTTAGGATATGTTGGTTCTTGTAGTTGAATTGCTGCAGTCGCGACAATAGAAGTGGGGTCCACGTCAATGATCTATCCTTTACCATTATTTTCATAATTAGATTATGAATCAGGGTTCGACTCTTTGTCTTTGATCTCAACCACCAATGACTCTTTTGAGAAACATTCATCGGTGTTGTTCCTAGGGATTTTATGGAACTCACACCATTTTTCAGTGTCCTTCTTTGTCTTCCTGTGACCCTTCTTTTCCTGTGTCTTGGACTATTTTTCAGGAGACTATTTGTTACGGCCCTATTTTTCATACTTTGGTTGTTGCGGATTTTCATGCCCGAATTCCCGTTTGTTCTGGTGCTTAAATTTCTTCTCAATTTTAACAACATATCAATAAGCAACACCGAGTGATGAGACGTCCAGAAAATCCATTTCAGCCTAGATGTATTTGTGTAGAGCCCCACGGTATTTCAAAACATAATGTTGCTCGGAGTCTTTGATACCCAATTTGGTGCACAAGGTATGGCAGGTATTTGTGAACTCTGGAACTGCTTGGCCCTTCTCTTTCCGTAGTGTGGTCCATCAAATGTACTGGTCCTCATAGTTTCCAACAGAGCAATACTGTTCCTTTACCGCATCCACAAAACAATCCCAAGTGGGATCAACCCCATATATTCCAGACTCCTCTGTGGAACGTTTCTCCCAGTAAGTTTCCCACCAATGTTTGACATGAGGGAGAGCTTTAAGGAGTGCGACAGTGATCTTTTCTTTGTCGAAAAAATTGTGAACAGAGAAATAACCTTCTAGCAGAGTTAACCATTTTTCTAGGGCTTCTGCATCTATCTGTCCTTCAAATACAGGAATATCAAAACTAACTTGTACCTTGAAAGGGGAGGTGCCTCCAAAGTGGCCACTTGATGAATATGCACCTGATGCTATTGGCAGGCATTTAAATATGTGGGAAAAATTCTCCATCATTTCGTCCCTTTGTCGCGTGAGAGCTTGCTCAAGAAACAAATTGATAGGATCGTCTGCTCTGTTGTTTTTATTTTCTTCCACCATTGAGGGTTTCTTGGGTGTGAGAGAGTTATTGTCTTCAAGAGAGAAAAGCTTGAGACCAAACTTTCTATACTCGGACCTCGTCGGGGACATGCAATGAAAAAACAATCAAGAGCAGCCTGATCTGATACCACTGATCCAGATTATTTTCGGCATGAAATGAGAGCGGAGATATAATAAAGAAATGCATAGAGATATCATGTATATCTAATAATATAATAAAAATATGTCATAGATGCAACCATAAACACATAGATACAGTAATACACAATTTCTATTAATGAAAGAAATGTATAGAGACTGTAAAAATACAGAGTGAAAGACTTGCTAGAATGGTGGCAGCTTATCTCTAAGAAGAGATGTGACGGATACTCGCATTCGAAAGAAGATGGTTATAATGAGGATTTGAAGGTCTTTTTACAATAAATAGGAATGCCAAAAACCCTAGACATCTGAAAACCTAACCCTAGGAGATGAAGCGCCAAAAGTCATGTGGGCCCCGTTTGGGTAAGTGAGTACATCAACTTCTTGGGGTCGTAAGATTTGCATACGATCTCTGTTTTAGGAGTGTGGTAGCTCGTTGGAAAGGTATTTTCAAGGAGATTGTTTTTGGGGGATGAATCATGCATTTGGATATCACTAAGGACATAGATCTCAAAAAACATTTATTTAGGCCTTCAAAATGGCCCCGGAAGTTAAAAACCACTAAAACTAGTAAATTGACAAAATTTCGAGAAAATTGTTTTGAACCAGTCGAAAAAGGTGGGTGGCCACTGATATCCACCTGTAGCAATCCTCCCTCCTTAGGAAGCAATGGTATCCATCGCGTTGAGTTCCCAGGGGAGAGGGAAATGGATTTGTTGAATCTGTATCTTGGTGAGCTGTTTGCCTTATGGAGACGTTGCGCTGCTCAGTTTGTGGAAGTTTGTCACGAACCTGTTGAGGTTGAGGTCGTTCAACAAGTTGGACTACATGAGAGCACGATGCACAAAAGGAATCTTTACGCTTTGTTGCAACCTTTTAGACTTTATTATGTCTAAAAGAAGGTTCTTGGGGCGAGGCTGTAGTGGTTGCAGTGTCCTTCTGTTCTCCTTTTGAATAGATTGTGAAGAAGCTAAATTTTGCAGTATGAGATACTACCTTGCGACACTTTTTAGGTGGAATATTAGTTGGAACTACCTCTGGTATTCTGTAGAGATGACCCCCCAAAGAAACAATGACACTGTGTTGTCAAGGCTCATAAACAACATGGTGCTTCCACATATATGGTTCTCCCAAGAGAACATCAAAGACATCCACCTGGGAAACATCACATAATACCTCATCCTTGAAGGTTTGGATGCCGTATGACAATCGAAATTGTTGGCTGACACAGAGATTGCGTCCTTGGTGAAGCCACCCAATGTTGTATGGCTGCGGGTGTGGTGTTGTCGACAATCTCAACTGTTTGATGACCTCTGCTGAGATGAGGTTATTTTTTCTTCCGCTACCAACAATAAAATGTAGTGTGGTCCCCTTCACCCACATCTGTGAATGAAAAAGGTGCTCCCCTTCTTCAGGATTTGTTGGTTCTTCTGGTTGAATTGTTGTGGTCGCAACAATAGTAGTGGGGTCTGCGCCAATGATCTATCCTTTACCATTATTTTCAGAATCATATTCTGAATCAGGGTTTGTCTCTTTGTCTTTGATCTTGGCCACCAATGACTGTTTTCAGCAGCATTCATTGGTGTTGTGCCAGGGGATTTTGTGGAACTCGCACCATTTTCTGGTGTCCTTCTTTGAGTTTCCGTGACCCTTCTTTTCATGTGTCTTGGACTGGTTTTCGAGAGAATGTTTGTTAGGGTTGTCTTTGTCATACTTTGGTTGTTGCATATTTTCATACCCGAATACCCGTTTCTTCTGGTGCTTAAATTTTTTCTCAATTTTAGCAAAGTAACGATAAGTAGCACCGAGTGATGAGATGTTGCTATTTCGATAAGCAGCATTGAGTGATGCATAAGGTATTTCAGAACCAAATGTCGCTCGGAGTCTTTTATACCCAACTTGGTGCACAAGGTATGTAAGGTATTGCTAAATTCTCGAACTACTTGGCCCTTCTCTTTCCGCAGTGTGGTCCATCTCATGTACCGGTCCTCATAGTTGCCAACAAGGTAATACTTTTCCTTTACCGCATCCACAAAAAAATCCCAAGTGGGATCGACCACATATTTTCCAGACTCCTCTGTTGAACTTTTCTCCCAGTAAGTTTCCCACCAATATTTGGCATGAGGGAGAGCTTTAAGGAGTGCGAAGGTGATATTTTCTCTGTCGGAAAAATTGTGAACACATAAATAACCTTCTAGCAGAGTTAACCATTTTTCTAGGGCTTCTGCGTCTATCTATCCTTCAAATACAGGGATATCAAAACTACCTTGTACCTTGAAAGGCGAAGTGCCTCCAAAGTGGTCGCTTGATGAATATGCCCCTAATGCTATCGGCAGACATTTAAGGATGTGGGCAAAATTCTCCATCATTTCGTCCCTCTATCGCGTGAGAGCTTGCTCAAGAAACAGATTGATAGGATTGTCTTCTCTGTTGTTTTTCTTTTCTTCCACGTGTTAGCTCCCAAAATGAATCTGTCACTATGGTTTCATTTTGTGGTTGATAGCATGGCTATTGGTAGTTTTCTCAAATTTGGTTTTGAGTTTTTCTAGTAGCAAGACTTAGGTTTTCATTTTTGTCTTAGAAATAAGACGACCCATAAAGTTCTTCTCTTTAAAATTTTCATAAAATGCTTTCAACAGCTAACGTGTGTTTTAAATATGATGGTTAGCTGGTGAAAGTGGCTATTTTCAACAGCTAAGGATCATTTCTCACGGGTTGTGCGCTGATGAAAGCGGCGGTTTTCAACAGTTGAGGAGCGCTTCTCACGGGTTGTGCGCTGATGAAAGTGGAGATCACGTGCGTTTATCCACGTTTTAAAATTTAATGATGATACACTCAGCCCACATCATGCAATCAAGGATGATGCGCTGGTGAAAGTGGATAATCATGGAAAATCGAGTTTGCACGTCTAAATTGGATTTCAAAGTGGATCTCGTTCAGTGATGCATGCTTCACAATCATGGCGTCGGAAATGGCGAATTTGAATCCATCATCGCAGGTACAGGTGAAGTACTACTTGGCTGACGACATCAAACCGACTAATCGCTTCCCCAACATGCATCGCTCACAAATGTTTGTTAAGTTTCTAATGTTGAAAGACAGAGCCGAGTGCTTTCACCAGTGCAAGACCTTGGCCCGAATAGCAGTTTGCAGTGTTTGGTGTGCATAATCATTTTGGGTTTTGAGTTGCAGATGGCGAGGATACGCAGTGGTTCTTTACTGAGAAAAGAGTTGGACAGTCTATCCTTCCTACAAACGCATCCAGAAGTGCAGAAACACTTCTCAAACGTAGGTTGTATCGAATTTGTTGAAAGGTTACAGAATGGATATCATCAATCAACAACAGAAGCGTTTGCTAAAATGTTTGATGGGAATAAGGCCTGTGTTGGGTCCTTGGAGATCATTGTGGATGAAACTGCCATCGCTGCAGTGACCAGCCTACCAAGATTGGGCCAGAGTTGGTTCAAAACAACTGCCACCAAAAACTTAAATTTCAGAGCATATTTGAAGGAAGAATTCAGGCATAATGCATGGAATAAGAGCATGCTAGTTTCCCATTTAGAGGATGAGTGGAAGGATTTGTTTAAGGGCATCCAACTCTACATAACCTCAAAGGGTAGGTATGACAAATTGATGTTGTATCACTTCAAGCTCTTAGACCATTTCACAGGTACAACTCTCCTCAATCTACCTTTCTTCTTGCACAAGAGCTTAACTAAGGTCTGTAAAAAGATTAGAGCTGAACCCCTAAGCATGAAGAACACTTTGTTCCACTTTGGCCTTATTAAATTGATCATTCTGGAGGAGTTAAGAAAGAAGGGAAGGACCTGGCAACATTTTTTGTATTGGGAGGGCTTTGAAACACAAACTCAGCCCGTGAATGAACAAGGGAAAGATGGAAAGAAGAAATTGACCCCTCAAAGCAGTTCGAGGAAGAGGAGAACCCTTCCAGGACCTCCAGAAGATAGAATCTTTGGTGTGAAATCTCACAGGTCAAAGAAAAAGTTGAATTTTGAAACTACTACAGAGCAGCCTATAGAAAGGAAAAAAAACAGCTTGAACCTGCCATACACAGACTCAGAACCAGAGAAAGAAGATGAGAGCCCTGTCATCAAAAGTCATGAACATTCCATTGAGTTTGCATAGAATTATGAGACCTTTAATCACACTGAGGAAGGAGAAATATCAAAGAGCACTAAGTCGAAGAAAACACAGAAAATCAAGCATCTCAAAGAAGTGATCGCTCAGCAGGAGGTCTTAGAGAGGGTAATAAAAGAAAGATACACGAAGTTGTCTGATAATTTTGCAGAAACCAATGCTGCATTTGAAAAGCTGGCTCGTGAAAGTGTCAAGGAAAAGAAGAGGAAAAATAAAATCACCAAAGACTATAACAATCTATGGTGGCTAGCAAAGCGCCTTAAAAGGAAAATCAGAAAATTGAAGCAAAAGAAAAAATCACACCCAGATTTGCAAGTGCTTGCTCAAGTTGTTGTGAACATGCAAGGGGATAAAGCAGAGACACATTGAGTTTTTGATGAAATCGCAGTTTTGGAGGTGAAAGTTCATTTTGGGCTAAGTTAGAGCTTTCACCAGCGCATAGGGAAATTTTACGACCAATTAGCTGGTGAAAGGCAGCGCTTTCACCAGCGAACCAACGAATCATAAGGTGAGTTAGCTGGTGAAAGAAGAAAAAGCATTTTTGGAAGCTAAGGACGGAGCAGGTCATTTTTCACAGGTTATGAAGAGGTTCCAGAGTATCAAAGGATAACAACTTGCTCGGAAAAGACTCTGCATTAGAGATTCGTGGGAGTTTTTGAGAACCACCTGCTAAACAAATCTCCTAAAGTATCTACTATGAACAACTGAATAAATCCAGCTGCCAAGACAGATGCCTCTGCATGTTTTCATGACACCACAGGTTCCGGAATATGAAGAATACAGATGTCGAATTTTTAGATTGAAGACAATTCGAATGCTAGTTTAGTCATTAAGTCTTTATTATCAAGTTGTTTAGTTAGATTTGAATTGCTATTTTTAGATACAGATCCAAGTTTTTAGGATCTTAAAAACTGATTGTAATTAGCTATAAATGCCTATCTTTTCTAAGAGACAAGGGTTGAAACTAGGATATATTTTTTGCTACTGTATAGACTCTTATTTGCAGAAATAAAGTTCAGTTTCCTTTTGTTTTCAATATCAGAAATATCCATCTTTCTCTTTATGTACTTTGTTTCAGTTTATTTTAGTTCATGAAGACTATTATCTCTTTATTGAGCTCATAGACTTGAAGTAAATGATTTCTCTCTATCTTGTATTAATCCCTACATTCATTTGTATTTGGCAATCAAGAATAGTGTTCTTCATCCTCTCCTTTCAATTTACTTGATCTGATTATTGTTTCCTGAAAGAACTGTTTCTTTAGATGTATGAGTTGTCTATTACATTGATCATTAAAGACCCCATTGTTCCAAGCATATACACACATTATTTATAAGTTACCAAGCATCCTTATCCTACAACCCTAAGGAGTTTCTTGGAGTGATAACAAATTGGCGCCGTTGCCGGGGAGACGAAATTCAAGCTCTGCTTTCCTGGGATATGACACATAGCTGATATTTGATGATAGACAAAGATTATAAATTTTTAGTTGGTTGTAATTATCTATCTAGCGACTCAACAAGTTCATCCTGGCTCCTAAGAGGATCAGTACTAGGGCGAATCCTCAAGAATCACCTGCCACGCCAGTGTCCAATCCAGAACTAATTCTCAGAAAAGGAAAGAAAATTCAAGGTCAAACTTCAAAATCAGATACAAAAGGTAATCCTCTTTTCAGTTCTGGAAAATCTACTACAGAAAAATTTGAGTTATTTTCAGAGAGTATTGATGAAAAAACAACTGTAAATTCTGTAGAAGAGCAAATTCTTTTTGATCAATAGAAAAATCCTAATGATGATAAATTGATAGATTTAATTTTGATTGAAAAAACACCCAAGACTTTAGAAAGAAGCCACATTTCTTCTTCCCTTGAGTCTTTTCATTCTCAACAACAAGAATATCATTTGAATATTTATACTAGCCTCCTTGCTATTGAACATTTCCTCCAAGAGCCATCTGCTAAAGGTGAAGGAAATTTAGCTGGACAACTTGCAAATTTTTACAGAGCCTCTTATCAGACCTATTTCCCATTAGAAGATTCGCCTCTTTCACATTCCTATAGTGTTGAAGACTTGAAAAAGAAACCATCATTTTCCTCACCCTTGATAGTTATGGCTGCACCACCTCCTTTGACTAAGATGCAACAAATCCTAGCTGCTAGGTATGCACCACTCATATTGCCAAACTTAGTATCAGCCATGCCAATAGGAGACTATCAGAAGTATATGCCCAAATTCACAGGCGAAGGCGATGTGTCTGTTGAAGAACATATTGAGGATTTTTACAGTTATGCTGAAAACCTTAATATTGAAGAAGAAGATGTTTGGACACGAGTCTTTGTCCAAAGCCTAGATGGCCATGCTAGGAAATGGTTCAAAGAACTCCCTACTGGTTCCATAGCTGGAATCGGGCAATTGGATGAGACATTTCTGAAACATTGGGGTGACAGAAGAGATTTTTTCTACTATATCACAGAATTCGGAAACTTGAGGAAACAAAGTAGTGAGTCAGTCTCTGATTTCACTAAAATATTTAACTGGATGTATGGCAAAATACCAGCTGAGATAAAATCGTCAGATGCTTCTGCCAAGATCACATATTCTGATGCTTTTGACTCAGATTTCTGTTTATTGTTGAGAGAAAGAAGGTCACCAACATTATCTCTCATGCAAGATGCTTCCCTTGAGGTGGAATCAAATATTATAGCCTCCCAGAAGCGGAAAGGAGATTCTGATAGGAGAAGACCAAAGAATGAGGCTTCATCTTCATCAAGTGTTGATCCAAAACTTGATAAAATGGCTAAGATGCTAGAGTCTTTAATCTCTGAGATATCTTAGCTTAAGATTGAAAATAAGTATCCTCTGAAGGGTAGAGGCACTTATGATTCTACAGGCAGGAACCCAAATCAAAATCCCAACAACTTCAAAAGAAATAATCAGCCAACTCAGATCTTGCAAAGAGAAAAGAATCCTATTGAAGATCAGAGAATAAAGGTCCCTCTTCAAAATGTTGTGATGGACGAAGACGAGGGTGAATATCAAGAAGGTGGAGAAGACAACATTCATTGTGTTGGAGAAGAGATAGGGAAATCTTATCTAACACAACACGACTATGAGGAAGCGTTGATGACTGAACAGACAGAAGATAATCTTATTGATGATGGCATTTTCACAACAGAAGATAAGAATAGATATAACCTCCAATAAAAGTCTGATACTACTCAACAAGATGCACCAGCCTCTCCCGAAAAGAGCACAACCCCTGTTAAGAAAAAAAATCAGACATCAGAGAATCAACAAGCAAATCCTTCAAAGGTGAAAGCATTAGCTCCTCCCAAGAAGACGGTTGCCCCTATCAAGCATCAAACTCCAGAAAGTCAACCTCTTGTTGAACAACAAATAAATCAGGAAGCTTCTTCAAATTAAGTAAAGGTTTATGATAAAGCTTCTGATAAAGTCTCATATTCATTCAATTTTGAGGCTAAAATGCAAAAAATTAAAATTCCTATTCCTCTAGTCGAGCTAATGAAAAATGAAATGTTCAAAAGGGATATCCTCAAAACTCTAGATCCCCAATCTGTATCCCTTTCTGCTGATATACTCAACATATATGATGAAAAGCCAACCATTACTTTGGGCCAAATGATAGAAGACAGAGATGAAAGTTGTCCTCCCTTTTACATCTCTCTAAATATTCATGAGAAAACACTGCATAACTTTTTTTTGGACTCTGGTGCTTCGCACAATTTTATGCCAAAGGCGGTCATGGATGAGCTTGGGCTGGAGATTACCAAGTCTTATCATGATATTTTCTCTTTTGACTCTCGAAAAGTCAAATGTCTTGGGATGATTAAGGATTTGGCTGTAACCTTAACCCAAGCATCCATGAAGACTATGGTGATGGATATAGTAGTGGCTGACATACCCCCTAAATTTGAATGTCTACTATCAAGATCGTGGATGAAGAGGCTAGGTGGCACTCTTCAAATGGATCTCTCCTACACTACTACCCCTATTTTTGGAGGAGTGAAAATAAGGCTATACAGGGAATCTCAGTTGGCATATGTAATCAATGACGAGAAAAATCCATCTAATCATCCTATCTATTCGGTCGACACAGGTATGGGATCTTGTATTTTGCAAATTGATGATTCATTACCTGATTCATTGCTTCTCAGAAAGCCGATAGTTTAGACCATAGTTCAGCCCACAAAAACAACAGAAGACGATCTTTGGACCATGTTCTTTGACGGTGCTTGCACTAAAGAATTAGCAGGAGCAGGAGTGGTATTGATTTCCCCTTCTAAGAAAACTTCTCATTTGTCCTTTAAACTTGATTTTAAAGTGACTAATAATATTGCTGAGTATGAGGCACTACTTTTGGGGTTGAATGCAGCCAAAGAGAGGAGGATTAAAAATTGCAAGTGTTTGGAGATGCAGATTTGATTATTCAGCAGGTGAATAAGTCCTTTCAAGCAAATCATGTCAGACTGAAAGCATACAAAGATGAAGTGTTGAAGGCAATTCATGATTTTGCAGATTTTAAAATTTCATATGTACCTAGAGAAATGAATGAATTGGCTGATTCATTAGTTGTGTCTGCTTGTGCATTCATACCCGCTCTGCCTCATAAATTAACTTATGAAATTCAAGTTAAATATAGGCCCTCTCTCCCTGATAATGTAAAATTTTGGAAGGTTTTTGAAGATGATGCTGAACTCACTAGATTTCTTGCAGTAATAGATGAGTTTTCAGATCTGCAGATCGATCAGGAGAATGAACATGACAATGAAATTGAGAAGCCAAAATTTAGAAGTAAAATCGCAACACATGAAATAGTCCTGTTGTCCACCAACAGAATTCCTAAAGGTTTGGTCCCGTTGGAAAGGTTGTTCGATAATAATGATGTTTCCATCAAATTGGAAAGTGGGGAAAAAGATTCAAAAGTTTTGCAGTACAATGTAGCTAGTGAACAAGATCCCAAGTATGTCAACTTAGCCTCACATTTGACTGAAAAACAAAGGGATGATTATGGAGAATTGCTAAAGGAGTTTGCTGACATTTTCTCTTGGAAATATGATGACTTGAATACTTTTGACACAGAGGTAATTCAACATAAGATTTCCTTGAATAAAGACACCAAACCATTCAGGCAGAATCTTAGATCCTTCAACCCTTTGTTACTGCCTACAATGGAAAGGGAAATTAAAAAACTATTGGATGCCCACATCATCAATCCCCTAAGATATTCAGAATGGATTGCGAATCTCGTACCAGTCAGGAAGAAGAATGGGGAGATCAGACTCTTCGTCGACTTCAAAAAATTGAATAAGTGCTCTAGGAAGGACAACTACCCTCTGCCCAAAATGGATCATATTTTGCAGAAGGTGTCAAGATCAAAGGTGATGTCTTTTATTGATGGGTTTTATGGATACAACCAGATTGCTTTCCATCTGGATGATAAATAAAAGACTGCTTTTACCACTCCATGGGGTACATTTATGTACGAGAAGATGCCCTTTGGATTGATGAATGTAGGAGCGGCATTCCAAAGGGCAATGGACATTGCTTTCCTTGGAGAGAAAGATAAATTTGTCCTGATATATCTCGATGATATCACTGTTTTTTCAAGCAACCATGAACGTCATTTGCAACACTTAAAAAGGACATTTCTAAAATGTCGAAGGTATGGAATTTCTCTTAATCCCAAAAAATCAAATTTTGCACTTAAGGAAGGGAAGTTACTTGGGCATATTGTTTCAGCTGATGGGGTGAAAATCGACCCAAAAAGGGTAGAAGCAATAAAAAATATGTCTCTTCCTAGATCAAAGAAGGACATTTAGTATTTCCTTGGGACTATAAACTTTATCATAAGGTTTATAGTAAATTTTGCAGAACTCACAAAGCATATTACTGCTATGTTAAGGAAGGACTCCAAGGTAAAATGGACTGAAGTAGCCAGATACCCATTCAATGCTATCAAGGAAGCCATCACAACAACCCCTGTTTTGATCAACCCCGATTTCTCCAAGGTATTTTACATTTTTTCATTTGCTTCAAGTGATACAATCGCAGCAGTACTCTTGCAAAAAAATGTCGATGATCAGGAGCAGTTGGTTTCCTTCTTCAGTAAGGTCTTGAGGGATGCAGAGGTAAAGTATGAATTGCTGGAGAAACAAGCATATGCACTTATCAAGTCATTGAAAGCCTTCCGAGTTTACATCCTTCAGGAAAAGGTAATAGCTTTTGTTCCCTCCTGTTCAGTCAAAGATGTGTTGATACAACCCGACATAGATGGAAAAAGGAGTAAGTGGATAGAAAAGTTGATTGAATTTGATGTTGAAATTAAACTAGAAAAACTTGTGAAGGGTCAGGGCCTTGCCAAACTTCTGGCAGAAGAAAATTGCAGGCTGCTCGAAATAAATTTGGTAAGTATTAATACAAATAACGTTCAGTCTTCAGAGGATAATGAAGGTGAAGAAACGCAAGTCTCAGCTCACCTAGCTGATTGCAAATGGTACAGTCACATTATTTATTTTCTGCAGACTTTATCAGTCCCATCAGATTTGACAAAAACACAAGGAAGGGCTTTGAAGCTAAAAGCTGTAAATTTATGCATCAATGGCAACTTATTGTTCTGGAAAAAGCCAATAGATTTATTGTTGAGGTGCATAAACCAAGAAGAATCAGCTAAGGTCATGATTGAATTCCATAATAGTGAATGCGGGGGACATCACTATTGGAAAACCACTACACATAAAATCTTAAGATCTGGTTACTACTGGCCATCCTTATTTTCAGATGTGTGTGAGTTTGTGAGAACATGTGACAAGTGTCAAAGATTTGAAGGAAAACAACAACTGAAGTCCCTTCCCCTCAAACCTATAGTGGTCACAGGGCCTTTCCAATAGTGGGGCCTGGACTTCATAGGTGAAATTCACCCGCCTTCTAGTGGTCATCACCTGTGGATCCTTGTTGCCACCGATTACTTTACAAAGTGGATTGAGGCTATTCCCACCCGAAACACCAATCATACTGTCATCATAAACTTTCTGCAAGAAAACATATTTGCCAGATTTGGTTGCCCTAAGAGAATAGTCACTGATAACGCTGCTGCATTCAAAGATAAACACTTAGTGAAATTATGTGAAGAGATGGGAATTCAGCTGGTACATTCCACTGCTTACTATCCACAAGGGAATGGCCTAGTTGAGTCATCAAACAAGAGTTTAGTCAGGATTATAAAGAAGCTGCTTGAACAAAATGCTAGAGGCTGGGATTCCAAGTTGAAGTTTTCTTTGTGGGATGACAGGGTTACATGTAAGAAATCAATTGGTACATATCCTTTCAAGTTGGTATATGGTACTGAGGCCATATTTCCTGTTCAAATTGCACTGTTGGTTGCAAAGTTTTTACAAGAATCTGATTCTGAACCAAGTGATTTAACCCAGAGAATTCATAATTTGGTAGAGCTACAACAAGATAGAGATTAGCTCTTGGAGAAAACAGAATTACATCAAGAAATAATCAAGGAGACCTTCGACAAGAAAGTCAAATCAAATTTCTTCAAAACAGGGGATTTAGTCTTAAAGTGGGATGCAACAAGGCAAGAGAAGGGGAAACACGACAAATTCAAGGCTCTCTGGATAGGTCCTTTTGTCATAATAGCGGTGCAACAGAACAATACTTTTGTTCTCCAAAATCTTTTAGGCGAGGAAGTAGAAGGTGGCCCTTTCAATGGGCACTTTCTGAAGACCTATTTTTCATGAGGCTTTTCTTAAAAGCCCTGTTCTACTTGTACATATTCTTTTCAGTTTTGTTTTCTTTGTTTTTGTCACTTGAATAACTCTATGCCCAATGGTACCAGCAAAACTATTTTTCAAATTTCTTTTTAATTTTGTAATAAAGGCCACTGAGTCTAGCTAGGTTCTTGGTCACCTCATAGGGAGATGCCCATCCCAGTTGGAGCTAAATGTTAGCTCCCAAAATGAATCCATCACTATGGTTGCATTTTGTGGTTGATAGCATGGCTATTGGTAGTTTTCTCAAATTTGGTTTTGATTTTTTCTAGTAGCAAGACTTAGGTTTTGATTTTTGTCTTAGAAATAAGACGACCCATAAAGGTATTCTCTTTAAAATTTTCATAAAATGCTTTCAACAACTAACGTGTGTTTTAAAGATGATGGTTAGCTGGTGAAAGTGACTACTTTCAACAGCTAAGGAGCATTTCTCACGGGTTGTGCGCTGATGAAAGCGGCGGTTTTCAACAGCCGAGGAGCGCTTCTCACGGGTTGTGCGCTGATGAAAGCGGGGATCACGTGCGTTTATCCACATTTTAAAATTTAATGATGATACGCTTAGCCCATGTCATGCAATCAAGGATGATGCGCTGGTGAAAGTGGATAATCATGGAAACTCGAGTTTGCATGTCTAAATCGGATTGCAAAGCGGATCTCGTTCAGTGATGCATGCTTCACAATCATGGTGTTGGAAATGGCAAATTTGAATCCATCATCGCAAGTACAGGTGCAGTACTACTTGGCTGACGACATCAAACCGGCTCATCGCTTCCCCAACACGCATCACTCACAAATGCTTGTTAAGTTTCTAATGTTGAAAGACAGAGCCGAGTGCTTTCACCAGCGCAAGACCTCGGCCCGAATATCAGTTTGCAGTGTTTGGTGTGAAGAATCGTTTCGGGTTTTGAGTTGCAGATGGCGAGGATACACAGTGGTTCTTTACTGAGAAAATATTTGGACAGTCTATCCTTCCTACAGACGCATCCATAAGTGCAGAAACACTTCTCAAATGCAGGTTGTATTGAATTTGTTGAAAGGTTACATAATGGATGTCATCAATCAACAGCAGAAACGTTTGCTAAAATGTTTGACGGGAATAAGGCCTGTGTTGGGTCCTTGGAGATCATTGTGGATGAAACTGCCATTGCTGCAGGGACGAGCCTACCAAGATCATGCTAGAGTTGGTTCAAAACAACTGACACCAAAAACTTAAATTTCAGAGCATATTTGAAGGAAGAATTCAGGCATAATGCATGGAAGAAGAGCATGCCAGTTTCCCATTTAGAGGATGAGTGACAGGATTTGTTTAAGGGCATCCAACTCTACATAACCTTAGAGGGCAGGTATGACAAACTGATGTTGTATCACTTCAATCTCTTAGACCATTTCACAGGTAAAACTCTCCTCAATCTACCTTTCTTCTTGCACAAGAGATTAACTAAGGTCTGTAAAAAGATTAGAGCTGAATTCCTGAGAATGAAGAACACTCTGTGCCACTTTGGCCTTATTAAATTGATCATTCTGGAGGAGTTAAGACAGAAGGGAAGGACTTGGCAACATTTTCTATTTTGGGAGGGCTTTGAAACTCAAACTCAGCCCGTGAATGAACAGGGGAAAGATGGAAAGAAGTAATTGACTCCTCAAAGTAGTTCGAGGAAGACGAGAACCCTTCTAGGACCTCTAGAAGATAGAATCTCTAGTGTGAAATCTCATAGGTCAAAGAAAAAGTTGAATTTTGAAACTACTACAGAGCGACCTACAGAAAGGAAAACAAACATCTTGAACCTGCCATACACAGACTCAGAACTAGAGCAAGAAGATGAGAGCCTTGTCATCAAAAGTCCTGAACATTCCATTGATTTTTCACAGAATTATGATACCTTTACTCACACCAAGGAAGGAGAAACATCAAAGAGAACTAAGTCGAAGAAAACACAGAAAATCAAGCATCTCAAAGAAGTGATCGCTCAGCAGGAGGTCTTAGAGAGGGTAATAAAAGAAAGATACAAGAAGCTGTCTGATAATTTTGCAGAAACCAATGCTACATTTGAAAAGTTGGCTCGTGAAAGTGTCAAGGAAAAGAAGAGGAAACAGAAAATCACCAAAGACTATAACAGTCTATGGTGGCTAGCAAAGCGCCTTAAAAGGAAAATCAGAAAATTGAAGCAAAAGAAAAAATTACACCCAGATTTGCAAGTGCTTGCTCAAGTTGTTGTGAACATGCAAGGGGATAAAGCAGAGACACATTGAGTTTTTGATGAAATCGTAGTTTTGGAGGTGAAAGTTCATTTTGGGCTAAGTCAGATCTTTCACCAGTGCACAACGTAATTTTACGACCAGTTAGTTGGTGAAAGGCAGCGCTTTCACCAGCTAACCATCGAATCATAAGGCGAGTTAGTTGGTGAAAGCAGAAAAAGAATTTTTGGAAGCTAAGGATGGAGCAGGTCATTTTTCACAGGTTATGAAGAGGTTCCAGAGTATCAAAGGATAACAACTTGCTCGGAAAAGACTCTGCATCAGAGATTCGTGGGAGTTTTTGAGAACCACATGCTAAACAGATCTCCTAAAGTATCTGCTATGAACAACTGAATAAATCCAGCTGCCAAGATAGGTGCCTCTGCATGTTTTCATGACACCACAGGTTCCAGAAGCTGAAGAATACAGATGTCGAATTTTGAGATTGAAGACAATTCGAATGCTATTTTAGTCATTAAGTCTTTATTATCAAGTTGTTTAGTTAGATTTGAATTGTTATTTTTAGATATAGATCCAAGTTTTTAGGATCTTAAAAACTGATTGTAATTGGTTATAAATGCCTATCTTTTCTAAGAGAAAAGGGTTCAAACTGGGATATATTTTGTGCTACTGTATAGACTCTTATTTGCAGAAATAAAGTTCAGTTTCCTTTCATTTTCAATATCAGAAATATCTATCTTTCCCTTTCTGTACTTTGTTTCAGTTTATTTTAGTTCATGAAGACTGTTATCTCTTTATTGAGCTCATATACTTGAAGTAAAGGATTTCTCTCTATATTGTATTAAGCCCTACATTCAGTTGTATTTGGCAATGAAGAATAGTGTTCTTCATCCTCTCCTTTCAATTTACTTGATCTGATTATTTTTTCCTAAAAGCACTGTTTCTTTAGATGTATGAGATATCTATTACATTGATCATTAAAGACCCCATTGTTCCAAGAATATACACACATTATTTCTAAGTTACCAAGCATCCTTAGCCTACAACCCTAAGGAGTTTCTTGGAGTGATAACACCACCATTGAGGGTTTTTTGGGTGTGCAAGAGAAGTTGTCTTCTATAGAGACAAGCTCGAGACCCAACTTGCTATACTCAGACCTCGTCGGGGACATGCATTGAAAAAACAATCAAGAGCAACCTGCTCTGATACCACTGATCCAGATTATTTTTGGCACGAAATAAGAGCGGAGATATAATAAAGAAATGCATAGAGATATTGCGTATATCCAATAATATAACAGAAATATATCAAATATCCAACCATAAACATAGAGATACAGTAATACGCGATTTCTATGAATGAAAGAAATGTATAGAGACTATAAAAATACAGAGTGAAAGACTCGCTAGAATGATGGCAGCTTATCTCTGAGAAGAGATGTGACGGCTACTCGGATTCACAAGAAGATGGTTACAATGAGGCTTTGAAGACCTTTTTAAAATAAACAGGAATGTCGAAAACCCTAGACATCCAAAAACCTAACCCTAGGAGATGAAGCACCAAAAATCATGTTCGCCCCGTTTGGGTAAGTGAGTATATCAACTTCTCAGGGTCGTAACGTTTGCATACGATTTCCGTTATAGGCGTGTGATAGCTCGTTGGAAAGGTATTGTCGAGGAGATTCATTTTGGGGGATAAATAATGCGTTTATATTTCATTGGCGACCTCGATCTCGAAAAACCTTCATTTGGGCCCTCAAAATTGCGCCGGAAGTTAAAAACCGCTAAAACTAGTAAATTGCCAAAATTGCCAGAAAACTGTTTTGAGTGAGTTGGAAAAGGTGGGTGGCCACCGATATCCACTTGGATCAATCCTCCCTCTCTAGGAATCAATGGTATCCATTTTGTTGAGTTTCCGAGGGAGAGGGAAAATCATTTGCTGAATCTGTATCTTAGTGAGCTGCTTGCCTTGCCAGAGACGTCGCACTCCTCAGTTTGTGGAAGTTTGTCACGTACCTGTTGAATCTGAGGCAATTCAACAAGACAGGATACATGAGAGGACGATGTGTAGAAGGAATCTTTGTGCTTTGGCGCAACCTTGTCGACTTGCTTATGTTTGATACAACGTGATTGGGGCGAGGTTGTAGTGGTTGTAGTGCCCTTCTATTCTCCTTTTGAATAGATTTTGAAGAAGCTAAATTTTGCAGTATGAGATACTACCTTGCAACACTTTTTAGGTGGAATAGTAGTTGGAACTACCTCTGGTATTCTGTAGAGATGAGCCCACAGAGAAATAATGACACTGTAGGGTCGAGACTCGTAAACAATATGGCGCTTCCACATATATGG
The DNA here is from genome assembly GCA_009831015.1 of Picea engelmannii. Lineage (NCBI taxonomy): Eukaryota > Viridiplantae > Streptophyta > Pinopsida > Pinales > Pinaceae > Picea > Picea engelmannii. The sequence continues at coordinate 1,153,172 of ML782231.1, read as the reverse complement.
TTGGCCCAAGAGAACATCACAGACATCTAGTGGGGCAACATCACATAATACCTCATCCTTGAAGGGATGGATCACGTCCTTGGCGAAGCCACCCGATGTTGTATGGCTATGGGTGTGCTTTTGTCGACAATCCCAACTGTTTGACGACCGTTGTTGAGATGAGGTTCTTCTGGCTTCCGCTATCAACAATAAAATGCAGTGAGGTACCCTTCACCCACATCTGTGAATGAAAAAGGTGTTCCCCTTCTTCAGGATCTGTTGGTTCTTCTGGTTGAATTTCTACGGTCGTGACAATAGAAGTGGGATCCACGTCAATTATCTATCCTTTACAATTATTTTCATAATCAGATTCTGAATCAGGGTTCGGCTCTTTGTTTTTGATCTCAACCACCAATGAATGTTTTGAGTGGAATTCATCGGTGTTGTGCTAGTGGCTTTTGTGGAACTCGCACCATTTTCCAGTTTCCTTCTTTGTCTTTTCGTGACCCTTCTTTTCCTATGTCCTTGACTAGTTTTTGTGAGACTGTTTGTTAGGGATGTCTTTGTCATACTTTGGTTGTTGCAGATTTTCATACCCGAATTCCCATTTGTTCTGGTGGTTAAATTTCTGCTCAATTTTAACAGCATATCGATAAGCAGCACCGAGTGATGAGATGTCCAGAAAATCCATTTCAGTCTGGATGTATTTGTGTAGAGGCCCACGGTATTTCCAAACCAATTGTCGCTCGGAGTCTTTGATACCCAACTTGGTGTGCAAGGTATGGAAGGTATTGGTGAAATCCGAAACTGCTTGGCCCTTCTCTTGCCGCAGTGTGGTCCATCTAATGTACTGGTCCTAATATTTTCCAACAGGGTAATACTGTTAGTTTACCGCATCCACAAAAAAATCCCAAGTGGGTGTTGACCCCATATATTCCACACTCCTCTACGGAACTTTGCTTCTAGTAAGTTTCCCACCAATGTTTGACATGAGGGAGATATTTAAGGAGTGCGAAGGTGATCTTTTCATCGTCGAAAAAATTGTGAACAGAGAAATAACCTTCTAGTAGAGTTAACCATTTTTCTAGGGCTTCTGCATCTATCTGTCCTTCAAATACAAGAATATCAAAACTAACTTGTACCTTGAAAGGGGAGGTTCATCCAAAGTGGTCGCTTGATGAAGATGCACCTGATGCTATCGACATGGGCAAAATTCTCCATCATTTCCTCCCTCTATCACGTGAGAGCTTGCTCAAGCAACAGATTGATAGGATCGTCTGCTATGTCATTTTTTTTTCCGCCATAGAGGGTTTCATGGGTGTGCAAGAGGGATTGTCTTCAAGAGATACAAGCTCAAGACCCAACTTTCTATCCTCATACCTCGTCAGAGACATGCATTGAAAAAACAATCAAGAGCAGCCTGATCTGATACCACTGATCCAGATTATTTTTGGCACGAAATGAGAGCGGAGATATAATAAAGAAATGCATAGAGATATCACATATATCCAATAATATAATAGAAATATATCAGAGATACAACCATAAACACAAAGATACAGTAATACGCGTTTTCTATTAATGAAAGAAATGTACAGAGACTGTAAAAATACAGAGGGAAAGACTCGCTAGAATGGTGGCATCTTATCTCTGAGAAGAAATGTGACGGCTACTCACATTCACAAGAAGATGGGTACAATGAGGCTTTGAAGGCATTTTTAAAATAAATAGGAATGCCAAAAACCCTAGACATCCAAAAACCTAACCCTAGCAGATGAAGTGCCAAACGTCATGTCGGCCCCGTTTGGGTAAGTGAGTAGATCAACTTCCTGGGGTCGTAACATTTGCATACGATCTCTGTTTTAGGCGTGTGATAGCTCCTTGGAAAGGTATTGTCAAGGAGATTAATTTTGGGGGCTAAATCATGCCTTTGGCTATTACTAAGGACTTAGATCTCAAAAAACCTTCATTTGGGCCCTCAAAATGGCCCCGTAAGTTAAAAACTACTAAAACTTGTAAATTGCCAAAATTGCCATTAAACTATTTTGATCCAGTTGGAAAAGGTGTGTGGCCACCGATATCCACCTAGATCAATCCTCACTCCTTAGGAAGCAATGGTCTCCATTGCGTTGAGTTCCCAGGCGAAAGGGAAAAGGATTTGCTGAATCTGTATCTTGGTGAGCTGCTTGCCTTGCTGGAGATGTCGCGTTGCTCAGTTTGTGGAAGTTTGTCACAAACCTATTGAGGCTGAGGCCATTCAACAAGTTGGGCTACATGAGAGGATGATTCACATAATGAATCTTTGCACTTTGCTGCAACCTTGTCGAATTGCTTCTGTTTGATAGAAGGTGCTTGGGGTGAGGCTGTAGTGGTTACAGTGTCCTTCTGTTCCCCTTTTGAACAGATTGTGAAGAAGATAAATTTTGTAGTATGAGATACTACCTTACAACACCTTTTAGGTGGAATAGTAGTTGGAACTACCTCTGGTATTTTGTAGAGATGAACCCCCAGAGAAACAATGACACTGCAGGGTAAACAGCATGGTGCTTCCACATATATGGTTGGCCCAAGAAAACATCACAGAAATCCAGTGGGGAAAAATCATGTAATACCTCATCCTTGAAGGGTTGGATGTCACATGATAATCGACATTGTTGGCTGACACGGAGATTGTGTCCTTGGTGAAGCCACTCGATGTTGTATGGCTGCAAGTGTGGTGTTGTCGACAATCCCAACTGTTTGACGACTTCTGCTAAGATGAGGTTCTTTTGGCTTCCGCTATCAACAATAAATTGCAATGGGGTCCCCTTCGCCCATATCTATGAATGAAAAAGGTGCTCCCCTTCTTCAGGATCTATTGGTTCTTCTCGTTGAATTGTTGTGGTCGTGATAATAGCAGTGGGGTCTGCGTCAATGATCTGTCCTTTACCATTATATTCAGAATCAGATTATGAATCAGGGTTTGTCTCTTTGTCTTTTATCTCGGCCACCAATGACTGTCTTGAGCGGAATTCATCAGTGTTGTGCCAGGGGGTTTTGTGGAACTAGCACCATTTTCTAGTGTCCTTCTTTGTCTTTCTGTGACCCGTCTTTTCCTATGCCTTGGACAGTTTTTCGGGAGACTGTTTGTTAGGGTCGTCTTTGTCATACCTTGGTTGTTGCAGATTTTCATACCTGAATTCCCGTTTCTTCTGGTGCTTAAATTTCAGCTCAATTTTAACAACGTATCAATATGCAGCACCGAGTGATGAGATGTCCAGAAAATCCATTTCAGCCTAGATGTATTTGTGTAGAGCCCCATGGTATTTCAGAACCAAATGTAGTCTTTGATACGCAGCTTGGTGCGCAAGGTATGGAAGGTATTGGTGAACTCCGGAACTGCTTGGCCCTTCTCTTTCCGCAGTGTGGTCCATCTCACATACTTGCCCTGATAGTTGCCAACATGGTAATAGTTTTCCTTTACCGCATCCACAAAAAAATCCCAAGTGGGATCAACCACATATATTCCAGACTCCTCTGTGGAACTTTTCTCACAGTAAGTTTCCCACCAATGTTTGACACGAGGGAGAGATTTAAGGAGTGCGAATGTGATCTTTTCTTTGTCGAAAAAATTGTGAACAGAGAAATAACCTTCTAGCAGAGTTAATCATTTTTCTAGGGCTTCTGCATCTACGTTTCCTTCAAATATAGGAATATCAAAACTAAATTGTACATTGAAAAGTGAGGTGCCTCCAAAGTGGTCGATTGACAAAGATGCGCCTGATGCTATTGGTAGGTGTTTAAGGATGTGGGAAAAATTCTCCATCATTTCGTCCCTCTATCACGTGAGAGCTTGCCCAAGCAATAGATTGATAGGATCGTCTGCTCCGTCGTTTTTCTTTTCTTCCACCATTGAGGGTTTCTTGGGTGTGCAAGAGAGGTTTTCTTCAAGAGAGACAAGCTTGAGACCCATTTTTCTATACTCGGACCTCGTCTGGGACATGCACTGAAAAAAAATTCAAGAGCAGCCTACTCTGATACCACTGATCCATATTATTTTTGGCACGAAATGAGAGCGGAGATATAAAAAAGAAATGCATAGAGATATCACGTATATCCAATAATATAACAAAAATATATTAGAGATGCAACCATAAACATAGAGATACAGTAATACGCTATTTCTATTAATGAAAGAAATGTACAGAGGCTGTAAAAATACAGAGTGAAAGACTTGCTAGAATGGTGGCAGCTTATCTCTCAGAAGAGATGTGACAGCTACTTGCATTCACAAGAAGATGGTTACAATGAGGCTCTGAAGGCCTTTTTACAATAAACAGGAATGCCAAAAAACCTAGACATCCAAAAACCTAACCCTAGGAGATGAAGCACCAAAAGTCATGTGGGCCCTGTTTGGGTAAGTGAGTACATCAACTTCTCGGGGTCGTAACGTTTGCATACGATCTCCGTTTTAGGCATGTGATAGCTCATTGGAAAGGTATTTTCGAGGAGATTCATGTTGGGGGATAAATAATGTATTCATATATCATTGAGAACCTCTATCTCGAAAATCCTTCATTTGGGCCCTCGAAATCACCCCGGAAGTTAAAAACTGCTAAAAGTAGTAAATTGCCAAAATTGCTAGAAAACTGTTTTAAGCCAGTCGAAAAAGGTGGGTGGACACCGATATCCACCTAGATCAATACTCCCTCCCTAGAAATAAATGGTATCCATTGCGCTGAGTTCCCGAGGGAGAGGGAAAAGCATTTCTTGAATTTGTATCTTGGTGAGTTACTTGCCTTGCTGGAGATGTCGCGTTGCTCAAATTGTGGAAGTTTGTCAGAAACCTACTGAGGCTGAGGCCATTCAAAAAGTCGGGCTACATGAGAGGATGATGCATAGAAGGAATCTTTTCTCTTTGTTGCAACCTTGTTGACTTGATTCTATTTGATAGAAGGTGCTTGGGGTGAGGCTGTAGTGGTTACAGTGTCCTTTCATTCTCCTTTTTAATAGGCTGTGAAGAAGTTAAATTTTGCAGTATGAGATACTACCTTGCAACACTTTTTAGGTGGAATAGTAGTTGGAACTACCTCTGGTATTCTTTAGAGATGAACCTCCAGATAAACAATGACACTACGGGGTCGAGACTCATAAACAACATGGCACTTCCACATATATGGTTGGCCCAATAGAACATCACAGACATCCAGTGGGGAAACATCACATAATACCTCATCCTTGAAGGGTTGGATGTTGTATGGCAATCGACATTGTTGGTTGACATGAAGATCTCGTCCTTGGCGAAGCCACCCGATGTTGTATGGTTGTGGGTGTGGTGTTGTCGACAATTCCAACTGTTTGATGACCTCTGCTAAGATGAGCTTCTTCTGACTTCCTCTATCAACAATAAAATGCAGTGGGGTCCCATTCACCCACATCTATGAATGAAAAAGGGACTCTCCTTCTTCAGGATCTGTTGGTTCTTTTGGTTGAATTGTTGCGGTTGCGACAATAGAAGTGGGGTCCGCGTCAATGATCTGTCCTTTACCATTATTTTCAGAATCATATTATGAATCAGGGTTCGGCTCTTTGTCTTTGATCTCGGCCATGAATGACTATTTTGAGCGGCATTGATCGGTATTGTGCCAGGGGATTTTGTGGAACTCACACCATTTTCCGGTGTCCTTCTTTGTCTTCCTGTGACCCTTCTTTTCCTATGTCTTGGACTGGTTTTCGGGAGACTGTTTGTTAGGGCCATCTTTGTCATAGTTTGGTTGTTGTAGATTTGCTTACTCGAATTCCCGTTTGTTCTAGTGCTTAAATTTATGCACAATTTTAACAACATATCAATAAGAAGCACCGAGTGATGAGATGCCCAGAAAATCCATTTCAGTATGGATGTATCTGTGTACAGCCCCATGGTACTTCAGAACCAAATGTCGCTCGGAGTCTTTGATATCTATCTTGGTGCGCAAGGTATGGAAGGTATTGGTGAACTCTGAAATTGCTTGGCCCTTCCCTTGCCACAGTGTGGTCCATCTCATGTACTGGTCCTGATAGTTGCCAACAAGGTAATATTGTTCCTTTACTGCATCCACATAAAAAATTCCAAGTGGGATCAGCCCCATATATTCTAGACTCCTCTATGGAAATTTGCTCCCAGTAAGTTTCCCACAAATGTTTGACATGAGGGAGAGCTTCAAGGAGTGCGAAGGTTATCTTTTCTTCATCGAAAAAATTGTGAATAGAGAAATAACCTTCTAGTAGAGTTAACCATTTTTCTAGGGCTTCTGCATCTATCTGTCTTTCAAATACAAGAATATCAAAACTAAATTGTAACTTGAAAGGTGAGGTGCCTCCAAAGTGGCCTCTTGATGAATATTCACCATATGCTATCGTGATCTAGGTGGATATCGGTGGCCACCAACCTTTTCCGACTGGCTCAAAATAGTTTTCTAGCAAATTTGGCAATTTACTATTTTTAGTAGTTTTTAACTTCTGAGGCAATTTTGAGGGCCCAAATGAAGGTTTTTTGAGGGCCCAAATCTCCTCAATGATACCTTTCCAACGAGCTATCATGCGCCTAAAACAAAGATCGTATGCAAAAGTTATGACCCCTGGAAGTTAATGTACTAACTTAAGCAAACGAGGCCCACATGACTTTTGGTGCTTCATCTCCTAGGGTTAGGTTTTTGGATGTCTATTTTTTTTGGCATTCCCGTTTATTCTAAAAAGGCCTTCAGAGCCTCATTGTAACTATCTTCTTGTGAATGAAAGTAGCCGTCACATCTCTTCTCAGAGATAATATGCCACCATTCTAGCGAGTCTTTCACTATGTATTTTTACAGTCTCTATACATTTATTTCATTAATAGAAATCGTGTATTACTGTATATCTGTGTTTATGGTTGCATATCTGATACATTCCTGTTATATTATTGAATATCTGCAATATCTCTGCACATTTATTTATTATATCTCCACTCTCATTTCATGCCAAAAATAATCTGGATCATATCGACAAGCATTTAAGGATGTGGGAAATATTCTCCATCATTTCGTCCCTTTGTCGCGTCAGAGCTTGCTCAAGCAACAGATTGATAGGATCGTCTACTCCATCATTTTTCTTTTCTTCCGCCATTGAGGATTTCTTTGGTGTGCGAGAGAGGTTTTATTCAAGAGAGACAAGCTCGAGACCCAACTTTCTATACTTGGACATCGTTGGGGACATGCATTGAAAAAACAATCAAGAGCAGCCTGCTCTGATACCACTGATCCGGATTATTTTGGGCACGAAATGAGAGCGGAGATATAATAAAGAAATGGACAGCGATATCACATATATCCAATAATATAATAGAAATATATCAGAGATGCAACCATAAACAAAGACATACAGTAATACGCATTTTCTATTAATGAAAGAAATGTACAGAGACTATAAAAATACAGAGTGAAAGACTCGCTAGAATGGTGGCATCTTATCTCTGAGAAGAGATGTGACGGCTACTCGCATTCGCATCAAGATGGTTACAATGAGGCTCTGAAGGCCTTTTTACAATAAACAGGAATGCCAAAAACCCTAGACATCCAAAAACCTATCCCTAGGAGATGAAGGGCCAAAAGTCATGTGGGCCACGTTTGGGTAAGTGAGTACATCAACTTCTCGGGGTCGTAACGTTTGCATACGATCTCCGTTTTAGGAATGTGATAGCTCATTGGAAAGGTATTGTTGAGGATATTAATTTTGGGTGTTCAATCATGCCTTCAACTATCATTGAGGACATCGATCTTGAAAAACCTTCATTTGGGCCCTCAAAATGGCCCCGAAAGTTAAAAACTGCTAAAACTAGTAAATTGTCAAAATTGCCAGAAAATTGTTTTGAGCTAGTCGGAAAAGGTGGGTGGCCACCAATATCCACCTGCACCAATATACCCTCCTTAGGAAGAAATGGTATCCATTTCATTGAGTTCCCGGGGGAGAGGGAAAAGCATTTGTTGAATCTGTATCTTGGTGAGTTGCTTGCCTTGCTGGAGATGTCGTGCTGCTTAGTTTGTCAAAGTTTGTCACAAACCTGTTGAAGCTGAGGCCATTCAACAAGTGGACTACATGAGAGGATGATGCGTAGAATAAATATTTGTGCTTTGCTGCAACCTTTTCAAATTTCTTCTATTTGATAGAAGGTGCTTGGGGTGAGGATGTAGTGGTTGGGTGAGGATGACACTACGGGGTCAAGACACATGAATAGCATGGTGCTTCCACATATATTATTAGCCCAAGATAAAATCACAGACATATAGTGGGGAAAAATCACATAATACCTCATCCTTGAAGGGATCGATGTCATATGAGAATCGACATTGTTGGCTGACACAGAGATCTCGTCCTTGACGAAGCCACCCGATGTTGTATGGCTGCAGGTGTGGTGTTGTCGATGATCCCATATGTTTGATGACCTCTGCTGAGATGGGGTTATTTTGTCTTCTGCTATCAACAATAAAATGCAGCGGGGTCCCCTTCACCCACATATGTGAGTGAAAAAGGCGCTCCCCTTCTTCAGGATCTGTTGGATCTTCTGGTTGAATTGATGCGGTCGCAACAATAGTAGTGGGGTCTGCGTCAATGATCTGTCCTTTACCATTATTTTCATAATCATATTATGAATCAGGGTTCGTCTCTTTTTCTTTGATTTCGGCCACCAATGACTGTTTTGAGTGACATTCATCGGTGTTGTTCCAGGGGCTTTTGTGGAACTCACACCATTTTCCGGTGTCCTTCTTTGCCTTCCTGTGAACCTTATTTTCCTGTGTCTTGGACTGGTTTTCGGGAGACTGTTTGTTAAGGTCATATTTTTCATACTTTGGTTGTTTCGGATTTGTATACTCGAATTCCCGTTTGTTCCGTTGCTTAAATTTTTGCTGAATTTTAACAACATATCGATATGCAACACCGAGTGATGAGATGTTTGGAAAATCCATTTTAGTTTGGATGTATCTGTGTAGAGCCCCACAGTATTTCAGAACCAAATGTCGCTCGGATTATTTGATACCCATATTGGTGCGCAAGGTATGGAAGGTATTGGTGAACTCCGGAACTACTTGGCACTTCTCTTGCCATAGTGTGGTCCATCTCATGTACTAGTCCTCATAGTTGCCAACATGGTAATATTGTTCCTTTACCGCCTCTGTGGAAATTTTCTTTGAGTAATTTTCCCACCAATGTTTGACATGAGGGAGAGCTTTAAGGAGTGTGAAGGTGATCGTTTCTTTGTCGGAAAAATTGTGAATTTGGAAATAACCTTCTAGCAGAGTTAACCATTTTTCTAGGGCTTCTACATCTATCTGTCCTTCAAATACAAGAATATCAAAAATAACTTATACCTTGAAAGACGAGGTTCCTCCAAATTGGTTGCTTGATGAAGATGTTCCTGATGCTATCGGCAGACATTTAAGGATGTGGGCAAAATTCTCCATCATTTCGTCCCTCTATCGCGTGAGAGCTTGCTCAAGCAACAGATTGATAGGATCGCTTGCTCCATCGTTTCTCTTTTCTTCCACCATTGAGGGTTTCTTGGGTGTACAAGAGTGATTGTAGTCAAGAGAGACAAGCTCCATACCCAACTTGCTATACTCGTACCTCGTCAGGGACATGCACTGAAAAATCAATCAAGAGAAGCCTGCTCTGATACCACTGATCCAGATTATTTTCAGCACGAAATGAGAGTGAAGATATAATAAAGAAATGCACAGAGATATCGCGTATATCCAATAATATAACATAAATATATCAAATATTCAACCATAGACACAGAGATACAGTAATACACAATTTCTATTAATGAAATAAATGTACAAAGACTGTAAAAATACAGAGTGAAAGACTCGCTAGAATGGTGGCAGCTTATCTCTGAGAAAATATGTGATGGCTATTCACATTCGCAAGAAGATGGTTACAATGAGGCTCTGAAGGCCTTTTTACAATAAACAGGAATGCCAAAAAATCTATACATCCAAAAACCTAACCCTAGGAGGTGATGCGCCAAAAGTCACGTGGGCCCCGTTTGGGTAAGTGAGTATATCAACTTCCCGGGGTCGTAACATTTGCATACGATCTCTGTTTTAGGTGTGTGATAGCTCGTGGGATAGGTATTGTCGAGGATATTCATTTTGGGGTATTAATCATGCCTTCGGCTATCATTGAGGACTTATATCTCGAAAAACATTCGTTTGGGCCCTCAAAATGGCCCCAGAAGTTAAAAACTGCTAAAACTAGTAAATTGCTAAAATTGTCAGAAACTTGTTTTGAGCCAGTTAGAAAAGGTGGGTGGCCACTGATATCCACTTGGATCAATCCTTCCTCCTTAGGAATAAATAGTCTCCATTGCGTTGAGTTCCCTGGGGAGAGGGAAAAACATTTGTTGAATCTATATCTTGGTGAGCTGCTTGCCTTGCTAGAGACGTCGCGCTGCTCTGTTTGTTGAAGAGTGTCACGAACCTGTTGAGGCTGAGGTCGTTCAACAAGTCGGGCTACATGAGAGGATGATGCACAGAAGGAATCTTTGCACTTTTTTGTAACCTTGTTGACTTGCTTCTGTTTGAGAGAAGGTGCTTGGGGCAAGGTTGTAGTGGTTTCAGTTTCTTCTATTATCCTTTTGAACAGATTGTGAAGAAGCTAAAATTTGTAGTATGAGATACTACCTTGCGACACTTTTTAGGTGGAACAATAGTTGGAACTACCTCTGGTATTCTGTAGAGATGACCCCCCAGAGAAACAATGACACTGTGGGGTCGAGACTCATAAACAACATGGCGCTTCCACATATATGGTTGGCCCAAGAGAACATCACAGACATCTAGTGGGGCAACATCACATAATACCTCATCCTTGAAGGGTTGGATGTCGTATGATAATCAACATTGTTGGCTGACATGGAGAAGGGTTGGATGTCGTATGATAATCAAAATTGTTGGCTGACATGGAGAAGGGTTGGATGTCGTATGATAATCAACATTGTTGGCTGACATGGAGATATCATCCTTGGCGAAGACACCCAATGTTGTATGACCGTGGGTGTGGTGTTGTCGACAATCCCAACTGTTTGAGGACCTCTGCTGAAATGATGTTCTTCTGGCTTCTGCTATCAACAATAAAATGCAGCGGGATCCCCTTCAACCACATCTGTGAATGAAAAAGGTGCTCCCCTTCTTCAGGATCTGTTGGTTCTTCTGGTTGAATTGTTGTAGTCGTGACAATAGCAGTGGGGTCCACGTCAATGATTTGTCCTTTACCATTATTTTCAGAATCGGATTATAAATTAGGGTTCAGCTCTTTGTCTTTGATCTCGACCACCAATTACTATTTTGAAGGACATTCATCAGTGTTGTGCTAGGGGATTTTGTGGAACTCACACCATTTTCCAGTGTCCTTCTTTGTCTTCCTGTGCCCCTTCTTTTCATGTGTCTTTGACTGGTTTTTGGGAGACTATTTGTTAGGGTCATCTCTGTCATACTTTGGTTGTTGTGGATTTGCATACCGGAATTCCCATTTGTTCTGGTGCTTAAATTTTTGCTCAATTTTAACATCATATCGATAAGCATCATCGAGTGATGAGATGTCTATAAAATCTATTTCAGTCTGGATGTATTTGTGTAGAGCCCCACAGTATTTCATAACCAAATTTCTCTCGGAGTCTTTGATACCCAACTTGGTGCGCAAGACATGGAGGGTATTGGTGAACTCCAAAACTACTTGGCCCTTCTCTTTCCGCTGTGTGGTCCATCTCATGTACTGGTCCTCATAGTTTCTAACAGGGTAATACTGTTCCTTTACCGCATCCACAAAAAATCCCAAGTGGGAGAAACACCATATATTCCAGACTCCTCTATGGAACTTTTCTCTCAGTAAGTTTCCCACCAATGTTTGACATGAGGGAGAGATTTAAGGAGTGTGAAGGTGATCTTTTCTTTGTCATGAAAATTGCGAACAGATAAATAACCTTCTAGTAGAGTTAATCCTTTTTCTAGGGCTTCTACATCTATCTGTCCTTCAAATACATGAATATCAAAACTAACTTGTACCTTGAAAGGTGAGGTTCCTCCAAAGTGGTCGCTTGATGAAGATGCGCTTGATGCTATTGACAAGCATTTAAGGATGAGTGAAAAATTCTCTGTCATTTCATTCCTCTGTCGCATGAGAGCTTGCTCAAGCAACAGATTGATAGTATCATATTCTCCGTCGTTTTTCTTTTCTTCCGCCATTGGGGGTTTCTTGGGTGTGTGAGAGAGATTTTCTTCAAGAGAGAAAAGCTCGAGACCCAACTTTCTATACTCAGACCTCATTGGGGACATGCACTGAAAAAATAATCAAGAGCAACCTGCTCTGATACCACTGATCTAGATTATTTTTGGCATGAAATGAGAGCGAAGATATAATAAAAAAATCCACAAAGATATCACGTATATCCAATAATATAACATAAATATATTAGAGATGTAAACATAAACACAGAGATACAATAATATTCTATTTCTATTAATGAAATAAATGTACAAAGACTGTAAAAATACAGAGTGAAAGACTCGCTATAATGGTGGCAGCTTATCTCTGAGAAGAGATGTGATGGCTACTCGCATTCGCAAGAAGATGGTTACAATGAGGATTTGAAGGCCATTTTAAAATAAACAGGAATACCAAAAACCCTAGACATCCAAAAACCTAACCCTAGGAGATGAAGTGCCAAAAGTCATGTGGGCCCCGTTTGGGTAAGTGAGTACATCAACTTCCTAGGGTCGTAACATTTGCATACGATCTCCGTTTTAGGCATGTGATAGCTCGTTGGAAAGGTATTTTAGAGGAGATTCATTTAGGGGGATTAATCATGCCTTCAACAATCATTGAGGACCTCAATATAGAAAAAATTTCATTTGGGCCCTCAAAATGCCCTCAAAAGTTAAAAACTACTAAAACTAATAAATTGCCAAAATTGCCAGAAAATTGTTTTAAGCCAATCGGAAAAGGTGGGTGGCCACTGATATACACCTAGATCAATCCTCCCTCCTTATGAATAAATGGTATCCATTGCATTGAGTTCTCGGGGGAGAGGGAAAAACATTTGCTAAATCTGTATCTTGGTGAGTTGCTTGCCTTGCTAGAGACGTCACGTTGCTCAGTTTGTGGAAGTTTGTCACGAACCTGTTGAGGCTGAGGCTATTCAACAAGTCAGGCTACATGAGAGGAAGATACACAAAAGGAATCTTTGCGCTTTGCTGCAACATTTTCAGCTTGCTTCTGTTTGATAGAAGGTTCTTGGAGCGAGGCTGTAGTGGTTGCAGTGTCCTGCTGTTCTCCTTTTGAACAAATTGTGAAGAAGCTAAATTTTGCAGTATGAGATACTACCTTGCGACACTTTTTAGGTGGAGCAGAAGTTGGAACTACATCTGGTATTCTATAGATATGAACCCCTAGAGAAACAATGACACTATGGGGTCGAGACTCATAAACAACATGGCTCTTCAACATACATGGTTGGCCCAAGAAAACATCATAGACATACAGTGGCGCAACATCACATAATACCTCATCCTTGAAGGGCTGGATGCCGTATGACAATCGACATTGTTGGTTGACATGGAGATGTCGTCCTTGGCGAAGCCACCCGATGTGTTATGGGTGCGGGTGTGGTGTTGTCGACAATCCCAACTATTTGATGACCTCTGCTGAGATGAGGTTCTTCTAGATTCTGCTATCAACAATAAAATACAATGGGGTCCCCTTCACCCACATCTATGAATGAAAAAGGGGCTCCCCTTCTTTAGGATCTGTTGGTTCATCTAGTTGAATTGTTGTAGTCATGAAAATAGCAGTGGGGTCCGTGTCAATGATCTGTCCTTCACCATTATTTTTAGAATCAGATTCTGAATCAGGGTTCGGCTCTTTGTCTTTGATCTCGACCACCAATGACTATTTTGAGAGAAATTCATCAGTGTTGTGCTAGGGGCTTTTGTGGAACTCGCACCATTTTTTGGTGTCCTTCTTTGTCTTCCCGTGACCCTTCTTTTCTTGTGTCTTGGACTGGTTTTCGGAAGACTGTTTGTTAGGGTCGTCTTTGTCATACTTTAGTTGTTGTGGATTTGCATACACTAATTCCATTTTTTTCTAGTGCTTAAATTTCTTCTCAATTTTAACAGCATATCGATAAGCAGCATCGAGTGATGATATGTCCAGAAAATCCATTTTAGTATGGATGTATCTGGGTAGAGTCCCATGGTATTTTAGAACCAAATGTCACTCGAAGTCTTTGATACCCATCTTGGTGCGCAAGGTATGGAAGGTATTGGTGAACTCCAAAACTGCTTGGCCCTTCTCTTGTCGCAGTGTGGTCCATCTCATGTACTGGTCCTCATAGTTTCCAAGAGGGTAATACTGTTCCTTTACCACATCCACAAAAAAATCTCAAGTGGGATCGACCCCATATATTCCAGACTCCTCTGTGGAACTTTGCTCCAAGTAAGTTTCCCACGAATGTTTTACATGAGGGAGAGCTTTAAGGAGTGCGAAGGTGATCTTTTCTTTGTCGGAAAAATTGTGAACAGAGAAATAACCTTCTAGCAGAGTTAACCATTTTTCTAGGGCTTCTTCCTCTATCTGTCCTTCAAATACAGGAATATCAAAACTAGCTTGTACCTTGACAGGTGAGGTGACTCCAAAGTGGCCGCTTTATGAATATGCGCCTGATACTGTCGGCAGGCGTTTAAGGATATGGGAAAAATTCTCCATCATTTCGTTCCTCTGTCGCGTGAGAGCTTGCTCAAGCAACAGATTGATAGGATCATCTGCTTCGTCGTTTTTCTTTTCTTTCACCATTGAAGGTTTCTTGGGTGTGCAAGAGAGATTTTCTTCAAGAGAGACAAGCTCGAGACCCAACTTTCTATACTCGGACCTCGTCGGGGACATGCACTGAAAAAACAATCAAGAGCAGCCTGCTCTGATACCACTGATACAAATTATTTTCAGCACAAAATGAGAGTGGAGATATAATAAAGAAATGCACAGAGGTATCACGTATATCCAATAATATAACAGAAATATATCGGAGATGCAACCATAAACACAGAGATACGGTAATATGTGATTTCTATTAATGAAAAAAATGTACAGAGACTGTAAAACTACAGAGTGAAAGACTCGCCAGAATGGTGGCAGCTTATCTCCGAGAAGAGATGTGACGACTACTCGCATTCCCAAGAAGATGGTTACAATGAGTCTCTAAAGGAATTTTTACAATAAATAGGAAAGCCAAAAACCCTTTACATTCAAAAACCTAAGCGTAGGAGATGAAGCATCAAAATTCATGTGGGCCCCGTTTGGGTAAGTGAGTACATCAACTTCCCATGGTTGTAACATTTGCATATGATCTCCGTTTTAGGCATGTGATAGCTCGTTGGAAAGGTATTTTCAAGAATATTCCTTTTGAAGGCTAAATAATAGCTTCAACTATCATTAAGGATCTCAATATTGAAAAACCTTCATTTGGGCCCTCAAAATGGCCCCTAAACTTAAAAACTGCTAAAATTAGTAAATTGCCAAAATTGCTAGAAAATTGTTTTGAGACAGTCAGAATAGGTGGGTGGCCACCGATATCCACCTAGATCAATCCTCCCTCCTTATAAAGAAATGGTATCCATTGCGTTGATTTCCCGGGGGAGAGGGAAAAGAATTTGTTGAATATGTATCTTGGTGAGCTGCTTGCCTTGCTGGAAACATCGCACTATTCAGTTTGTGGAAGTTTGTCATGAACCTGTTGAGGTTGAGCCCATTCAACAAGTCGGGCTACATGAGAAGACGATGCATAGAAGGAATCTTTTCTCTTTTTTGTAACCTTGTCGACTTGCTTCTGTTTGATAGAAGGTGCTTGGGGCGAGGCTGTAGTGGTTGCAGTGTCCTTCTGTTATCCTTTTGAACAGATTGTGAAGAAACTAAATTTTGCAGTATGAGATACTACCTTGTGAAACTTTTTATGTGGAACAATAGTTGGAACTACCATTGGTATTTTGTAGAGATGACCCCCCAGAGAAACAATGACACTGTGGGGTCGAGACTCATAAACAACATGGCGCTTCAACATATATGGTTGGCCCAAGAGAACATCACAAACATCCAGTGGGGAAACATCACATAATACCTCATCCTTGAAGGGTTGTATGACATATGACATTTGACATTGTTTGTTGACACGTAGATCTCATCCTTGGGGAAGCCACCCGATGTTGTATGGTTGCGGGTGTAGTGTTGTTGACAATCCCAACTGTTTGACGACCTCTACTGAGATGAGGTTCTTCTAGCTTCCGCTATCAACAATAAAATGCAATGGGGTCCCCTTCACCCACATCTGTGAATAAAAAGGGAACTCCCCTTCTTCATGATCTATTGGTTCTTTTGGTTGAATTGTTGTGGTCATGACAATAGCAGTGGTGTTCGCGTCAATGATCTGTCCTTTACCATTATTTCCAGAATCAGATTTTGAATTAGGGTTCATCTCTTTCTCTTTGATCTCAGCCACCAATGACTGTTTTGAGCGACATTCATCGGTGTTGTGACAGGGGATTTTGTGGAACTCACACCATTTTTCGGTGTCCTTCTTTGTCTTCTCGTGACCCTTCTTTTCCTATGTCTTGGAATGGTTTTCGGGAGACTATTTGTTAGGGCCAACTTTTTCATACTTTGTTTCTTGCGGATTTGCATACCCGAATTCTCGTTTGTTCTGGTGCTTAAATTTATGCTCAATTTTAATATCACATCGATAAGGATCACCAAGTGATGAGATGTCCAGAAAATCCATTTCAGTCTGGATGTATCTGTGTAGAGCCCCATGGTATTTCAGAAGAAAATATCGCTTGGAGTATTTGATACCCAACTTGGTGCACAAGGTATGGAAGGTATTGGTGAACTCCAGAATTGCTTGGCCCTTCTCTTGCCGTAGTGTGGTCCATCTCATGTATTGGTCCTCATAGTTACCAACAGGGTAATAATGTTCCTTTATCACATCCACAAAAAAATCCCAAGTGGATCGACCCCATATATTCCAGACTCCATATATTCACAAGAAGATGGTTAAAATGAGGCTCTGAAGGAATTTTTAGAATAAACAGGAATGCCGAAAACCCTAGACATCGAAAAACCTAACCCTAGGAGATGAAGCACCAAAAGTCATGTGGGCCCCATTTGGGTAAGTGAGTACATCAACTTCCCGGGGTCGTAACATTTGCATACGATCTTTGTTTTAGGCGTGTGATAGCTCGTTGGAAAGGTATTGTCGAGGAGATTAATTTTTAGGGCTAAATCATGAATTCGGATATCATTGAGGACCTATATATAAAAAAACCTTCATTTGGGCCCTCAAAATGGCCCCATAAGTTAAAAACTGCTAAAACTTGTAAATTGCCAAATTTTCAAGAAAATTGTTTTGAGCCAGTCGAAAAAGGTGGGTGGCCACCGATATCCACCTGAATAAATCCTCCCTCCTTAGGAAGCAATGGTCTCCATTGTGTTGATTTCCTTGGGGAGAGGGAAAAGCATTTGCTGAATCTGTATCTTGGTGAGCTGCTTGCCTTGATGGAGACGTCGCCCTGCTCAGTTTGTGGAAGTTTGTGATGAACTTGTTGAGGTTGAGGTTGTTCAAAAAGTCGGGCTACATGAGAGGATGATGCGCAAAAGGAATCTTTTTTATTTGATGCAACCTTGTCGACTTGCTTCTGTTTGATAGAAGGTGCTTGGGGAAAGGCTGTAGTGGTTGCAGTGTCCTTCTGTTCTACTTTTGAACAGATTGTGAAGAAGCTAAATTTTGCAGTATGAGATACTACCTTGTGGCACTTTTTTCGTGGAACAATAGTTGGAACTACCTCCGGTATTTTGTAGAGATGACCCCCCATAGAACCAATGACATTGCGGGGTTGAGACTCATAAACAACATGGTTCCTCCACATATATGGTTATCCCAAGAGAACATCACAGACATCTAGTGGGGAAACATCACATAATACCTCATCCTTGAAGGGTTGGATGTCGTAAGACAATCGACATTGTTGGCTGACACGGAGATCCTGTCCTTCGCGAAGCCACCCAATGTTGTATGGTTGTGGGTGTGGTGTTTTCGACAATACCAACTGTTTGATGACCTCTGCTGAGATGAGGTTCTTCTGGCTTCTGCTATCAACAATAAATGCAGTAGGGTCCCCTTCACCCAGATATGTGAATGAAAAAGGCGCTCCCCTTCTTCAGAATATGTTGGTTCTTCTGGTTGAATTGTTGCAGTGGAAAAAATAACAGTGGGGTCCACATCAATGATCTGTTCTTTACCATTATTTTCAGAATTAGATTATGAATTAGGGTTCGGCTCTTTGTTTTTGATCTTGGCCACCAATGACTATTTTGAGCGACAATCATCGATGTTGTGCTAGGGGATTTTGTGGAACTCGCACCATTTTCCAGTGTCCTTCTTTGTCTTCCCGTGACCCTTCTTTTCCTGTGTCTTGGACTGGTTTTTGGGAGATTGTTTGTTTGGGTCGTATTTGGCATACTTCGATTGTTGCGAATTTGCATACCCGAATTCCCATTTGTTTTGGTGCTTAAATTTTTGCTCAATTTTAACAGCATATCGATAAGCAACACCGAGTGATGAGATGTCCAGAAAATCCATTTCAGTCTGGATGTATCTGTGTAGAGCCCCACAGTATTTCAGAACCAAATGTCGCGCAGAGTCTTTGATACCGAGCTTGGTGGGAAAGATATGGAAGGTATTGGTGAACTCCGGAACTGCTTGGCCCTTCTCTTGTCGTAGTGTGGTCCATCTCATGTACTGGTCCTCATAGTTTCCAACAGGGTAATACTATTCCTTTACTGCATCCACAAAAAAATCCCAAGTGGGATCGGCCCCATATATTCCAGACTCCTCTATGGAACTTTTCTCCCAGTAAGTTTCCCACCAATGTTTGACACGAGGGAGAGATTTAAGGAGTGCGAAGGTGATCGTTTCTTTGTCGAAAACATTGTGAACAGAGAAATAACCTTCCAGCAGAGTTAACCATTTTTCTAGGGCTTTTGCATCTATCTTTCCTTCAAATATAGGAATATCAAAACTAACTTGTACCTTGAAAGGTGAGGTTCCTCCAAAGTGGTCACTTGATGAAGATGTGTCTGATGCTATCGATAGGCATTTAAGGATGTGGGAAAAATTATCCATCATTTCGTCCCTTTGTTGTGTGAGAGCTTGCACAAGCAATAGATTGATAGGATCGTCTGCTCCATCATTTTTATTTTCTTCCGCCATTGAGGGTTTCTTGGGTGTGCGAGAGCGATTGTCTTCAAGAGAGACAATCTCAAGATGGAACTTGCTATACTTGGACCTTGTCAGGGACATGCACTGAAAAAAATATCAAGAGCATCCTTCTCTAATACCACTGATCCATATTATTTTCGGCACAAAATGAAAGAGGATATATAATAAAGAAATGCACAGAGATATCGCGTATATCCAATAATATAACAAAAATATATCAGAGATGCAACCATAAACACAGAGATACAATAATACACAATTTCTATTAATGAAATAAATGTACAGAGACTGTAAAACTACAGAGTGAAAGACTTGCTAGAATGGTGGTAGTTTATCTCTGAGAAGATATGTGACGACTACTCGCATTCGCAAGAAGATGGTTACAATGAGGCTCTGAAGGCCTTTTTACAATAAACAGGAATGCCAAAAACCCTAGACATCCAAAAACCTAACCCTAGGAGATGAAGCGCCAAATGTCATGTGGGCCTTTGGCTATCATTGAGGACCTCGATCGCGAAAAATCTTCATTTGGGCCCTCAAAATGCCCCTGGAAGTTAAAAACTGCTAAAAATAGTAAATTGCCAAAATTGCCAAAAAACTATTTTGAGCCATTTGGAAAAGGTGGGTGGCCACTGATATCCACCTGGATCAATCCTCCCTTCTTAGGAAGCAATGGTATCCATTTCATTGAGTTCTCGGGGGACAGGGAAAATCATTTGCTGAATCTGTATCTTGGTGAGCTGCTTACCTTACTGGAAACGTCGCATTGCTCAGTTTGTGGAATTTTGTCATGAACCTGTTGAGGCTGAGGTCATTCAAAAGTTGGGCTACTTGAGAGGAAAATGCGCAGAAGGAATATTTGTGCTTTGTGACTTGCTTCTGTTTGATAGACGGTGCTTGGGGCGAGGTTGTAGTGGTTGTAGTGTCATTCTATTCTCCTTTTGAACAGATTGTGAAGAAGCTAAATTTTGTAGTATGAGATACTACCTTGCAGAACGTTCTAGGTGGAATAGTAGTTGTAACTACGTCTGGTATTCTATAGAGATGATCCCCCAAGGAAACAATGACACTGTGGGGTTGAGACTCATAAACAACATGGCACTTTCACATATATGGTTGGCCCAAGAGAACAACATAGACATCTAGTGGGGAAAATCACATGATACATCATCCTTGAAGTGTTGGATGTTGTATGATAATCAACATTATTGGCTGACACGGTGATCTCATCCTTGGCGAAGCCACCTGATGTTGTATGGTTGCAGGTGTGGTGTTGTCGACAATCCCAACTATTTGATGACCTCTACTGAGATGAGGTTCTTCTGGCTTCCGTTATCAACAATAAAATGCAGTGGCGTCCCCTTCACCCACATCTGTGAATGAAAAAGGAGCTCCCCTTCTTCAGGATCTGTTGGTTCTTTTGGTTGAATTGCTACGGTCGCGACAATAGCAGTGGGGTCCGTGTCAATGATCTATCCTTTACCATTATTTTCAGAATCATATTTTGAATCAGGGTTTGTCTCTTTGTCTTTGATCTCGGCCACCAATGATTGTTTTGAGCGACATTCATCGGTGTTGTGCCAGGGGATTTTGTGGAACTTGCACCATTTTCCGGTGTCCTTCTTTATTTTCCCGTGACCCTTCTTTTCCTGTGTCTTGGACTGGTTTTCAGAAACTGTTTGTTAGGGCCGTCTTTGTCATACTTTGGTTGTTGCGGATTTGCATACCCGAATTCTAGTTTGTTTTGGTGCTTAAATTTCTACTCAATTTTAACAGCATATCGATAAGAAACACCGAGTGATGAGATGTCCAGAGAATCCATTTGAGTCTGGATGTATCTGTGTAGAGCCCCATGGTATTTCAGAACCAAATGTCGCTCAGAGTCTTTGATACCCATCTTGGTGCGCAAGGTATGGAAGGTATTGGTGAACTCTAGAACTTCTTGCCCCTTCTCTTGCCGCAGTGTGGTCCATCTCATGTACTGGTCCTCATAGTTTCCAACAGGGTAATACTGTTCATTTACCGCATCCACAAAAAATTCCAAGTGGGATCGACCCCATATATTCCAGACTCCTCTGTGGAACTTTTCTCCCAGTAAGTTTCCCACCAATGTTTGACATGAGGGAGAGCTTTAAGGAGTGTGAAGGTGATCTATTCTTTGTCAGAAAAATTGTGAACAGAGAAATAAACTTCTAGCAGAGTTAACCATTTTTCTAGGGCTTCCGCATCTATCTGTCCTTCAAATACAGGAATATCAATACCAAATTGTACCTTGAAAGGAGAGGTGCCTCCAAAGTGGTCACTTGATGAATATGCGCCTGATGTTATCGATATGCGTTTAAGGATGTGGGAAAAATTCTCCATCATTTCGTCCCTCTGTTACGTGAGAGCTTTCTCAAGCAACAGATTGATAGGATCGTCGGCTCCGTCGTTTTTCTTTTCTTCTGCCATTGAGGGTTTCTTGGGTGTGCGAGAGAGATTGTCTTCAAGAGAGAAAATATCGATACCTAACTCATTTTACTCGGACCTCATCGGGGACATGCACTGAAAAAACAATCAAGAGCAGCCTGCTCTGATAGCACTTATCTGGATTATTTTCGGCACGAAATGAGAGCAGGGATATAATAAATAAATTCACAGAGATATCATGTATATACAATAATATAACAGAAATATATCAAAGATGAAACCATAAACACAAAGATACAGTAATACAAAATTTCTATTAATGAAAGAAATGTACAGAGACTGTAAAAATACAGAGTGAAAGACTCGCTAGAATGGTGGCAGCTTATCTCTTAGAAGAGATGTGATGGCTACTTGCATTCGCAAGAAGATGGTTACAATGAGGCTCTGAAGGAATTTTTACAATAAATAGGAATGCCAAAAAACCTAGACATCCAAAAACCTAACCCTAGGAGATGAAGCGCCAAAAGTTGTGTGGGCCCTGTTTGGGTAAGTGAGTACATCAGCTTCCTAGGGTCGTAACGTTTGCATACGATCTTGTTTTAGGAGTGTGATAGCTCGTTGGAAAGGTATTGTTGAGGATATTCATTTAGGGGGATCAATCATTCCTTTAGCTATCATTAAGGACCTCTATATCGAAAAACCTTCATTTGGGCCCTCAAAATGGCCCCATAAGTTAAAAACTGCTAAAACTAGTAAATTGCCATAATTTCCAAAAAACTGTTTTGAGCCAGTCCGAAAAGGTGGGTGGACATGGATATCCACCTGGATTAGGAATATATTAGACCTTTGTTGTCCTAACCATAAGTCTGGATTCGATTGTTGACTGTACCCCTTGGAGGCCATCTGCGAGTTGGTAACCCTAGTAACCATTCCTAGGTATCTACAAAGGTGACTGTGGGGGGCTTCCCATGGTACCTGGGGTAGATGTCGTATCACACTTTCAGTACCCTTGGAGGGTGATCTCACAAAGCGAGGTTTGATTTCACTAAGAAGGGATGTTACATGGAGGTCGGGGTAACTGCTTCATATCTTCGCTGACGGATTGACATCCCGTCTTCGGAAAGTCCTTCTATCTACTGTTGTTTAGTTGATTACCTATATATGTTTTCTTAGGGGTTTTTTCTTTCAACATCCATAGTTGTCCTTAGGGATCATTACTTCTAGTATACTTTCACCATGGCCGAACAAGGTCTCTGAATATCTTGGAGAATACAAGGGTTGGATCCCGAATAACATAATATTCCACAAAACCCTTATAATGAAGGAACTATTCATGAATGGGTTTCTTCTGAAATTTAGATCATAGCTCCCCCAAGTGACCAGCTTGAAGGAGTGGTCGAAACCATGGAATAATGTTTTCCCTCTTCAACAAATCCACCTTTGACTGGCCCTTTTGGTCAACCACTTGTTGATTTTCCATCAACGATTTATCATGATTCCTTTTATGTTTACTATTTTCCATATGATATGTACAGTAGGAAATATTCTGGAATCCATGCATCAACATCTAACTATACAGATGGAATAGTGATCCCTCCACTTGATCTTGAGATAGATTCCCTAGAACATATTACCATTGTTGGTGCTTATTATTTGTAGGAAACGTCGTTGACCCCTGTTACCCCAATTCAATAGTTGGTGAGTGCAACTTCTCTTCCTGCATCTCTAATTTTCACACTTGCATACACCAAGCGCTACCTTACATCTGCCAGATTTTTCACATTTGACAAATGATCCCATATAGCATGTCCCATTCTAGCCCCCTATCCCTGCTAAACTACCATCCTACATCCCAAAATTTGACGAAAAACTTGGAGAAGATCCTAACAACCATGTTATGACCTTCCATATTTGGTGTTCTTCTAACTCCTTGATGGATGATTCCATTCAGTTGAGACTTTTCTAGAGAATGCTCACATGTACGAAGAAAAAATGGTATATTGAGATGTCGTGTAACTCCTTTGTTGACTTTAATTCTCTTTCCATATATTTTCTGACTCACTTCCAACTACCGATTTGGTATGAGATTGGTACCAAGGTTTTAACCTCGTTTCGACAATCGACCTCGACTCATATTTCTAATCATATTCATGAATAGAAGCGATAAAGACAGCTGATTAAAGCCATTATTTCAGACCAACTTATGGAAGATTGGTTCACAAATTCACTCCTCCCTCCCATTTCTAGAGATGTCTCCATGGGAGGCATTGTAACTAAGGAGAAATCCATCAATCATGCTCAATATTTAGACTTGGTATATTCCCAGTCGGACATACTATATGATATGATCCCTCATGTTCCTCGACCATCATATGATCCGTTAAAACCAACCCCAGGAATCCATGTTGATGGCGTAGTGAGTTTCACAAAATCATACTCTATGACGCAATCGTAGACTGGTACCAATACCAAGTCTCCTCCTTCTCCTTCAAAAACCTCCAAAGTGAATTCGGTTCAATTTGTTTCATCCCAAAAATATGGAGGAAAGAAGAAAAAAAAGGGTAATTCCAAAAAGTCTTCTAACCCGTAGGAGAGTAAAAAAACCCAAGACACCAATGATGGGGGACAAATTAAAAGAAAGACGAAATACCCTTGCATGGTACGTAAGGAGGACCACTTCACCAAAGACTTCCCTCACCTTGTCGAAGTTCATCAATACCTTGAGCGAGGGGGATATCCTTCCCAACCAATGATATTGACCAATCCTTTCCCCCAACAACAACAAATGATCACAAAAGTTCCTGCACCCCCACCTGGCGGCAATGCAAAGTCCTCATCCACAAATATTATGATGGTTAAATCCACGATGGCACTATCCACCTTGCAACACACCCATGGTGGGGCATCAAAATTTCATTCTTCTTAGAAATCAAATCCTCCATTCGAGGTCTCTATCCCATTATGCTCATCTTGATCTTTCCAGCCACAGTCTACATGCTCAAAACTAAGCTCAGAGCTGGTTGATATACCTCTCCCAAGTTCCACAGTTGTTCATTGGTCGAGGCCACGGGGATTAAACATGGGTCCAACTCAATATGCTTCTCCCTAAGTTCTTCGATGTCCTAGAACTTCCAGTGTTCCTAATTCTATGGTGGAAATCCATCCACCAACAAATCCAACGATTGGACTTGGTCCTTGTCTAACTCATAGGCTAACGGGGAATTCAACGTTCAACCCTCTGAATTGAATTCTGGGCCTATCCTCTTCCCTCTAGTTACAATCAAATATGACTACAGGATATGACCAAACACCAAGACAATAGGCTCCTGTGTTGGTGCTTCTAAGCTTCGGGCTCCAGACATTTTCAACCTATGACACAATAAATCTTTTGAACTGTCGAATCGGCGGATTTCAGGTATGATTACGGAAATCAACGGTCCCTTTTTCCTTTCAAAATAAATGGATCACACTTACCTTAGGACTCTACGCTTCGGCGAATTCCAAATCACTCATGAACATAAACCTCCGAAGGGCAATCTTTCTGGAATGTCAGATCTCTGGACACCTACCCTCTGAGATCGACGTCTCAGGTGAACTCTGAGCTACAGGCCTTCGAAAGTTCTTGTTCCACTTTTCTCCAAAGGGGCTATCCTTCAAAGTATTAGATCACCTTCCATGCATCCGCAAACAATGGACGTTTGAGATTATCTCCGTTACTCTGAACTTCAGGGATTTTTGAAGCACCAAGCCTCAAGTCCTCCATAGTGACTCTCCTTTAGAGTACAGGATCTGATCCCAAGTGTCTCTCGACGTCAACGACTAGGATGGAATCTTGAAGTTTTGTTCGCTTCACCAAACACATTGGCTAGGTGGGCACATATTAGGGGTTAACATATAGATGGGTCAGGGGCGACACGTGCCCTCATCTGGGATGACACGTGCCACGTTCCAAAGGGTCTATAGGCTATTTGATACACATGAATCTGAGTAACATGTGTCACTTCAAACTGAGGTCCACATGTCCTTGGGTGATGTCACTATGCCATGTCACCCCAGACCGACAGCCTTCCAACATCCCTCAAATCTCACGATCAAGATCCTACCATGTAGATCCATCAATCTACAACTCTTGTTACTTCAGGAGTTCGATGTTCAAAGGTTTGATAGTGCAGACTCCTCTTTTCTCTCGAGGTTGGTCAACACCGGGATGACCATAGCCTAGATATGATAGTTAGGAAATAACCCAAGGGTTTCCCAGAGCAACGGTCCTGTTCATCTCGCAACTCCAAACTTCAGAGGTTTTGGCTTCACTGCCACTCCTCTTTACGAGGCGGGACTCCATCGAGGTACCATGTGAAAAACCTTCAACTAGATGATCAGACGATCGAGAAGGGGCCCTAATGAACTCCCCAGATCAATGACTCACAACCCTCCACGACTCCGACACTCAGTTATTTTTTACAGTTGGGAAGTTTGACATCCCAAGGCTTCGATCTCCCGAAGCTCCGAAGCCGTCAAGAGCTAGCTCCTCTCAGACTTATTGTGGGGTTCCTAGACCATGGTCATATGGACTCTTTGATGAATCTCGGGCTATAAAGT
This sequence comes from Picea engelmannii, assembly GCA_009831015.1. Classification (NCBI taxonomy): domain Eukaryota; kingdom Viridiplantae; phylum Streptophyta; class Pinopsida; order Pinales; family Pinaceae; genus Picea; species Picea engelmannii. The sequence continues at coordinate 1,126,873 of ML782231.1, read as the reverse complement.
CTACTCTTAGCCGAGTTTTGGTTAAGGTCATGGGAAAAAGCCTAAGGTCTCTCAGGATACTCTTTTTGTCTGATTGGTATACAATAGTTTTATTAATAAATCAAGTGTGATTACATATTACATTTGTTAAGTTCATTCGCATTTTAGCACATAAGCTCCCTAGCCTAAATTACATAGACACTCTAGCCCTAAAACATATATACAAAGGCACTCTAGCCCAAAACATTCTTTCTCACCAGCCTACATTCTGGCCTCAAGACATATATACAAAGGAACTCTGGTCCAAAACATCATTGCTCGCCAGCCTATAGAATGCATGTACATTTACAACTGAGGATCAACCTGGGGGTATTATATTGAGTCTACATTCTCTTCAAAGTTACAATAGTGGTGTCATAGTCAAGTATTCAACAATTTTAATAAATTTTGATTTGTAAATGAGGGAATTATATCCCACTCTCTTAACCAATGTAGATCCTCTACCAACATTTATTTTTTCATTATAATCCCAACTCAAAATTTATTGCCAGGCTTGTTGTTAGTGTTTGGTTGTGTTTGTAAAAGGGAAGTATTTTACCAAAAATTTCTCTAAGAATGAATGGCTATAGCCAGTCTCTATTGGTTATGTCAATGAAACAACTTTTTATTGCATGAACTCAGCCCAACCTCAATCAGAATTCCATGAACAACTATCTTTCATGGTCTCTTGACTAGAAAGAAAGGCAATGGAATTGGATAGATACTTACTTCTAAACTGTAGTATAAAAATACCAATGCTTCCCAATTAAAATTCAAATGGTTACCAATTGACTCCTTTAGATGGGTTTCCCATCACATGGGCATTGCTCTGCCATTTTCACAATCTTCTAGCACTCTACCTCTCATTAAACAAAAGGTGTAGTTGTGTGACTATTGTTCAATTTAGACAAGAAGAATACAATGTGCACTCTCATCCACAAACTTAAATCCAGATTCCATTTATCTTTTATGCAACAACAATAAGGATATACAAGGCTCTCAAATCAACAAAGAGAGTGGCCCTTCAACATATGAGATGTCAAACCAATAGAAAATAAATCAATTTATTTTTTAATGAGAAATAATAGGCTTCCACTTAGAGTTTTAACACAAGAAAAATCTCTCTCTCTCTCTCTCTTTATCACACGCACACACACACACACACACACACACACTTCTCAAATAATGGAGCACCGAAAAAGAATATTTTACTAGTAAATGCAATGTCCTCCAAGTTCCATGTGCATAAAATCAAACCTAAACATAAACAATTGCATACATATATATAATTCCATTCAATTAACTTGGCATGACTCAATTTGAGGGTTCCCTGCATTTATATTCAATCTCYGATTMAATCTTAAACACAACTAATTAAAGMATGCATGTGATGACTTCATAAAAATGATATCTATAAGAGAAKTTCACCAAATTCCCAATCAATTGGAGGAAATAGTAGTCTAAGAACTTTATGGTCTCATAAAATTCTTAAGAAAAAAAGTCCACCACTCAACACAAATCCCAACACATCCTTAAATTCCTTCAKATCTCCTCCAATCATTCCATATGACTTAATGAAGATTCCTATGTTGTGTATAACTTACATTTATCCTTCAATTAGAATGTATTACCATGGGGAATATGAATGTGTTGTGTATATGTTGGGTTTTGTCCCCATTGGTCTATAGACTGAATTTTTGTTGTTCCTTTTATCCAGTTTAGAAACTCAACTATTAAATTGAAACAACCATCTCTTGATAGCCCTTAATATCAATGCTTATATGATCCAGGTGGATTTCGGTGGCCACTAACCTATTCCATGGGCTTGAAAAACAATTTTCCATCTTGCCAGTTTTTCAACAGTTTTTGGGGTTCCAAACTTTCGAGGCCGTTTTGAGGCCCTAAACGACAATTTTTGGGGATTTGGGGCCCATGCAACTATTGGAGGTGCTATCTTGGGCCAGTCGAAAATCGTTCTTCTCATTTAGACCTTTCCAATGATGTATCGAGCGCCCCCAGGAAGTTGACGTATCACCAACCCCCATCAGGGCCTGCAAACCTTTTGGCTTTTCATCTTCCGGGATTAGGGTTTTGGATTTTACTTATGTTAAAAAGGCCTTTGGAGCCTCATTGTAACAATCATCTTCTTGTGAATGTGAGTAGCAGACACATCTCTTCTCAAAGATATGTTTCCACCATTCTAGCAAGTCTTTCACTCTGTATTTTTACAATCTTTGTACATTTTCGCTCATTAATAGAAAATTGTGTATTACTATATCTCTATGTTTATGGTTGCATCTATGATACACTTTTTTTATATTATTGGATATATGAGATATCTCTATACATTTATTTATTATATCTCTTCTCTCATTTTGTGTCGAAAATAATCTGGATCATTATAGTAAAAGGAATGTTGGGTATTTAAGAGTTGTTTCTATTCACACCAAATAGAGGAAAAATGATTTTCTAAGCATAAGGTTTCCAAATACAGTCAAATGATAACAATTATGAATCTTCAACCTCAAAAAAATGAATAGTGGGTGATACAAAACTGTAGGTTCTCTTTATTTGTTCATGGAGAATGAAACCATGAAGGAATCTATATGTAAAATACTTTCCTACTGAAAAAAAACGTTAAAATTCCATAACATAAATAAAATAACAAAGGAAATGGGCACAAGAAATTTCCTCATGCACCTAACAATAATTTTAAAATGTGAATGTAGGCATTCAACAACATAGGATGCAACAAACATTTACACAACAAAATTAACAAAATAAACATATAACATAAAACTTATCTTTAAATAGATGAACCAATTGGATACATACAAAGGACATTCCTCCTAGCCATATGTTTTATTTTCATTTTACATCAACAACAAGCCAACCCTGAGTTGAGGCTATGATTCCATAAGGAGGTCTGGCTCTTTTGTCCATTTTCCACACACTCAACAACCCAATTTTTAGGTTTCTACTCCAATAGTAATTCCAATCTATCAGTTCCATTTCACCTCAACTTGCACAACCTAAGGAATGGAAACCCCCTTCTCTACCACATAGTCTCTCGAGTTTTCCCACTTCCTTCCAGAGCTCCAATGCACACAGTTGGCCAGGAAATATCTTAGCTGGGAACTCTAGGAATTATCATATGTTTCAGGAGTGCTCACAATGGCCTTCTCAAGGATCTTGAGCAATTTCCTCAATAGGTAATATCCCTTGTAGGACTACAACCCTCAATATAGGAATACAAACTTTATTACAGGAAAAAACCTTCTTTCTAGCATAAACTTAGCCCAACAAGATGTCTTTCCATGGATAGCATGGTTGGTGCCCTTTCCCAACACCAAGCTTCTCTCTTGTTGTCCAAAATAAACATGTTAAAACCATCCCAAAAAACTACTAGAATTTCATTTTCTGCGCATGCAAGTTTAACTCTCACATTTCCTAAAAGAAGTTGTACTTAACCTGTGTGTTGGCATGTTTTACAGGAAGAGTGTGTTTTTCATTGATGGCAAGAACAACAACGATGATGACAAACATGAACATCATAAGCTCAGGATGAGAAACGAACAATATGCAGAGATCAAATCTCGGAAGGGAAAGAGCAATACAAAAACGTGATCAGGATAAAAATCTCCATAGGACAAACTAGGACCGTTGAGAATTTGAATACCCGAATACCCGATAGTCGTTGGATCAATTTTGAGTGGAAGGACATGATAATATGGAATATCTAAGATCTCAATCATCTGAATTTTCGTCAACCATCGGATTGAATAAATGGAGGGATAAGATAAGTGAGGTCAAAGATCTGAGATCTCAATTATGCAAATATCGGACAACCGTTGGATCATTCTAAAGTGGAAGGATAGAATAAGAAAGAAGAAGAGTCATTGGATTTAATCCAAGGCAAAGCAGAAGCACAGATAGATCAAGACGTCGATCTAAAACCATGATCAATGAACAACATTCATTTCGGGTCTAAATATGTAAGGAGGTTACACTCTGTACAAATCTCACTTCAAGAATTTTCAGTTTGAGATTTGAAATTCCTGAAGCCCATAGAGACGGAGAGATGAAATAAATTCTCGATCGTCGGATCATCCGAACTACATCTCAGATGTCAGATCATCCGAAGAGGACATCAAGCGTCATATCGTCCGAAGTGAATCTAGGCCATCTGATCTAGAGTAGCAGTTTGAGATTTGAAATCCATGAAGTCTGGAGAGTCGGAGAGTCAAAATAAATTCTTGACTGTCGGATCATCCAAAGTAGATCTCAGTCATCAGATTGTCTAAAGAATATCTCAAGTGTCAGATCATCCGAAGTGAATCTGGGACGTCTAATCCAGAAAAGACGTGGCGTAAAACTGTGGACTACATGTAAAGACCCGAAGTAAGCCTCAACCGTCCAATTAGAGAGGACATGTGGTAGGAATCTACATACTTTGAGGGAAAGTGAAGTTTGAGACTTGAGATATCAGAAATCCGGAGACTCGAAGGATATCTCGACCATTGAATCGAGAAAGGGGTCGTAGAACCGTTGATCTGGTTGAAAGGTCGAATTCCTGAAGTAGAGTCTGAACCGTCGATTGAGAAGGATAGGCATCCATGGATCATCAACTCCGGAAGAGTGACATATGGAGGAAAGAAGGGTTTGAGAGTTGAAACTCCCGAAGCCTGGATCATGAAATAAATCACAACCGTTGATTTAGGAAGGTTATATCTGATCCACAGAACTTGAAAGGGCATATCTGAACCATCAGTTCAAGAGCACTGCCAATATTGTGAGATCGACAATCCCATCGCATTGCGGGGATTGAAGGTGCGCGAACTTTAAAAAATTAAGAGTGGGTCGCAATCAAAACCATGGTTTTGGAGAAAGGACACGTGGAGGCTCAAGGTAAATTGCATGGAGAAACGTAGTTTGATCTCAAACCACCTTTGGTCGTGCTCACAATCACATGGTCACATGATATCATCGGACAAGGTAATATCAGCGGAAGATAGGGGAAGGAGATAACATTGCTAGGCTCCACCTTGGAGGTTATGCATTGAAAAGTAAAAAAGCCTCTACGTGTATAATCCAATGGCGCTGATCAAACAAACAAAATGATTGAAGGGTTGTTGTTTCACTTCATGGTTTCTTGATCAGTTACGATTCAATTACACTAACTGAATCATTGTTCTAGGGCGTTGGAATCATGGTTCTTGAGCATTTTTTATTCCCGACCTGGGTGTTAGAGATTCAGAGTGTAACGAATTATGAGAGCATGAATAAAAGAAAAATGTCATGACAGGGTGAAATTGTTGTTTCTTAGTAAAAGTAGTCGAATTGTACGCAATGAATACTACAACATGAATTGAGGAATAAAATGTAGAGATGAATAACATAAGCTAGATAGAGCATAAATGGTGAAAACAACAGACTGTACGAGAACTTAAGAGCATGAGAAGAACAACAGAAAAGAAGATGGAAAGAGATAGAAAGAGATAGAAAGTGGAGACAAGCATGAACAAACAGAAGCAAAGAAGAATTGCAGAACAGAGAAGAAGTGGTAAGCATTTAAATGTATGTATTATTTCAAGATATTATTCAAGTAAAGATTTAGAAATCATGGTGGTAGGGTGGTGCTAGGGAGGACTGCGGTCCTCTGTTATTCAAGTTGGTTCTTGAATACTGGGAGTTGTAGCTTCCATGTAGTTGTGGCTATAAAACAGGGTGGAAGGGTGGTGCTAGGGAAAACAAAGAGTTTTCTGTGTGCAAGTTGGTGCTTGTATAAGTGGAAGTAGGTGCTTCTATCCAGTTGGTGCTGGAGATCATAAGGAGAAAATATGCTTCTTTCTAGTGGGTGCTATAAAATCAGAGGGTTGGTGCTCTCTACAAGTTGTAGCTTGTTAAAGAAGAGGTTGTAGCCTCATTTTGAGTTCGTTCTCAAAGATTGATGATGTACAGAACATAAAAGACTGCCTATCATTCTAAGAAGAAGAGGTTTTCTCCCTTTATGGGTTTCCTCATGAATATTTGTCTCTGTGTATATCATATGCGTGATTGATGTTTACTATTTCTGTTTTTCATGACTTGCATAATCTTGATGATCACTTGGAGAAGATTAATAATATTTTAATAGGCTTAAAATTGTTTAGGCATAGTAACAACTGATTCACACACCCCCCCCTTAGTTGTCTTACTAATTTCAACAATTGGTATCAAATCGGGTTCCTTTTAGCTAAAGGTAGATCAGTAAGCTTAAACATGAAAAGTCATGAAGGAACTTCAACCAATAAGCCTCCTCTATTTGATGGAACAATTTTTTCTTTCTGGAAGGTTAGAATGAGAACATACATTATGGCCTTAGGTGTTGATGTTTGGGATGTTGTAGAGACTGGATATACAAAACCTGTTGTACTAGCTTCCAAAGATGATAAGTTAGAATTTAGCTTCAAAGCAAAGGCAATGAATGCTATCTCGAGTGGGCTTGCTGAATCTGAATTTGTAAAGGTAATGCATCTTGATTCTACCAAAGAGATGTGGGATAAACTCATTAGGAGTTATGAAGGAAATGAGAAAGTAAAAGATGCCAAACTTCATACATATAGATTGATTTTTGAACAACTAAATATGAATGAGGACAAAACAGTTAGTAAATATTTCTTAAGAGTTGAGGAGCTTGTGAATGTCATGAAGGGTCTTGGTGATAAGATTGAAGACGCATTTTTAGTTTAGAAGATTTTAAGATCTCTGCCTAATAGATTTAATCCAAAATTTTTTGCAATAGAAGAACTGAATGATCTTAAGATTTTGTCTTAAGGACTTTAAGGAGTTAAGAAGTGATCTTAAGACATGGGGAAGGGATTTAAGGAGTTCAAAGGTGATCTTTTCACTGTTGGAAAACATTTGGACGAAGTAATAACCCTATAGCAAATTCAACCATTTTTCTAGATCATGTCCATCTATCTGGCCTTCAAATAAGGGGATATCAAAATTGAGTTGTACCTTAAAGGGTGTCACACCTCCAAAATGATTGCTTGCCGAAGATGCCTTGGCCTCTGCCATTGGTAGTCTTCGAAGGACTTGAGAAAATTTGTCCAACATCTCATTCTGTTATCGTACGAGGGCTTACTCGAGCAACATCTTGAAATTATCTCCTTCTCTTTCATCTCTCTTTTCTTCCACCATGGGAGGTATCTTGAGCTAGCAAGAGAGGTTTTCCTCAAGTGAAACTATCTCAACACCCAAATCTCTATATCGTCAACTCGTCAGGGACCTTCTCTAAGAAATGACAAGGAGCATACTGATATGATACCACTTATCCATATTATTTTGAGAACGACATGAAGATGGAAATATAACAAATATATAACAATGAAATACACAAAAATATAGCAGAGAACACATAAATACAGTGAAACCCAACTTCTATTGTTGAACAAGATAGAAAAACATTGTAGAACAAAAACTAGCAGAATGGGGTAGCTTATCTCTGAAAATAAAGAGATGTTGGCTACACTTCATTCACACCAAGCTTTACATCACACTCCATTGCAAGCTTAAATATTAAATTTAGAGATGCTATTAAGTTCTTTTCTATTTACTAGACAATAATAACATAAGAAGGATCATTGAGAGAAACACAATCACAAGGTACACAACATTTTCTCTTGGGAAACCATCATGGGGGAGAAGACCCAACAAAAAATTCCTTAATATAGATTTCCAATACAATGCCAAGATAAAATACCAAACACTAGAGAATATCCAAGACTGAGCAATGCACCTCTCTTTTCTTCTTCTTCTTCTAACTGCAGCTTCCTTCAAACTTTCACACTAGATGAGTGACTTGAGTGAGTCATCTAATGAGGCACCATTCTCTCTTATTTATACTAGATGTAGAGTGCTAGGATTGTGTCTCTTCATTAGGTAGGGTCGACTTCCTCAACTGGTGGTTAAAACCACTTTAATTATCCCTAGGGGCCGACTTCTCAATTAGAATCATATAAACATGGTTTGACCAATCCACAAAAAGGGATTTTGTCATACATAAGTCCCAACATGATCAATCCACAAAAGAGGATTGATATAAAGAAAATAATTCAATTATAATTAGAATATTCTTCATAGTTACAATATTTCAACACTCCCCCTTAACAAGAAGGGTATTCTACAATACAAAATCATTAGGAGAGAGAGAAAGGGAAGCAACATCATGAGCATATGGAACACTAACTAGCATATCTATAAATCATCAAAAGTTTTTCTCATCATCAACATCTTCATCGTTCATAGCATGCAGCTGGAGTAGCATCATCATCATCGTTCACAACATGGAGATGGAATTTGAAACATCAACATCAGTTAGTATAAAACTATAACAACATCATCAATCAATACAAGAATGATACATCATCATTAACAACACGAGGTTGATACAACATCATCAACATCATAAACACGAAGTTGAGATAACATCATCAACATATTCAACACGAGGATGAGACAACATGATCAACATCATCAACATGAAGTTGAGATAACATCATCAACATCATCAACACGAGGTTGAGATAACATCATCAACATCATCAACACGAGGTTGAGAAAACATTATCAACATAATGAGCAAGAGGTTGAGATAACATAATCAACATCATCAACATATAGAAATAGAATGAGGCAGGTGCAACAACAACATTTTGTGGTACTCTGAAAGATCCTAGGGATCTGCCCATGAATCATAAGATTCCCTAGGATATAAAATCCTAATGGAGCTACCACATGGGACTATCACAAACCATCCTTACTGGACCTTCATGATCTGCCCAGGAATCAAAATATTCCCTAAGATGTAAAATTCTAACGGAGCTACCACTATTGACCATAGCTGGCATATACATGGATAGGTACTCTGAAAAACCGTCCTTACTGGACCTTCAGGATCTACCCATGGATGTGTTATCACTCCAGGAAACTCTCCTAGGATGTAACTCAGAGATGTCTGGTAACTCAATCTTTTTAGGAACTATTTTCACAATAATGTGTTGGGGTTTTGGATCAATATGAACATCTGAAACTCTGAGTTATATTCTCAAGACAGTCTTAACTATAATCATGCAACACAAGGCCTTCAAGAGCTATTGTCAGATAGGTTTGAATAACAGGTGGATGAGAAAACTAATCAATCAACCAGAACATATATAAAACCATATATATGATGGGTCAACAAACTAGCCAAGGATGCTTGTGATTCTTGCTTAATAACCAAAAGTAAGATGACAATTACCAGGGTCATTAAACAAAGACAAAAGAATTAGTTCCACTCATAAGCATAGAGATAAATAAAAGAAGGTCTGACAGTAACAAAGAAAGAAGCTTGTTGGTTGATATGTTAAAGAAAGTGTCTTGTTACAAAACAGTAGCATCTAGAGCTCAAAATCGAACCCCTATCTTAGTCTTCAGAATGTAGCTTTATAGCTTTTACAAGATGTTCTCAGATCCTAAAAATATGGATTTGTTTTGCTAAAAACAGTAAAGAAAACTAATTTACAAAAATGTAGAGATAGATCCTCAAAATGAGGGTGATCTTCATGTGTTGGTCCAAAATATGTTTGAATAGTTGGTGAAGTGATGACTAGCCTTCCAAGGCTCCTCCGTTTGACATCATGAAGATTACAAATTCGAATTGGATGAGCTGTGTATTCATCCCTGATACTCTGCCTTCAAAAATGACCAAAACTTAGCCAAAGAAACTCCTTTTGACTTGTCTTTCCAAAAATAGCCTTCAGACTTGATAAACTAATCCATAATCTGTTTACTGAAGGAGATTTTGTCACTTTTCAACCCTCAAATCCTAGATCTGCACATTTGTAAATAACTTCAGGGCTTCTTATACGAAGCTCTTGTCTTTCTAACTGGTCTTGAAATTTCAGCTTGATGTGTTTCTGTTGGCCTTTCTGGCTCAAACGAAGTGGCAATCTTGGTAAGTGTTTCCAGCCTTATCAATATGAGAAAAGAACTGCAAATACCAGGTACGGCTCCCACTGCAGCAAGTTCTTGGAGACATTTCCCTAGTGAAAAGAAACAAATAGCTGTAGGGTAACTTTACTGCTCAAAAACCAGAAAACATAGCCATAACTGTGACACCTATCACTCCAAATCCGCTGAGTAGTTGAGGTATTGTGAAAAAACCTTTGTCTGGTGAAGGCATAGGAAAGTGAATTCCCATGTGCCAAAATGCATAGACAAAAGCCAATAGGAACAAAATTTCTCCCAATGCTGCTCATTCTTTGCCTACTCCATTATGGCGGAGCATCAAATAGCAATCAATGGTAATAAGGAAGAATGAAGACCAGTAATGTAACCAAACAAAACAAGTCCATTTTCCAATTTATCCACCTTGCCTGTATAGAGAGGAGAGGTATAATATCGAACAGAATGAGCTGGAGAAGATTGCAGGAGAAAGCGAAAACAATGTTGAAGAGGATATGGACGAGAGCCCATCTCTCTTCGTAAAGGATGAACTTCTGCCATAAACATCTTGAGAAATCATGCTTCCACTACCGATTGACAGTGAATCCGAATCAACTTGCATGGGTGGAGATGGTCTCTACAATTGTTCTTCCTCAACAGCTGCAAGAGGTGTAATAGGAATAGCCACAGTCGATGTTGGAGAATGCCCACCTTCAGCAGATGTGTGAGCTGGAAGGGAAGGCACATTAGGATGAGATGAAAACAACAAAATTTGCGAGTGACCCTGAGCAGAAGCCCTATCATGTGAAGTTTCTCTTCTGGTGAATCGTCGTGCCTTGCCCATGGCAAGTGCAGCTGCCAAATGTTGCATTATGCGCTCATCGAGCTCTGGATCATCACTATTTATCCGAACATTGTGTAAATCCAGATCTTCAAAAGACAGTCTGCGATTAGGGAACCAGAGGCCTGTCCATTAGTTTTCGAGGGGTTCCATCTGGTTTGGTATGGTTCTTTCCTTGACAAGTTCTGCGAGGTTTTTGATTGTCACTTTAATTCCACGCCCCCTATTAATATGGGGAAAATCACTATATTTATTCATCAGAAACACCATTACATCTGCTAGATCATCCACATGTAGAAATTCACGCAGAGGTGAACCGGTTCCCCAAACAAACACCTCTTTTGCTCCAGAAACTTTGGCACTCATTAGTGATCTCCAGAGGACCAGTCAAAAATGCCTCCTCTATGATACATTGTGGAAAAAACTTTGGATAAATGCAAGAAGAACCCAGAAACATCATCTTATTCATTCCATTCCTATAGCTTGTATCGATCACAGTTGTTTGGATCTGTAGATTAATCGATATGAACTCAGCAGGGTAAGTATTGTTGGCATGAATGCCTCCTTTCTCTTTTCTTAGGATTCCTTCAAACAAAATAAAGATCCATCGATCTGTTGTCAACAAACTTGCAAAAACCCTGCAGCTCGATGAAAATCTCCTTAGATCGTGGCTTAGTTGGAATTGTTTGACTTGGCTGAGCGCATGGCTATAATTTTGCATTTTGAATCTTTGTAATCTCAGGCACTTGGCATGTGTAATGATAGTCATCCACATCGACACCCTAGACTTTACAATTTGACACCTTGTGATGCTGCGCTGGATTAACCAAATCCTCCACGCGTCCTTTTCATGCAGAATTCAAGCAAATATCTCTTGAATAAAAATCACAACTCAACCCTTTTGAATAAACATGGACATTTGGTGCGTGCAAGAGCACGATGATTTTAAATTTTAAACATAAGAGGGATTTCGGTGGTTAAGAGCTTTTTCACACCCGCCTTCTATCCACCGAAAGGTTGACTTTCAGTAGTTAAGTGCCCTTTTGATTAGCCTCCTTAACCGCCGAAACCTGTAATTTCAAATTTTGGAAACCAAGACCCAGAGTAATAATTTTTTCGATTTGGCATATCAACAATAGGCCATCTAATGTACTCTAAAAAATTTAGAAACGAATTGTTTTGACTCATTCCTATCACCTAAAATTTGAAAACTTAGCAGTGTAACTTTAGGAGATAACATCTGGCTCCTACTCGGGGATGGAATCCTCCCAGTGAGGTTCCAAGAACAAGTAGTTCCAATCACCTTGTGTGTTGGGCTATGGAGTCATGTGGCCTGAGCGATCGGTAGCCTGCTTTGCTTATTCAACAAAAATATGAAAACAATATTTGCATAGCTTTGAAATTGTAGTTCCATTGGGTATGGAGTCATCTGGCTGCATTTGGCATGGAGTCATTTAACCTGTACAACTTGTTCTTCAGCAAACCTGTAGCCTGAAAACTTGTAGCCTACCTGTAATATGCATGTTTATTTAACAAAACTGAAAACAATCTACGTGCTCGTATGAAGAGCTTATTCTTCAACCTACTCCTACACTAACAAACTGTACTGCCTCTTATCAAGTGAAATCATGCTTCCAATGAAGCCATGTCAGAAAGTGATTTACTGAAACTATTCTTGATCTTGACCCAAAAAATGATGGAAGCCATATCATACAGACATATAGTTGATAACAGAAACAAAATTGTCCCTCGTCTGACAAAAATGT